>SJYX01016343.1:312659-433428 GCA_006410675.1 Oreotragus oreotragus | reverse complement strand
TTCTCTGGCCTGACCCAGGGGCTCCTCACCCGTAGTGGACCCAGCCCACTATCCTCAGCCCTGGCCAGGCCCCCAGGGCCACCTGGGATCTCTGCCCAGTGGAGCAGACGCCGCTAGGGAGGGTGGGCTAGCCGTGGAGGGCCCGCACTGCAGGCGTGGAGAATGGCTCTCGGGGGCCTTCCTGGCCTCAGGGGACGAGTGGTCCCCAGCGCTGAGCACTGACAGGGGAGCCCTGCCCCCCTGGGCCTCGGGGCCCACCTTGGCCAAGGCGGGGAGAGCCCGGGCTCCGTGCTCACCTTCCACCACCAGCCAGGCGCTGGAGGCGTGGAGCTTGGTGCCCAGAGAGTAGAGGCCCATGTCGGAGAAGCGGACCCCTCGCACCAGCAGCCGGTGGGTCCGCCCGTCCGGGGACACGAACACCTCGTACTTGTCACTGAGGTGGAGAGGCTGGTGCTGGAACCTCCAGGCAGCGCTGGGGCAGGGGTTGGACAGGGTGCACTCGAAGACAGCGTCCCCCTGCTCCTCACAGCGGACGTCGGCCAGCGGGACCGCCACACGGGGCGGGATGGCTGTGGGCAGAGGCGGGGTGTGAGCTGACGCGGGGCACCAGGAGCCCGGGGCGCCCGGGGCAGGCCGGCTGGGCCACAGCTGCCTGCCTCACCTCGGACAGGTCACCCCTCACCCCAGGTGTCAGTTTCTCCACATAAAGTGAGGAGTTATAATTAGGCTGTGAACAGTGAGACGCAGCTGTGAGATTCTGGAATTCTAATTCTGAGCCTTCTCTCCGGGGGCAGGTAGGTTCAGGAAGGAGACGGACAGGCTGAGTACGCGGAGCCTTATACCTGTCGTCCGACTGATCCTCATGACCACCTCCAAGGCAGGTGTTGCCATTACCCTCTAAGAGGTCTGAAAATTGAGGCTTTACAAGCTAAACGGTTCCCGCAGCTAAGAGGTGGTCCAGCCAGAATTCACAGGCAGGCCTGGCTGAGCCCAGGGTCCCTGCCCCCTTCCCCGTCCACCGCGCCGGGCCAGCTGGAGGTCTCACCCCCTTTTTAGCCTGACTCAGCCTCATCCTCCATGGTTTATCTGCAGAAAGCTTCCCCCACCCTAAAGGTCAGCTCCCTCCAACGCCCCTGAGCTGCCAGGTGCTGGGGGTGGTGTGGTGGAAAGGGACAGGGTTTGATGATAGAGAGAGGGACCATTCCTGGGGGGGACGGGGGAGGCAGGGAGGGGAGGGGTGAGACAGTGGAGCTTCTTGCCGGGGGTCATGGAGGGGGCCATGCCTCAGAAGGGAGTCTGTGGAACTGGGCAGCTCTGGCCTGAGAGGGAGTGGATGCTGAGGATGGACCGTGAGCGAGGGCGAGAGCCCACGTCTGAAACCCTCAGTGCCCAGCCCAGCACCAAGAGAACACAGATCGCAGCTTTTGAAAAGGGATCGTCAACATTTAACCATCGGGCACGAGCTCCTCTCCTGGACGGCGAGGGGGCCGTATCCCGGCCATCCAGCAGCCTGGCTGGAAGGTGCGCGGGTACCCGCCCAGACGCTCAGGGCAGACCACTCACCGCTGGCCTCCAGCTCCGTGGAAAAGACGTGGGCATCCTCCACCCGGACCTGGTAAATGCCAGCGTCCTCTGGCTGCAGGTCCTGAATTTGGAACTGGTAGTGCTTCCCCAGACGCCGCAGACAGTGCTTGGTTTGGTTGTCGAAGCCACAGGGGACCATCTTGCCATCCTGGGGCCAGAGGAGGAAAAGAGGGGCGCAGGGCCTCCGTGGGTCCACGGCTCCTCCTGCCCCCATCCTGCTTGCCGACGACCAGCCGTGCTCCCCACTGGCCTCGGCACCAAACGACGCTGGACCGCGAGGGCAGAGAGGGGCGGGGAGGAGGCCCGGAGCGTGTGGCGGAGGGAAATAAATGCTCTAGGAATATCCACGGCTCTGAGACGGAGTAAACGATCTGCCGGCATTATGCAAGAGACACCCGAGAGAGTGCTGAGTCGGCAGGAGGGCGGGCGGGCGGACCTCCTTCTCGAGCAGGGCAGGGAGGCGGCACGGCGGCTGGTCCCCCGCGCTCATTCATGAGGAACCAGAGCGCTAGCAGCGCCCGTGCCCACGCCCACTTCAGCCAAGCCCTGGATAGACTTGGCTCCTTGCTGGTCATCCCTGGCCCACCACAGCGCGCCTGGTGATGTTCCGACTTTGGTGCGGAAGCGATGCACGTTCAGTAGAGACGCTGCTTGGAATTCTGGTCTTCCCCAGGCTGGCGACGGGCCGTGCAGCCCCCGTGGCCGGCCACAGAGGGGACCCACCCAGACACTGAGGACGGCTCTGTACGAGGCCGTCGTCTGGTTTTCACTTTGGGTACAGGCATGCCTGTTCAGGCGTGTTCGACTCTGCGACCCCATGGACGGCAGCCCGCCAGGCTCCTCTCTCCATGGGATTCTCTAGGCGAGAACACTGGAGTGGGTTGTCATTTCCTTCTCCAGGGGATCTTCCTGACCCAGGGATCAAATCCAGGTCCCCCGCACTGCAGGCAGACGCTTTACCGTCTGAGCCACCAGGGAAGCCCAGTATCAGCTCTGCTGCTGCTGCTGCTGCTGAGTCGCTTCAGTCGCATCCGACTCTGTGCGACCCCATAGACGGCAGCCCACCAGGCTCCCCCATCCCTGGGATTCTCCAGGCAAGAATACTGGAGTGGGTTGCCATGTCCTTCTCCAATGCATGAAAGTGAAGAATGAAAGTGAAGTCGCGTGTCTGACTCTTAGTGACCCCATGGACTGCAGCCCACCAGGCTCCCCCGTCCCTGGGATTCTCCAGGCAAGAATACTGGAGTGAGTTTCCATGTCCTTCTCCAATGCATGAAAGTGAAGAATGAAAGTGAAGTCGTGTCTGACTCTTAGTGACCCCATGGACTGCAGCCCACCAGGCTCCTCCATCCATGGGATTTTCCAGGCAAGAGTACTGGGGTGGGGTGCCATTGCCTTCTCCGATTATCAGCTATACCCCAATATAAAATAAACAATTTTTTAAGCACTACATGGGGGGGGCCAGGGAGTCTCTGTAGGGAGGAGTTAGCCATGTGGATGGCGGGGAAGGCCATGGTGGACAGAGGGACAGAGGAAGGAGGTGAGGCTGGTGAGAGGTGGGGAAGGGTGCACAGGAAGGGGGAGCTGGGGGGAGGGCGCGCACGCTCATTTGTCAGCGAGACGCCCCGAGAGACTGACCAGTCCTGCATTATGCTGACGCCACAAACGAGGTAGCCGGCACAGAGAGGCAAGCGTCCTGCCTGAGGTCCCACAGCCAGCAAGTGTGACCCCCCAGCCCAGCCCCTCTAGATCCCTGCCCCACCCCCACCTGGTTGATGGGTCACTCCTCGTGGGGCCCATGCAGAGGTGTGTCTGGAAGGGAGCTCAGAGGCGAGGGGTGTGATTCTAAGAACCCTCTTCTGACCCAGCGCTCTGGCTGGACACCCTGGACCTGACCGCAGCAAAGCCGGAAAGGCTCCACAGGGCGCAGGGCCCGCCGCCCGTGTCCTCACCGTCCCTCGAGCTGATCCTCCCCGGGCCAGCAGCAGCCCTGCCAGCCGCCCTCCACAATGCCCCAGGCTCACCTTGTACAGGTAAATCTTGCTCTCAGGACTCTTGAGGTCCAGCTCCAGGCCAAAGGTTGCGATCCCCTCCTTGTTGACTCGGACATGTCTCAGGTTGGCGATGGTGTTGAGGTACTAGGGGAGATGAGCCCGTCGAGGGCCCTCTGAGAGTGCTCCTCAGGGCTCTGGGTCCTCAGGCCCCAGCCCCCCGCAGCCCCAGAGCCCGTGTGTGCTGGGTTACAAGGGGGAGGCTGGGTCCTGCGTCAAGGCTGAGCAGATAGCCCGGAGCAGGAACGCTGGACCCCTGGATGAATCGCCTTCAAGCTGATAACACTGTTCTCAAGGTGATGCAAGCAAGTGGCTTTGTGTTTCCAGAAGAGAGAGCAGACTTCTGCTAGGGCTAGGTTAGACTCAGGGAAAACTTCCTGGCTCTCTTTCAGTTTGTAAGCGGCGGAAGCCCCCTCCCCGGAAATAAGACAGACCCTCAGGGTGGGACCCTCAGGGTCGGGTGATGGTGCGCTGACGGCAGTGGGCTGACCTCAAGCCTTTGCGGAGCTTAGTGCTTTAAGCACATCCTCTGACCACCCCTCAGTAACCCTGCGAGGCAGGGATGCCTGTAACACCCACTTTACAAGGAAGGGAACCAAGATGCAGAAGCCCTAACTTTTCCAAGGCCCCAGATTTCAGTGAGTGTCCGAGCCAGGCTTCAAAGCCAGGACTCAGGCGGTACCGGGGCCAGCTTCTCCTCGCGCTCCTTGCTCATCCGCTGCAGCCGCCGCAGCATCCCGCGGAAGTCCACGATGCCGTACTTGAGGCAGATCTGCTCGTAGTCCTTCCGGTCCGCCGTCATCAGCAGCTGCCACACCTGCTCCATGTCCACCTTCTTCTTGGGGGCGGGAGGCGGGTCCCTGGGGAGCGGGGTGGGCAGGTCAGAGACCGCGGGGCCCCCAGGGGCTGGTCACCCACCGGGCCGGCGCCCTGAGGGGGTGAGCGCTGCGCTGGCTTCCTGGAGGAAGAGGCCGCGGAGACACCGGAGGGGCCCAGAGACGGCGCTCCAGCTCCCAGGAGAAGCTCTCCTAACGCCTGTCTTGCGGCTTTCAGACCAGGCTGTCTGAGGGGACATCATTCTGTGGCTCGAGTGGAGCACATTTTGCAAACAACCCAGAGCGGAGACGGTTTACTCAAGCACACAGAGCTTGGACCTGGCGCCTAGGGTGCAGCGCTCCCAGCAAGCCCACCGGCCAGCAGAAGCCCCGCTCCCTGCCCGCGCTGGGAGGAGCCACAAGTGCTCCCGGCTTGCAGCAGGGGCGGGCCTCCAGACCCCCTCCCCAGGACAGGCCCGGGCCCACCTCTTTTTCAACATCTTCCGGAAGTCCACCAGCTCCTTCCTGAAGTCTAGAAAAGGAAGAGGAATGAGCCCCAGCCTCAGGTGGGACTCCACGGGCCCCCACAGGCTTCGCTGTAGGAACCCCGGGGGAGGGGAAAGGGGGCTGGAAAGGGGGCCTGTGGTTCGTGACAGACCACCGGGCTTTGGCAAGGAGCCCCCTCCTGTGGGCTGGTGGTGGCCTGTGAAGCACCCCGAGGGCTTGACCAGGTGCGGGGAGCTGGCAGGGGGTAGCCCCTCCCCCAAAAACCCTAAGGAGATTTGGGACAACCTTCCACCTACCCTCTTGGGGCTCCTTGGGCCTCTTCCGATTTTTCCGGAAGCCAACTAGACCATCAGGAAGAGAGGAGGCGGTTAATGTGGTCAGGCGGGGAGAGAAAGGAGAAACCCTGGTGGGCTTCGAGAACTGGCGGAGCCCACCCTCCGTCCTCTCTAAGGCTGCGGCCACCCAGGAAGAGGAACACGGCCGAGGGTCCGGCTATCTCCGGCTCAGAGCGTGACCAAGGGGGGAAGCCTGATCCCCATATCCTTCAGGGCGGCCCACTCACATGTCGACAGGGCTCGGGGTGGCGTGAATGTTGGGGGAAGCCGCTGGCGACTGCACACTGAAGGGCATCTAAGGGGCAGCTGTCCTCCCCCTCCACCTGAGAGCTGCCATTTCAGGGCCCAGGCCTGGGGGCATCAAATACACCCCCCGGGGAGGCCGGAGGGCAGGCCTCTTGCCTTCCCGGCTCCCCTCGAAACCAGGAATGGCCAGGAAACATGACCTGGGCAGTGGGCATTGAGAGAGCAGGAACACACGAAATAAATGAGTGTTTAAATAATAATCTCTCTTCAAAATCCTAGTTTGCCGCAGGTTTCCCATCTGACTTTTGCACTGATTACCTTACCAAGACAAGTTACCTATGCCTCTGTCTCCAGGGGAGAATTTCTCTAACTCAGTTTTCCTAAAACCTTAAAACTTTTACTGAAGAACAAAGAATTTACACTGTACAGGACAATATGAATTTCATGCTTCTTTCCTTGGAAGTACTATCTATTTTCACAGTTGCACGATTCTTCTTTATTGAAGTATAGTTGATCTACAATAATATATTAGCTTTTGTTTCTTGATAAAAGGACCAGATGTCCCAGGGCCACCCCTTCCCGGCTTCCTGCCTGCACGTGGGTTAGCCGGGTCTGTAGCAGCCAGCCTGCGAGGTCGGGGTGGCACACCGCGGGAAGCGTCCGGCTCCCCGCAGCAGCCCTGAGCTCTGCCAGAGCCTGGGTGCCAGCCTGGGACTCGCCATCGTGGGCCTAGGAAAGTGGCTTTGCTTCTTGAGCCACATCGAGGAGGGTTTTCTGTTACTAATGCACAAAAGCATAATCAACTGAGAGATGAGATCCGCTTTCCAAGACACGTTTACTTTCCATTCCTTGCTGACGATTAATTTGAAATTTCGGAAACACGAGCAAACCAAAGCAAAGCAGGTCTGAGGCAGAATCTGGCCTTTGTGCTACCTGTCCCCCACTCTCACCCCACTGCACGCAGACTTGTGCAAAGCAGCAGAGGCCAGGAGAGAAACCGAAGCCCCCTGAGCAAGTTAGCAGAAGACTGGACGAGACCCCGACCTCACGCCTCAGGGCCGAGAGGACGCCACCCAGCACAGCTGCGGGGGCACCTGCGGGCGTGAGCCTCCCCAACCAGGGGCAGAGGCTGCGGGCAGCGGATGAAGCCTGGGGCCCCACACCTGGCAGGGCTGCAGCCTCCATGGGCCCCCACAGCTCCCCAGCCTTGAGGCCTGACCCCCGTAGGGCCCTCCCACACCCTGAGCCCCGGTGGGGCAGAGGCGGGGGGCGGGCAGGCCCACCTTCGATGACCGTGAGCCTCGCTGAGCACGTGGCCTCTCCATAGGCATTCACGGCGGTGCAGCGGTACACATCCGTGTCCTCGCCGGTCAGCTTATTGATCTGCAGAGAGGCCGAGGGCAGGGGAACAGGGCTAGCCCCCCTTCCTCCAGTCACTGGACATAACTACGTCATAAAGATGAACAAGGCAAGCTCTCGTCTTCATGGACCTTACCGTGTTCATCGGGAAAGCAGACCCCAAGACCAAACTTAGGTCAGGGCTGCAGTGGGCAGAGGGTGGCTTCGCGGAGTCCAGCGGATCCGGGACTAACTACCTACCATCTCTGGTGTGTGCTGCAGGCCCTTTACCTAACCTTCCTGGACCTTACTTATAAAATGAGGATAATATATAGAACCCTGGGTCAGTGAGCTAGGATATTGCAAGTTGTGCAGTGTGGCAAAAAATATTAATAAACAAAAAAATTGGCAGTTTCCTGGGAGTCCAGTGGTTAAAACTCCAAGCTCCCAATGCACGGCGCATGGGTTCGAACCCTGGTCAGGGAATTAAGAAGCTGCATGCTGCCCCGCATGGCCGGAATAGTGATAATAATGCCCCACAGCAGCGAGCGGTCAGGATTGAAACATACAGTCTAGGCTGAGCGATTAGCCCGGGAGCAGCTCGTGGTAGCTGTTCCGTGATGTGAACTGTAAGTGTTACTGATACTGACCAACATCGACTGAGTGCTCACTGCCAGGTCGGGCCTCGGGGAGGTTTCTTAACGCTCATAAAAGCTCCACGAAGGAGGCATTATCATCACCTCAATTCACAGAGGAAGAGAGAGAATAAGGTGACTTTTCAAGGCTGGGGTGGTTACCCAGGCAGCCTGCTTCCAGGGCTTGAAGGAAGCTCCAGCCCTCTGTCACCAGAGGTTGGCTGGCCTGCTGGTCTACCCTGGCTCTGGGAGGAGAAGGGAGGACCCCCGCCTGGGAGGACTGCAGTCCCTACCTGCAGCACGTGCTCCCTGCTGCCCGTGCTGGACGAGACCTGGTACTTGCTGGAGCTGCTGAGGTCCCCTTTGGAGCAGTGCCAGCGCACCCTGGGCCTGGGTTCCCCGCAGACCACAGCCCGGAAGGTGGCGGTCTTCCCTGCAACCGGAAGAGGCGGGCGGGCAGTTTGACGGGTTGGGGGAGGACAGATGGGGATTTTAATGCCTGCTCTCTGTGTTGCTCTGGGCACTTCAGCTGCCCATGCCAAAAAGGGTGCCCGCCCTTGGTGATGGGGATTTTAATGCCTGCTCTCTGTGTTGCTCTGGGCACTTCAGCTGCCCATGCCAAAAAGGGTGCCCGCCCTTGGTCCTGGGGACCCGAGGTCCCCAGGCAGGAGCGCAGTTTCAGGCACCCCAAGGACGCCCTTCCCCCGTCTGTGTGTGCCCGAGGGCCAGGGTGGGGCTGGGGCCTGAAGGACTCTCTGGGGACTGGGAAGGGGGAGTCCTCTGTGGGTCCCATGTCCACTCTCTGGGGGGACACGACCCCAGACCTTGGGGGTGCCGGGTCCGCGACCTTGGAAAAGCCTGGTGGTGGTGCCCGAAGGGTCCAGTCCTGAGACCCGAGGTTCCAGCCTCGGGAAAGAGCCCAGCTCCGTCCCTGCCTGGAAGCCGGGGGGGGCGGGGTGGGGGGGGCAGGTGCTGCCCGCCTCAGGCCCCCAGCCCCTCCGGGAGTGTCTCAGCAGAGAACAGGTTGGAGTAAAGATGCAAGTCCCCCACCCCTGATGAGAGACGCAGTTTCTCGTGACAGTGTTGTTGAAGATGTAGAGTCAGATCCAATGGGGGAGGGGGCGTTATTTTCCTTAGGCCAGAACGAGGGGCTCTGAAACCCGCTGGGGGGTCCGTGCTAGGAAAAGGGTACCCGCTCACCCCTCCCCGCGGCCCGTTCCCTCTGCTTCCTGGGCTCCATTCTCTGCGGCCTGTGGGCCCCGGGGCTGCTGTGGGGCGGCCCCATTTCACTCCGTTTCGAGGGTGCCTCTGCTCGCGAGCTGGGAGAGGGCGGGTCCCAGGGCTGCCTCATGAGCCTCTGCTCCCTGGCTCACCACACCCCCCTCTCCTTCCCAGATGCCTGTCCCGTGGTAGGCCTGCACCCCTTTACCTCCCTGCTCCTCAGGCCCCATGCCCTGTGGGGACCCGGCACCCCCAGTTGTAGGGTGAAGTGGCGGATGCAGGGGTTGGGGGCTGGGCTGGAGCAGGCCCGGGGTCCCCCATCCCCCCCAGTCCCCTCCCGGGTCTCACCCTCCTGCAGCGCCAAGGCTATGGGCCTCTGCACGAAGTCGGGTGTGCTGCAGCCTTTGGGAACCTCCTCCACCAGCTGCCAGATGCTCACGCCCGGCGTGGAGGACTTTTTGAGGGACTTCCCTGGAGGAGGTGACGGGAAGGGAGGTGGGCCTCAGCTTAGACCTGTTGCCGGAGGGGCAGGGGCCCCCTGCCCCCCACGGTTGGGCAGGGCTGGCTCCTCAGCTCCTCCGGGGAGAAGGGCTTTGGGGCTTTCTAGCGGGTGTGATGGTGGTCTTCCCACGTGTGAGTGCCGCCCCAGGGGAGTGGCCATGGGAGCCCGGGGGAGACCCCAGGAGGGTCCCAGGAGAGGGCAGTGGGGAAGGGAGAGTGGAAAAGGGCTCCTGGTGGGAATCGGGACCCGTGGGGGGGCTCTGCGCCCCGGATTCAAGAAAAGAAGTTCAAACCCAAATCCGGAACTAACAAGGCACATGCTCTTTGCCCTGCCCCCCGCCCTCTCCTGGTGGGTGCCGTGTGGGCAGCAGAGTGGAGGGGGCGCTTCTCCCACCTGCCATGGTCCCGGCTCCTCTTCGGCGCTGACTGATCTGAGAACAGAAGGTGGGGTTGCTGAGAAAGGTCCAGGCTGGTCACCCCATCCTTCCCATACTTCGGCACCCTGGCCGGCCTGGAGCTCCTTTCCCCCACTCGCTGGCCCAGCATGGCCCACCTCCCGGAGACCAGGGAGGGTAGGGCACTGCCCACTTGGAATCTCATCCAGGGAAAGGAAAACGTGGGTGAGCTACAAGCTGTGCTGGAAGTCTGGCCTGCTGGTGGGGCCCCAGGCCCAGAGGATGCTTGGAGGGCGGCACACGGCCATCCCCAAATCAGGAAAGCAAACTCCAGACCTCAGGGTCTCCCAGCTGTTCCCTGCCTGGCCCCTTGACTGGGGGTGAGAACGCTCCAGCGGCATCCCCTGGGACTGCAGGCCCCTCCACCAGCCCAGAGAGTTTCGAGCAGGGCCCACAGCCCTCCAGCTCCCACCCCACCCAATCTGGAATCCAGATCGCCAGGCCTGTGGGCAAGGATCCCTGGGCTGCCCGTAAGGTCTTCTAGCCCGGGACATCCGGATCTCCATAAATCCATCCACCCCCTCCAAAGCCAGTGAGTTATAATGTCAGGTGGGCAAGAGTGTCTCCCAGAACCCCTCCACCACCACCAGCACCCCTCTGACTCCTGCTCAACAGCATCTGACCGCCATCCATTGAGGCTGACGGGGCGGGCCGCCAGGAGAGGGCAGGGGGCCTGGGGCTGGGCTGGGCTGACAGCAGTAAGGAGAGCCGTGAGTCGAGCAGGAAGGGGGTGTCTTGAAAGAACTTCCCAGCAGTCCCACCCCCGGTGCGGTTGGCCCGTGGCCAAGGGTTCCATTTTGGAGATTCCATTTCCTGCCCNCTCCCACCTGCCATGGTCCCGGCTCCTCTTCGGCGCTGACTGATCTGAGAACAGAAGGTGGGGTTGCTGAGAAAGGTCCAGGCTGGTCACCCCATCCTTCCCATACTTCGGCACCCTGGCCGGCCTGGAGCTCCTTTCCCCCACTCGCTGGCCCAGCATGGCCCACCTCCCGGAGACCAGGGAGGGTAGGGCACTGCCCACTTGGAATCTCATCCAGGGAAAGGAAAACGTGGGTGAGCTACAAGCTGTGCTGGAAGTCTGGCCTGCTGGTGGGGCCCCAGGCCCAGAGGATGCTTGGAGGGCGGCACACGGCCATCCCCAAATCAGGAAAGCAAACTCCAGACCTCAGGGTCTCCCAGCTGTTCCCTGCCTGGCCCCTTGACTGGGGGTGAGAACGCTCCAGCGGCATCCCCTGGGACTGCAGGCCCCTCCACCAGCCCAGAGAGTTTCGAGCAGGGCCCACAGCCCTCCAGCTCCCACCCCACCCAATCTGGAATCCAGGTCGCCAGGCCTGTGGGCAAGGATCCCTGGGCTGCCCGTAAGGTCTTCTAGCCCGGGACATCCGGATCTCCATAAATCCATCCACCCCCTCCAAAGCCAGTGAGTTATAATGTCAGGTGGGCAAGAGTGTCTCCCAGAACCCCTCCACCACCACCAGCACCCCTCTGACTCCTGCTCAACAGCATCTGACCGCCATCCATTGAGGCTGACGGGGCGGGCCGCCAGGAGAGGGCAGGGGGCCTGGGGCTGGGCTGGGCTGACAGCAGTAAGGAGAGCCGTGAGTCGAGCAGGAAGGGGGTGTCTTGAAAGAACTTCCCAGCAGTCCCACCCCCGGTGCGGTTGGCCCGTGGCCAAGGGTTCCATTTTGGAGATTCCATTTCCTGCCCAAAGAGCCCTCAGTATAGAATCACATGACAGGGCACATTCCGTCCTCCAAGCGAGGAGCCTCCGTTTCACAACTGCCCACCCGCTGGCACCCTGGCCCCGGGGCGTCCCCCCCAGCCCAGCCACTGCCCCAGCGCGCTGGAATGCCGCAGTGCGCCAGCCGCGTTCTGGGGCGGTCACGGGCCACAGCCGCCATTCCGCGGGGAGTCGCCGGGCAGGGCGAGGGGGACGGCCGGGAGCCCAGCTGGCCGTGGTGGGGGTGAGGGTGGGGGCCTCTGTACCACCTTCGCCCAGGACCACCACCCGAGCCTGCCCACCGCCTCCACCCTGCCAGAGCAAGCACGGATCTCTTAGTCAGCATCCTCACCCTGGGCCTCCATCACCTTCGAGCGGCTCTCGGTTACTTACTCAGCCGTTCGTCACACGCCAAGAAGCATAATCCTCCCGCGTCTGTCCCTCCAGCCTCCCGCCTCCAGACCCCAGCTGAGACGGGAGAGCGGCTGAGCCCCCACAGGGACCCTGGGGCCCCCTGTGACCAGCTCGCCCTCCCAACCTCGGCCTCTTCAGGAGTAAGCCAGATCCGGGACAAGGTCAAAGGCGAAGGGCGAGAGATCCGTTTGGCTGGAGACCAGAGGGTCGTGGTCCTCATGGAGGGGAGGAGGCATTGGGGAGGAGGCGCTCTGCTCCAAGCTTTCTCCCACTTTGGAGAAGAATTTTAACTCTCTGCACCAAACTTGAGTCCCCACAAACGTCTCCCGGTCTCCCCCAGGCCCTCAGCCCTCCGCCCCCGCCCCACCAGCTTCATCCAGCCCTCCCGCTTCCTGCTGCCTCCAGCTTCTCAAGGCGTAGGAGTCAGGGCAGGGAGAGACACCCGTTTGACCATGTTATTAATCAAGATGAGCCGAGCTCCAGACCGGAGGTCCTTATTCTGGACAGCTGCTCAGAGTATTTAAGCTGGTCGGCGCTGCCAGCTGAGCAGCACCGAGAGAGTCTGAGTCTGGAACAGAACTGCCCCGACAGACTCGCCACAGCCCCGTCCGCCAAGTGTCCCCAGCCATCGGAGGGGAGGTACCGCCCGGGCGGGTCCTGGGTTCCTGCCCCCTGCCTGCCTTTCCTGAGCAGAGAAGGGCAACGGGATCCCAGCCTCACCCTCTCTGCCCCTGCCCCGGTGGGCAGCCAGGTGTGCAGGGCCCACTGACCTGGGTGCACAGCCGGCCTCCGGCCTCCCGGCCGCTCCCGCCTCCCCGCGGCCAGCTGCTGCCGGAGGCTCTGAATGGACTGCCGGTGGCCCGGTGGCGCCGGGACAGATGTAGGTCAGGGCGGACTCCCGCTGCCCCCGCCCCTCCCACTCAGCCCGCCTCCCTCCTCCTCCTCCTCCAGCCTGGGCTTGGCAGGGCAGGGCCCCCCGGGGTTCCCGCCCTCTCTCCCGGAGGTCAGAGATGGAAGGGTCCTGTGACATGGGCTCATCCAACTCCTCGCAGAGCATTAAGCTCCCAGATTGGCTTGGTCAAGTCCGCCCCGCGCAGCCTCGTTTATATGATCCTCTTAGCGGGCGCCTTCTCATCATCCAGGGCCTTAATTTTTCCACTAAGCTGACCCCTGGGGACCCTTGACACCATAAGTCATGCAGACACCCAAAGCCACTGCCCTCTTGGGAATCGGCATCTGAAGTGGCACCAGGCAAACCCAGCCTTGGGGAGCGAGTCTCAGACCCCCGACAGATCAGAGGGTGTAACCCCTGAGGGGGCCAGGGCCAGGGCGAGGCCCCGGGAGTCTACAGCCAGGAGGCCTCCCAGGAGGTGGTGAGCTTCCTGAGGTGGGAGAGCTGGCCCCGCCAGCCGGGCTGGGGGCTGAAGCAGGCAGGGCAGACGCCTGGGTGTTAGGACATGCGGATGGAAGGTGGGGAGTTGGCAACAAGTTTCCTTCAGGATGGGGGGCAGGCGGGCCCAGAAGGCGCCAGGGCACAGGGCCACCCTGTCTGCTTGGGGACAACAGCCGCTCGCTCCTTCAGGACAGGGAACTGGTTTGTCTCCTCCAGTAAGCAAGGCTTGATCGCGGATCTGGACACAGTGGAAGGCAAAGGGGCCAGGGTTCCTCTCAGGGAAGGGCACGGTGGTTACACACACCCCGGCACACTGTGGACCCGGGGCTCGCTCGTGTGTGTACTCTGGGGGCAGGTGTCTGACCTCTCACACTCGGGGTGTGTATGTGTGTGCATGGGTGCACACGTGTTGTGTGTTTCCTGCCTGTTTCTAACTGGGTATCAGAAGCTGGTGCTTTATTTATTTAACAAACAGGTGTTGAATGCCCCGCCCGCCCCGGGACCCTGGGTCTAGCGCTGTGGTGGGCTCTGGGGACACACAGGTGAGTGGAGACGCGGTGCTCCTCCTGTGGGTCTAACGGGCAGACAGATGCTATCTAGCTGGTGACAAAGTGCCTTGCCTGCTCCAGAGGGACCCCGAGCAGGTGGGGAGCCGGGAAAGGCCAGGGAGGTGGGCGTGGACAGGTGAGCTTTGGAGGCCAGGGCGAGACGTGGTCTGTATCCTGGCAGGGGACAGGATCCGTTTGCAGTTTCCAAGCAGCCCGCTCTGCCGCAGGGCAGACAAGGGGCTGAAGGCAGCTGGGAGTCAGAGGCAGGAATCCGGCTCCCAGGAGGGGGTCCGGTCACCCCAAGTGCTCTGCCTCATGGGGCCCTGCGGCCCTTCTGCAGGGGCTCCTGGACGGCAGTGCTGCGCCGTCTGGGCTAGCGCGGGTAGCTCGTCGTCTCCCCAGAGCCTGAGGCGGCCCCCAGGCCTGCTCAGGCCAGCTGGTCCACTCTACACTGGCTGCAGCTGAAATGTCAGGACTCTGAGGAGTCGGGCCCATGGCTCTCACGCGTCCTCTACCCCCCGTCCTGCGTCCTATGTCCTCTGTCAAAGGAACACGATGTGCAGCCAGGTCGGCCACGCACACATGAGGTGAGAGTTCCCTGCATCACCCATCCGGGGCCAGGCAGCGGCGTGGGCCTCTGTGATGGCACAGGGTGAGAAAAGCGTGCAAACGGGGTCGCCGAGCCCCCAGCCCAGCCCTCTGCGGTGTTCGCTGGCCACCACGCACGCTGACGTTGGTGTTCTGACTGTCCTCCAGGACCCTTCCCAGCGAGCCAGGGAAACCTCACCCCCTCCCCGGGCATGGCCTTCCCGGCCCTCCTGAGAGGTGGAGATGCAAGCCCCTGGGGCACTTGCTTAGCGGAAGGCTCCCTCCAGCCCCCGAAGCGCTCTGGGCGGGGGCTGTGTTGTTCCTTCTCCCTCGGTCACTCTGGCTGAAGACACGGTCCAGCTTACTATCACTCTCCTGTCCCCACGGGATGCAGAGCTCAGGCCCCCACGGGACCCCTCTTGCCCCCCGTGGCTTGGGGCGAGTGGGATGATCTCCGGAACCTTCTGGAGTCCTGTGACCTGCTTCCCGAGTGGGTTCCCAAGGTGAGGCCCATGGATCTGGAGGCCGGGTGACTTCCTCTGATGCGGGGGAGCACTTGAACTCAGAGGCCGGGGCCTCTGTGTGGGCTGGGTTAGGACCATCTCTCTGCTGGCGTGGGGTGCAGTCGAATGTGCTGGACAGGCTTCTGACTGAAAAGTGCCCACATACACATACCACAGCGACAGCAGAAGACGGGACTCTGCAGAAAGGGAAAGGCTGCACGCGGCCCTGCAGAGACAGCCCCAGGATCTGGGCCGCGGATGGGATGGGGTCGGACCCAGGGCTCCACTCTACCGCTCCGTCCCGCTCGGGGAGGCACAGCTGAGAGCTCGAGGGCGCACACCCTTTCCCCCGCCTCCCTCCAGCCCCCAGCTGCTCTCCGGACCCGTCCATACCCGCCCCCAGCACGCAGCTGTTTATGGCCCCTGACCCCCCCAGCTCCAGCCCACCACCGGTCAGGCTCAGTTCACATCTTTCTCACCTCCTGCTTGTGACGAACCCCTGTGGCCTCCCAGGAATGAAGCCCTAGGCCCCGAGGACAATTTCATGCTTAAAGGCAGCTTTCAGCATCGAAGTCGCGAGCCTGGGCCCATGCTCTCATGCAGACCCGAGGGCGCAGGCGGGCAGAGCCCCCGCTCTGGCTTCCGGGCCTCGGCGTGCCCCGTCTCCTGGGGCAGGTGGGGCCTCCCAGGGCTCAAGGCCAGACAGAACCTTCCAGAGCCTCCAGCAGCAGCAAGACGAGTTCCCTGCCGGTGGGACATTCGAGTCTTTGATGACTCGATCTGCACCATCTTTCTTTACGTGAACACGGCCAATGTACAATAGCTACTCTGAGCCTCTCCAGGGTCTGGCATTTGCTCCGTCATGAAACGCTCCCCACGACGGGCCAGCTTTCCCCAGAGTCATCCCTGTCCTGCTTGCTGGGTGCCTTGTGTTTTCCTGCCCTGCAGCTTGCTTTTTTAACAGCTGGAGATGGAACCCCTTAATGCCCTTCCTCCATCCCCGACCCGCACCCCCATCACCCGTCTGCTCTCTGTGTCTCCTGGGGCTCTAACCTGACTCATCCCTGTTCAGAGACGCACTGAGATGCAGGAGAGGGCCCGCCTCGAGGCAGCCGATGAACGGGCCGGGGTGGTCTCCGATATCGGGGAAGAGGAGGTCCCCGATGACCAGCCCAGACAGCGGCTCCATGGAGGCGGCCGTCGAGTCAGCAGCGGGAGGGTGACCAGCTCCTGCTCACGGACCCACACCCACTCCACACGTGAGCCTGCATGTCATCCAGCACGTCACGCGGCTGACTGTGCACAGAGCACACACTCGCTGCCCCCAGCCGCTGCTGTTGTGTGTTTCCTGCCTGTTTCTAACTGGGTATCAGAAGCTGGTGCTTTATTTATTTAACAAACAGGTGTTGAATGCCCCGCCCGCCCCGGGACCCTGGGTCTAGCGCTGTGGTGGGCTCTGGGGACACACAGGTGAGTGGAGACGCGGTGCTCCTCCTGTGGGTCTAACGGGCAGACAGATGCTATCTAGCTGGTGACAAAGTGCCTTGCCTGCTCCAGAGGGACCCCGAGCAGGTGGGGAGCCGGGAAAGGCCAGGGAGGTGGGCGTGGACAGGTGAGCTTTGGAGGCCAGGGCGAGACGTGGTCTGTATCCTGGCAGGGGACAGGATCCGTTTGCAGTTTCCAAGCAGCCCGCTCTGCCGCAGGGCAGACAAGGGGCTGAAGGCAGCTGGGAGTCAGAGGCAGGAATCCGGCTCCCAGGAGGGGGTCCGGTCACCCCAAGTGCTCTGCCTCATGGGGCCCTGCGGCCCTTCTGCAGGGGCTCCTGGACGGCAGTGCTGCGCCGTCTGGGCTAGCGCGGGTAGCTCGTCGTCTCCCCAGAGCCTGAGGCGGCCCCCAGGCCTGCTCAGGCCAGCTGGTCCACTCTACACTGGCTGCAGCTGAAATGTCAGGACTCTGAGGAGTCGGGCCCATGGCTCTCACGCGTCCTCTACCCCCCGTCCTGCGTCCTATGTCCTCTGTCAAAGGAACACGATGTGCAGCCAGGTCGGCCACGCACACATGAGGTGAGAGTTCCCTGCATCACCCATCCGGGGCCAGGCAGCGGCGTGGGCCTCTGTGATGGCACAGGGTGAGAAAAGCGTGCAAACGGGGTCGCCGAGCCCCCAGCCCAGCCCTCCGCGGTGTTCGCTGGCCACCACGCACGCTGACGTTGGTGTTCTGACTGTCCTCCAGGACCCTTCCCAGAGAGCCAGGGAAACCTCACCCCCTCCCCGGGCATGGCCTTCCCGGCCCTCCTGAGAGGTGGAGATGCAAGCCCCTGGGGCACTTGCTTAGCGGAAGGCTCCCCCCAGCCCCCGAAGCGCTCTGGGCGGGGGCTGTGTTGTTCCTTCTCCCTCGGTCACTCTGGCTGAAGACACGGTCCAGCTTACTATCACTCTCCTGTCCCCACGGGATGCAGAGCTCAGGCCCCCACGGGACCCCTCTTGCCCCCCGTGGCTTGGGGCGAGTGGGATGATCTCCGGAACCTTCTGGAGTCCTGTGACCTGCTTCCCGAGTGGGTTCCCAAGGTGAGGCCCATGGATCTGGAGGCCGGGTGACTTCCTCTGATGCGGGGGAGCACTTGAACTCAGAGGCCGGGGCCTCTGTGTGGGCTGGGTTAGGACCATCTCTCTGCTGGCGTGGGGTGCAGTCGAATGTGCTGGACAGGCTTCTGACTGAAAAGTGCCCACATACACATACCACAGCGACAGCAGAAGACGGGACTCTGCAGAAAGGGAAAGGCTGCACGCGGCCCTGCAGAGACAGCCCCAGGATCTGGGCCGCGGATGGGATGGGGTCGGACCCAGGGCTCCACTCTACCGCTCCGTCCCGCTCGGGGAGGCACAGCTGAGAGCTCGAGGGCGCACACCCTTTCCCCCGCCTCCCTCCAGCCCCCAGCTGCTCTCCGGACCCGTCCATACCCGCCCCCAGCACGCAGCTGTTTATGGCCCCTGACCCCCCCAGCTCCAGCCCACCACCGGTCAGGCTCAGTTCACATCTTTCTCACCTCCTGCTTGTGACGAACCCCTGTGGCCTCCCAGGAATGAAGCCCTAGGCCCCGAGGACAATTTCATGCTTAAAGGCAGCTTTCAGCATCGAAGTCGTGAGCCTGGGCCCATGCTCTCATGCAGACCCGAGGGCGCAGGCGGGCAGAGCCCCCGCTCTGGCTTCCGGGCCTCGGCGTGCCCCGTCTCCTGGGGCAGGTGGGGCCTCCCAGGGCTCAAGGCCAGACAGAACCTTCCAGAGCCTCCAGCAGCAGCAAGATGAGTTCCCTGCCGGTGGGACATTCGAGTCTTTGATGACTCGATCTGCACCATCTTTCTTTACGTGAACACGGCCAATGTACAATAGCTACTCTGAGCCTCTCCAGGGTCTGGCATTTGCTCTGTCATGAAACGCTCCCCACGACGGGCCAGCTTTCCCCAGAGTCATCCCTGTCCTGCTTGCTGGGTGCCTTGTGTTTTCCTGCCCTGCAGCTTGCTTTTTTAACAGCTGGAGATGGAACCCCTTAATGCCCTTCCTCCATCCCCGACCCGCACCCCCATCACCCGTCTGCTCTCTGTGTCTCCTGGGGCTCTAACCTGACTCATCCCTGTTCAGAGACGCACTGAGATGCAGGAGAGGGCCCGCCTCGAGGCAGCCGATGAACGGGCCGGGGTGGTCTCCGATATCGGGGAAGAGGAGGTCCCCGATGACCAGCCCAGACAGCGGCTCCATGGAGGCGGCCGTCGAGTCAGCAGCGGGAGGGTGACCAGCTCCTGCTCACGGACCCACACCCACTCCACACGTGAGCCTGCATGTCATCCAGCACGTCACGCGGCTGACTGTGCACAGAGCACACACTCGCTGCCCCCAGCCGCTGCCGGGTGCTCACCCCGGAGCGACGTCTGCCCTCGTGACGGCCCTGGAGGTGGACTCACTGCGTCGGCTCACGGAGAAGGAAGCCAGCCCGAGAGCCGTCACCAGGGGTCCCTTGAGCCACTGCTCATGAGGGATCCAGGCTGGGGCAGCGAGGGTGGGCGGATCCCCTTACAGCTCAGCCTCCTCCCCCGATGTTCTGACTTTGAAAAATCAGATAAAAGTCAACATTTTCAAATTTAAAATAATAATAATAATAAAGGAGTCAACATTTTCAGCCTCCTTGCTGTATTCTTCACTCGCGAACCTCATTGAAAGGCACACCAGGGTGTCTCAAAAGTTGAGAAGGGCCCACCTGTTTGCAATTTTTGAGCCTTCTGGTATTTTTTTCAAGGAAGAAATGATAAAACAGGGCTAAAACATGAGTCGTAACCTGGAACTGTTAGAGCGCTGTTTGTTAATCAGCTGTGTCCTCTGTTGCCCAGTCATGTCCGACCCTGTGACCCCATGGGCTCCTCGGGGGGACTTTCCCGGCAAGAGTACTGGAGTAGGCCGCCATCTCCTCCTCCAGGGGGTCTTCCTCACTCAGGAACTGAACTCGTGTCTCCTGCGTTGCAGGCAGATTCTTTACCACTGAGCCAACAGGGAAATCCCATTACTTAAAAATCCCAAACTTAAAAATATATAAAATGTGAGTAGCGTATTTTAAATATTTGCGTTCGAGCACTCGACACCTGTAGCCCAGAGACACACATGCCAGGCACCGTCGTGGCTCCGACCACAGATGACCACCGGCGATGAGCAGCTAACCCTTGGTGCCCTGCCAGCTGTGCAACGCGGGGTGAGCACCACCTGTGCATGAAGATGCAAAACGCGTCCTTGTCTGTCGCTCCCATCAGTGTTTCCTCTGACCGCAGGAACGACCCACTGGAGATCGTGGGGGCCCTGCCCCGGGAGCCTAGAGGCCGCCCAGCTCAGTCTCCTGACTTAGATGCTGGGGCCCCTTGGCGCCCCCAACCGTGCAGAAGCCTGTTTGCCCTGAATCTGAACTCCTGGAGGTGGCCGAACTTTCTCTATCCACCGTCACCCTCCCCCACTCCCGACCCGCAAGCTTGTCGCTTGTCGGCTCCAGCTCGGGCACGCCAGCCTCTTGACCCCCGCATTCACCCTCCCTCCTGTCCGCAGGACGACCCACTCGCCCTCCCGTGACCCCCACGCAGAGCATCCTGTCCCTGTGACCCCACGGGCACGCCTATGCTCCTGTCTCAGTCTTGTCTCCCTCTGAGCCAGGGGACCCAGGGCCCATGATGCCTGCCTCCACCCTGCGCCCAGGGTGATTTCTCCCGCACACACAGCCTCCAGGCCGGCGGGTGGTCAGAAGCCTCTCTACCCTGTGCCCTGCCCGCCCTGCAAGGACGCGTCCCCTCTGGGGAAAGGAGAGCTCCGCCTGTCCTGGGGGAGCCTCTGGGCTGGAAGGGCCTGCTCCAGCAGGCCCACCCCCGCCGGCAGTCGGCAGTCGTAGTGATTTCTGCGCCTGCCAGGAAGCTGGTATTTGTTTTGGAGTGGGTGAGGAGCCGCAGAAGGTTGCCAGGCAGAGAAGAGACAGGACTGTGTTTTAGGAAGACCTCTTGGGTGTCAAGTGTTGGCTGAATTGAGTGGAGAAACGCTCGTCAGGACCTGTCTCCCCAGTAGACTGGCACTCCCAGAGGAGGGGCTGTGTCTCCTACATCAGCCCAGGGCTTCCAAGGACGGGGATGGAGACCCCCACCCTTATGCCTAAGCCCGACGCACCCCCAGGGAGAGCCTGACACTGTGGGCTGCTTGACCCGAGGGAAACTGAGGCCCAGTGGGGCCACAGCTGCCCCCAGACCCCCACGCCCACTGCCCAGCTGGGGCCAGGATCCCTGGAGGGGACAGTCTGAGGCTGCCCCGCCTCCGGTCCCGAGGGCTGTGCTCTGTCTGGCACCAGCTCCCCGAATTCCCAGCAGCCCGGCCGCACGCAGCTGGTGCTAAAGATCAGGCTGAAACCCCATCCCCGACCGGCGGCGTGGCCTGGGGGCGCCGTGCCCAAGCAGGACGCCATGGGCAGGGTCCAGCCCAGGGCTGGGCAGGAAGCTAGGCTGTGGCCAGCTGGGGACTCGGGTCCTCGGGGGGCCCAGCCGTGGAGGAGACGTGGCTGTCAACACCCTGCTGAGAGATCCACAGACAAGACCCTCCCAGGGGCCCGGAGCGGAGACTGCCTGCCCTGGGGTGGGGGGCGGCCTCCTTTCTGATGGCACCGTCTCCCCTTCCTCCTCAGAGAGCTCCCGTCCAACCGGGAGGCTTCAGCTGCGTGGCCAGGCCGCAGGAGACGGCGTATGTCGCCGCCCCAGGCAGCACTGGTGGCCACATAGGGGTGGGGACCCGAAGGTTCTGAGCCTCCGCAGCGGGCGGCCGAGCAGCCTGGGCCCCGTGGTGTCACTAATCACTGCGCCTACCTTTCCGGTTCCTCCCGGGGCGGCAGGCAGCCTCTGCCCGCCTCCTCCTCCAACTGTCCAAGGCCACTCCGCTGACCGATCCCTGTGTTTACTGGCCCTCTCCCCAGTTCGCAATGTAACCCCCACCCCACTGGGAGAGACTGTCTTTTTTCCTAAGTTGAGAGTGTGCTTGGCCCTCACTGGTTGAGGAAATGATCACCTCCCACCCCCACCCAGAGGGTCTTCGGGGTGCAGACACTTCTGGTCACCACTGCTTGGCTTCAGGCGGGCACCTGGGGACCTCCAGGAAGGATGACACCTGAAAGGCAGGGAAGCAGAAGCCTGGTCTGTGCTCTGGGCAGGAAAACTGGGGGGAGGGGTGAGCCTCCGAGTGGAGCGGGGACGCTAGGCATCACACAGGTGCTTCAGCAGCAGCTGTCAGAAGTGGGGCCTGGCAGCTGGGGGGCAGGGCGTAGGGTTAGTCGAGGGACCTTCCTTCCTCCACCCTCGATGCGTCGTCTCCAAGCCACCCACTCCCCGGCTTCTGGGTGGAGAGGAAAGTGAGGTGAGGTGAGTGTCACTCAGTCATGTCCCACGGTTTGCGACCCCACGGACTGTAGCCCACCAGGCTCCTCTGTCCATGGGGCTCTCCAGGCCAGAAAACTGGAGTGGGTAGCCATCCCCTTCTCCAGCGGATCTTCCCAACCCAGGAATCGAACTGGGGTCTCCTGCATTGCAGGTGGATTCTTTACCAGCTGAGCCACCTGGGTGGAGAGGGAGGGCTGGTTAACATCCAAAGGGAAACATAGTCAACAGGCAAATCCCGTTTCCCTTTATTGATCAGGGGCTCAGCTCCCCAACCCAAATCAGACGTGCAAAGTGTTGGAACTCCAGCAAAGAGTAACATGTTCTCAAACACAGATACTAGAGCAGCAGCAGGCAGTGACCACCAAGTACAGGAGGACTCAGGTCACGACGTAAGGATGAGACTCGACTTTACGAGGGCCGTCCAGTGAGACACAGGCACGGTCTGCAGACAGCGGAGGAGCCAGCCTGAGAGGCCTCAGTGCTTTAGATATGCGTCACTTTCCTAACCTCCGCCAAATGTTCCTACCACGATTGGTCCCCATGTAGTTAACTTCTCAAACCTGGCTCCAAATAAATGCTTGATTTCTTTTCCAAAGCCTACAGTTCAAGATCCCAGGAAGTGTGGGCTGCTGTCAGAGTCCAGTTGACGATGGAGGGCTCAGGAAGACGCGACATGCTTGACCAGATGGTCCAGGGCCAGATGACCAAGGGCCCTGACCTTCTGCCAGGTACGTCCCGGGCTCTTGAGGGCTTGGGCCCCTCTAAGCCCACAGTTATCCTTCGGGGGGCTTCTGTGGCCGTGAGACACTAGGGCTGGGGAGCCCTGATGACCCAGCCACACGGCTGGGAAGGCAGCCAGTTGGACATGCCTCTTTGCCCCTCGAAACAGGGGTTTCTCCATTTATGAAACGAGAGACCCAGGTCTGCTCGCCCGCAAGCCTGTCCAGTCCCACTATAGAGCTTCCTCCTAGGAACCCGGAAAGACAGGAAAAGAAAGAAAGCGAGGAAGGAGAGAGGAGAGAGAGAGAGAGAATCCCTACCCCCGTAAAACAAGGAGACTTCCAGCAGGGCAACAATCTGATGCCAGTCACGGAAGGTTTGCTGGCTCAGTGACACTTTGACGCTGCTCCTTCCAAAGGCCCAGCCAGCCCCCACGAGGGGTTTCAGGACCCAGAGGCACACCTTCCCCTAGGTCCCCACTTCCCTCTTCCGAAAACCCTCAAGCCTCCCACCGTCCTCGCAGAGATTCTGGAGAATGCCCCCAGGCCGCCCCTGGGCTCCCCACCGACCGCATCCGGGGAGGGGGCACCTGCCAGCCTAGGTCCTTGGATGCCTGCCCGGGGGAGACTGACAGCGGCCGGCTGGGTCTCACCAATGCCCATGGCGGAGAAGGAATTTACTGCCTGGTGACGGGTTTGTGCTCCTGGAGGCACGTGTGATGGGGCCCCAGTGTGCTGGCTCCAGGGACCGGGAGCCTGACCACCTGAGGCCCAGTCGCGTCCCAGCCTGGTGTCCATCCTGGAGGAAGTAGCCCTGGGCCCAGGTATGGCCCTCTTGTATGGGCGTGGTCTGAACTGTGTGGTGGGACACGGTGCCCGGAGCGCGTGGGTCCCTCGGGGGCCTGTAGGCTTTCCTCTGCTCCCCAGCGATGGTTCTGCTGATGATACAGCGAAGGCTGACATCCTCTGAGACCGGCCCAGACTTACCTGTCTGCAGAGGCTGGGGGCAGATGTGAGCTCAGGCCTCCTGGGGCCAGAAGGCTTTATTTACAAAAATTATGGGGATGAAACAACTGCCCTTATGAGGTGGGTAGCATGAGCATTTAAAGGAAGAAAAAGTCACCTCCTGGCTTTCTGAGGGCGGTTAAAAAGTGATCGCAGGCTGAAAAGACCAGGCCCACAATTTGGGCTGTTGTTGTGTTTGTTCAGTTGCTAAGTCGCGTCTGACTCTTCGCGGCCCATGGACTGCAGCACGCCAGGCTTCCCTAACCTTCACTATCTCCTGGAGTTTGCTCAAACTCAGGCCGACAGAGTCAGTGATGCCATCAGACCATCTCATCCTCTGTTGCTCCTTTCTCCTGCCTTCAGTCTTTCCCAGCACCAGGGTCTTCTCCAGTGAGTCAGCTCTTTGCATCAGGTGGCCAAACATTGGAGCTTCAGCTTCAGCATCAGTCCTTCCAGTGAGTATTTAGGGTTGACTTCCTTTAGGGGTGACTGATTGAGCTCCTTGTCCAAGGGACTCTGAAGAGTCTTCTCCAGCTCTACAGCCGAAGCATCGATCCTCTGGCACTCAGCCTTCTTTATGGCCCAATACGCTGGGCAGAGATAAAACCCAGGGGAATTTGGTGGTGGAAGTGAACAGCCAATGACTTTATTACCTGGTCAACACTAGTGGACGTTTGTGATCTTCTAGAAGAAGTGATGGGGTCTGCCCCAGGATTTAATTCTATGGATAATACTGATAGAGTTTCCTAGTCACATAAGCATAGCCTGATCTCAAACTCATTTATTTGTTTATAGGTTGCATAGCAGGTGGGACCCAGTTCCCCAACCAGGGATAGAGCCTGGGTCCACAGCAACGCGAACGCGAGTCCTAACCACTGCACCGCGGGGGGATTCTCTAAACGTATTGAACATCTGTTTTCTCATTGGTAAAAGAGGATGATACTGTTCTCAGTGGAAAGGGTGTGAACTCTTGAATCAGATGGACTCGGGTTTAAATACCACTTTTACAACCTGGAGGCTGTGAGCTGGAGTGGCTGGGACAGAGGGAAGCAGAGGGAATTTTGTCAGCCAGGCGGAGGGTCATCAATCACCAGGGCCGCGGACCGTGGTGATGAGTGGCCTCGTACTCTGAATAAGACAGCAAGCTGCTGCGGTGTCCTGAGCGCAGGGATCATGAGATCTGACGTGAGCTGGTAGTTTCTTATATTCATTCATTTATCTTATTATTCGGCCGTGCTGGGTCCTCGTTGCTGCGCGTGGCCTTTCTCCAGCTGTGGAGAGCGGGGCTCCTCTCTAGTTGCGGCGAGCAGGGCTCCTCTTCAGCTGTGGCGAGCAGGCTTCCCGCAGCAGTGGCGTCTCTTGCTGGGCTCAGTGACTGGGTGCACAGGTTTAGTTGCCCCACAGCATGAGGAACCTTCCCGGACCAGGGACCGAACCCGTGTCCCCTGCATGGGCAGGCGGATTCTTAACCCCTGGACCACTGGGGAAGTCCCTGACATGCGTTTCTAAAGAGCCCCTCTGGCTACTGGAAGGGAAGTAAGAGGGCGAGCAGGGGAGCAGACGGGGTTCCCGGGGAGCCAGGGGTAAGGAAGGCCCTGCCAGTGTAGGAGGCGCAAGAGGCGGGGGCGCGGTCCCTGGGCCGGGAAACCGGGAGCAGGAAACGGCAACCCCTCCAGTGTCCTCGCCTGGGAAACCCCACGGACAGAGGAGTCCGCGGGGCCACAAAAGTGCCGGACGCGCCCGAGCAGGCACAGGCCGCCGGGGGAGGACACGAGCGGCCCTGCAGTCACTCGGAGAGAGGAGGTGCCCGGGGCTGCAGGGGAGGGAGAGCTGGTCAGGTTCTAGAAGCACCTGCAGGCAGGGCAATGATGGTCTGGCTGGACTGCCACAGTCTGGCACTGAGTATCGGGGGTTACATCAGGTGTCAGTTCCCCTGGACCAAGCTCCCGAGCAGAAGCGTGAGCCGCTATCATCCATCGATGGAGCCCAGCTCAGCCATACTTGAAGAACCGTCGGATGCACCCGCGTGCCCCTGACCCCATGCCCTCCTGCACGCCCCAGCGCCCCCCCCAGAGGACTGAGGGTGGGACGGGGCTGCAGTCACAGCCGGAGGGCCTGGAGAAGCCGTGATGAGGGGAGGGGCAGGGACGGGGAGCAGGAAGCCTGAAAACCCCGAGGCTGAAAGGGGAGTGGCGAGGGGAGGGCCTTCAAGGAGAGAGAAACAGGCCTCTGGGGATAATGGCGAGGACTTTCCAGCGGTTCAGAGGTTAGGAATCTGCGCGTCCACTGCAGGAGTCACAGGTTCAACCCCTGGTCGGGGACTAAGATCCCACCTGCTGTGTGGTGCAGTGCAGCCAAAAAGAAAAAGAAAAAGAAGGAAGGCAACGAGATGAGTAGGCTGACCCGACGCTGGCTCTAGGGCAGCCGCCAGCCACGTGGCTCAGGGGACGGGGAGGGGGCTGCCTGCACACCTGAGGGAGGCGCCGGCTGTGCGCCCCGCTGGGCCCCGAGGACGCACACACACCTTGGTGCCAGGAGGCTTAGGCTTCAGACGGAGGGCTCTGCCTGGGCCCGATCTGCAGAGAAGAGTCTCACACTGGCCAGCAAACCTTCCTGCCCGCCCGAAGCCCCTCGGCTGCCTTGAGCCCTGTTTGGATGTCACTTAATCCTCCCTGAAGGGGGTCACTTTCTTTCTGTCAAGCACTATTCTTCAAAGCCTGTGAAGGCCCTCCTCTGCCAGAATCCTTCCCTGGTTCATTTCTCTTCCGCCACACTGCTCCCTGCCCTCCCGTTCCAACTGGTGCCATTCCAGCGTCGCCCTCCTGCGAGCGGTCCCCTCTGTCCTTTGCACCCCCCAAGGAGAGGTGGCCCCACCGTCTCCCTCTGGCCGTCCCCACTGCCCCATCCTGGGTGCCGCCTGGGAGTTACTCAGCCTTGGGAGCCGCGCCAGGAGATGGGAGCCTTCAGGCAGAAACCTGAGCGGATGCAGCCGATCACGTGTTTGCAGATGACCGCAAAGAGAGGGGAGGGTCGGGCCTGGTGGGCGGGATGGTGGCCGTGGCCGGCCCGGGGCTGCCGGGGAGCCAGGCCCAGCGTCCTTCCCGCGTGACCTGTAGGCGGTGCCCTTGATGGCCGGAGAAGGTTTAATGGGTCTTAGCGCTGGTGTTTAATGAGCCGGCCAGGCTGTTAATTGCTTCGTCAGCTTTTCTGCCAAGGCCACTCTCTGGCGAGGACAGGAGGCGAGAGGCTGCAGAGCGGCCTGGAGTCATGAGGGCAGGTGTCTGTGTGGCCGGGGAGGCCCCGAGGGCAGTCAGGATCCTGCCTCCAGGGTCCCCGAGGCGAGGAGCAGAGCAGAGGCCAGGAGTAGGAAGAAATGATGTCTTTGTCTGAGATCTATTTTTGCCATTTTGCTCATCACGAAGGCCTGGCTGAGTTGGCAGGCAGGCTCTTCCCAGTTGCGGTTTCCCCCCACCCCCACCCAAAGGTCATCCCATCAAAGACACAGAAAACCCTGAAATCAAAAGAGGCAGCCCCTCCCCAGTCGCAGGCCTGTGTGGTGGGGCTGTGACCCCAGGGGCCCTGGGGCTGTGACATGGCCGGCCGTGTTCTCTGGTCCCAACAAAGAGCTGACAGACGTCGTCAGACAGGCTCACTGGGAGGCGAGGAGAGGTGGGCGTGGGGGAGAGAAGCCCTGAGAACAGGGGGACCCTCTCTCTGCCCCCTCCCCGCCTGCCCCTCCCCCCACCACGTGGAGCCGTGCAGCCTCTCTGGACCTCAGCTCTGGCGGGTGGTCCTGGGCCAGCGTGGAGCAGCGCTGCCCCTGCAGCGACCACAACAGGGGAGGGGACCAGGGACACAGCAGGAGCTGGACAGGGGCCAGGGAGGGTGGGCTGCGATTTCAGTTCAAATTCCCATGGGCTTTTGACCTGATTTTCTTCAACTTGCCTCCCAGGCTACCCAACTCTACAGCAACCATGTCCGCCCCTCCTGTCCACTGGGGACGTGGGTTAGCCTGACGCTGATTCTTGAGAGACAGCTACTGTGCCCAGTGGGGTACTTCAGTGCCCCTGGACTGCAAGCCTGGCCTCTGTGCCCCAGCCAGGAGGCGGGGGCTGAGGGTAAGCAGCAGCAGTGTGAAACCCTGACCCAGATACAACGAGAGCTGCTAACAACAGGTGAGCGCAGAAACGCCCCTTTTAACAGGAAGACCCCTCCAACCACTCAGAGATAACGTTCACTCTCCAGACGGTTCCTTCACAGACACAGATGCCGAGTGTGACTCCATGCTGGATCTGACTTCCAGTTCAGTCCAGCCACTCAGTGTGTCCAACTCTTTGCAACCCCACGGACTGCAGCAGGCCAGGCTTCCCTGTCCATCACCAACTCCTGGAGTTTGCGCAAACTCATGTCTATCAAGTCAGTGATGCCATCCAGCCATCTCAGCCTCTGTCGTCCCCTTCTCCTCCCGCCTTCCATCTTTCCCAGTGTCAGGGGCTTTTCCAATGAGTCAGGTTTCTCGCATCCGGTCCCATCACTTCATGGCAAATAGATGGGGAAACAATGGAAAAGTACAGATGGCCAAAGTATTGGAGCTTCAGCTTCAGCATCAGTCCTTCCAGTGAATATTCAGGACCGATCTCCTTTAGGGTGGACTGGTTAGATCTCCTTGCAGTCCAAGGGACTCTCAAGAGTCTTCTCCAACACCACAGTTCAAATGCATCAGCTTTCTTTATGGTCCAGCTCTCACATCCATACATGACTACTGGAAAAACCATAGCTTTGACTAGATGGACCTTTGTCGGCAACGTGATGCTTTTTAATATGCTGTCATAGTAAAAAGTCTCTGCTTTTTAATATGCTGTCTAGGTTTGTCGTAGCTTTTCTTCCAAGGAGCAAGCATCTTTTAATTTCAAGGCTGCAGTCGCCATCTGCAGTGATTTTGGAGCCCAAGAAAATAAAGTCTGTCACTGTTTCCATTGTTTCCCCATCTATTTCCCATGAAGTGATGGGACAGGATGCCAAGATCTTCATTTTTTGAATGTTGAGCTTTAAGCCAACTTTTTCAGTCTCTTCTTTCACGTTCATCAAGAGGCTGTTTAGTTCCTCTTCACTTTCTGCCATAAGGGTGGTGTCATCTGCGTATCTGAGGTTATTGGTGCTTCTCCCAGCAATCTTGATTCCAGCTTGTGCTGCAACCAGCCTGGCATTTTGCATGATGTACTACTCTGCATATAAGTTAAAAATCTGTGACTTTAACCTTGGTTTTTCATTGCTTTTGTTATTATAATAATACATAATGACCTGCCTGGGGAGCCCTGCCCCTCTGTTGAAAGGACTAACACACCCCGCTTCTGATGTTGCCTGTTCCTGGAGGTATTTGAAAGATAATGATCTTTCTCTCCTCGCCTCCTCCCTTTCTCTGTCCTGTAAAGGAAACTGGCCTCCAGACCCCAAGGTGATTAATCTGAGACATTATTTGGCCATCTTCTCTGTCAGATGACTTTCTGACTAAAGTCATGTTCCTTGCCTCAACACCTCATCTCTGTTAATTGGCCTGTCATGGCGCAAGAAGTTGGAGCTTGGACTCGGCAACACCACCACAACATACACAACACCCACAGACACACACCATGAACACGCTGTAAACACACACACCACAAGCACCCCGCAAGCATGTACCACAAACACACCACAGACACGCACCATGAGCACACTGTAAACACACACACCACAAGCACACAGCACGGACACAGTAACTTCCTGTTAGTGACAGTGCCGACTGCAGGTGGCCCTCGCCAGGAGCATTTGCCAGAGACTGGATGGCCACAGCAGCGCTTGCCGTGGCTCGGCTGGTAAAGCGCTGTCTGCAGCGTCTGCACTGCGGGAGACCTGGGTTCGATCCCTGTGTCGGGAAGATTCCCTGGAGAAGGAAACAGCAACTCACTCCAGGACTCTTGCCTGGAAAATCCCATGGATGGAGGAGCTTGGTGCAGGTTACTGTCCACGGGGTCGCAGAGAGTCGGGCACGGCTGAGCGACTTCACTTCACTTCTGTGGAGGCTGAGCACCGGGTTGCTGCAGCTGTTGGCCTCAAGACCCCCTGAGGGAGTTCAGGGCGGGGTGAGGCACGCTGTGCTCCGGGAATCTGGTGGGACAGGTCTCTACACAGTTAGGTGTCTTCAGGAACTGGTTTCCTGACCCCAGTCCTTGTATCTCCTCCTATCTAGAAACTCACCAACCCCCTTCGTGGTGGCATCAGCTTCTGATGGCACCGAGCGCCCCTCCAGCATCACCTCACCGGCCGCCTCCCGCCCCTGCAGAGCAGCCCCTAAGAGCTGTCTGAGTTGCGCTCCCGAGTTGCGCATCTCCTCCAGTTGACAAAGGGAACCTAAGGGAACCTAAGCGACAGGCAGTGACAGGCGCGAGGGAGGCAGGAAGTCTCGTTCCAGCAAGGCTGGGGAAAGCGNTGGTGCAGGCTACTGTCCACGGGGTCGCAGAGAGTCGGGCACGGCTGAGCGACTTCACTTCACTTCTGTGGAGGCTGAGCACCGGGTTGCTGCAGCTGTTGGCCTCAAGACCCCCTGAGGGAGTTCAGGGCGGGGTGAGGCACGCTGTGCTCCGGGAATCTGGTGGGACAGGTCTCTACACAGTTAGGTGTCTTCAGGAACTGGTTTCCTGACCCCAGTCCTTGTATCTCCTCCTATCTAGAAACTCACCAACCCCCTTCGTGGTGGCATCAGCTCCTGATGGCACCGAGCGCCCCTCCAGCATCACCTCACCAGCCGCCTCCCGCCCCTGCAGAGCAGCCCCTCAGAGCTGTCTGAGTTGCGCTCCCGAGTTGCGCATCTCCTCCAGTTGACAAAGGGAACCTAAGGGAACCTAAGCGACAGGCAGTGACAGGCGCGAGGGAGGCAGGAAGTCTCGTTCCAGCAAGGCTGGGGAAAGCGTCTGCCCAACCCGGCCCTCCCCGGGTGGAGCCGCAGAGGGCAGGCACTGGCCTCCATGCGGACACCCCGGCCGTGTGTTCAGGTGTCAGCGCAGGGAATCTAGCCGAAATGGAAAGACTGCCTCCATCACCACAGAAAGGACTGTGAGCAGAGAAGGTGGGCGTCCCTGGAGAGGGAACTGGGCGGAGCCTTCTTGACAGAACAGGAGCCGTTTTTGGCCTGAGCCATTCTGTGACCTGAGCCTGGACACGGGGCCTGTCCTAGAACAGGTCTTAGAACCAACAGTCTCACGGGAAAAACGAACAACTGTTACCGGGCAAGAGCTGTAACAGCAGCATTGATAATACATCTGTTGTGAAGACTCCCAGTTCTGAGCCAACGGTGAGGAGGAGCTTGAAGCCTGGCCACCAGATAGACAGGGACCCACGAGAGGAGGACATTGACCTTTTCTGACCCTATGACTTCAGTCAGCTAAAGGCTGGCCTCTGCGTATCTCTGCCCCAATCACATGCTGACTTCTCCCCTGCTCAAGCCCCTTCATGAACATACCTGTGCCCTTAGCTTAAAACCCCCGAGTCCTGCTGCTGAGGAGACACCACTCTGGGAGAGATCCCAGTTTTCTCCTTACTTGTTATAGGAGAAATAATAATAATAACCCTTCCTTCTGATCTTTGGCTTGGTTGCATCTTCTGGCCAAGAGGCAAACCCACTTTGGGGGGTAACCGTTTACCCCAGATTGGGACTCAAACCCAGCCAAATGCCTGTTTGGGACTTAAACCCACAAGGCTGGGATTCACACCAAGCCAAAACCCATGGTACCTGGTTTCAGGACCTAATGAAACTCAGGTTCTTGATGTCTCATTGCAGAAAGAATTCAATGAGAGACAAAGTGATAGCTAAGAAGCAGATTTATTCCAATTCAAAGAGAAGCACACTCCACAGAGTGTGGGCCGTGGCAGAGGGTGAGTGCAGCCCCGAAATTTGGCGAGGTTACTTTTTATGGGCTGGGTAATCTCATATGCTAATGAGTGGGAGGGTTATTCCAACCATTTTGGGGAAGGGGTGGAGATTTCCAGAATTTGGGCCACTGCCCACTCCCTGGTCTTTCAACAGAGCCGTGGGCCTGTCGGGGCACCTCTGGGTGTCTCATTTCACTTGCTGATGGAGGATCAAGGTCTAGCCACCTTGGTCTCACTCGGTTCTGACTGGTTTATATTGGGTCCTTCTTTCAGAAGGTGTGCCCTGCCCCTGTCCCTCCTGTTACAGCAGGACCTCTGCCCCCTCCAGCTTCTTGGGCAGTTTAAAGAGGGCGTGGCACACACATTCATTCGCACAGTAGCTACAGGAATCTCTGCCCATGGCGCGGGTGAGACCCATGCATTCACTGCATCAGCATTTGTCCAGCAGCTGCTGTGTGCTGGGAGAGAGCTGGGGTCCTGCCTCCTGGTTTCCAGTCTGACTCACATTCTAGCGGGAGATCCAGGAAAGCATGCGATTATGAAGCGGGAGGGAAGGGGGCAGGGCTCAACTTCTGAAATAATGAAATAGCCCGAGGACACGACACAAACTGATTCGACCCAGTGGGTGCACGACGGCAGACGGGTCCACTTCCACTGGACCTGGAGCCTCAGTGTACACTCACTGTGACACATGGCAAGCTAAGGGACACACCCAGCGTCAGCATGACTGTTCTGAGCCGGACCGCCAAGTACCAAAAGGTGGAAGTCTGTTTGTGTTTAGTCACTCACATCCAACTCTGCGACCCCCGAACCGTAGCCCGCCAGGACCCTCTCTCCATGGGACTCTCCAAGCAAGAATACTTGACTGAGTGGGTGGTGGTCCAATTCCTGGAAATCTCACCCCTTCCCCAAAATATCTGGAACAATTAGTTTATGATATTACTCAGCCCATAAAAACTAACCACGCCAGATTCCGGAGCCTCTCACCTTCTCAGACGCCCCACACTCCGTCTGTACAGCGTGCGTCTCTAAATGAATCCACTTCTGACCTATCACTTCGTCTCTCACTGAATTCTTTCTGCCATGAGACAGTAAGAATCTGAGCTTCATGAAGTTCTGAGATCAGGTGTGTGATCTCAGTTAAAAGATCACAGGGTGAAGTCCCAATGTGAGGTTCACTTCAGTTCAGTCGCTCAGTCGTGTCCGACTCTCTGTGACCCCGCAGCACTCCCTGTCCATTACCTACTCCTGGAACTTACTCAAACTCATGATGCCATCCAACCATCTCATCCTCTGTCGTCCCCTTCTCCTCCTGCCTTCAGTCCTTCCCAGCATCATCCCCGCTTCTGATGTTGCCTGTTCCTGGAGGTATTTGAAAGATAATGATCTTTCTCTCCTCGCCTCCTCACTTTCTCTGTCCTGTAAAGGAAACTGGCCTCCAAACCCCAAGGTGATTAATCTGAGACATTATTTGGCCATCTTCTCTGTCAGATGACTTTCTGACTCAAGTCATGTTCCTTGCCTCAACACCTCATCTCTGTTAATTGGCCTGTCATGGCGCAAGCAGTTGGAGCTTGGACTCGGCAACACCACCACAACATACACAACACCCACAGACACACACCATGAACACACTGTAAACACACACACCACAAGCACCCCGCAAGCACGTACCACGAACACACCACAGACACGCACCATGAACACACTGTAAACACACACACCACAAGCACACAGCACGGACACAGTAACTTCCTGTTAGTGACGGTGCCGACTGCAGGTGGCCCTCGCCAGGAGCATTTGCCAGAGACTGGATGGCCACAGCAGCGCTTGCCATGGCTCGGCCGGTAAAGCGCTGTCTGCAGTGTCTGCACTGCGGGAGACCCGGGTTCGATCCCTGGGTCGGGACGATTCCCTGGAGAAGGAAACAGCAACCCGCTCCAGGACTCTTGCCTGGAAAATCTCATAGATGGAGGAGCTTGGTGCAGGCTACTGTCCACGGGGTCGCAGAGAGTCGGGCACGGCTGAGCGACTTCACTTCACTTCTGTGGAGGCTGAGCACCGGGTTGCTGCAGCTGTTGGCCTCAAGACCCCCTGAGGGAGTTCAGGGCGGGGTGAGGCACGCTGTGCTCCGGGAATCTGGTGGGACAGGTCTCTACACAGTTAGGTATCTTCAGGAACTGGTTTCCTGACCCCAGTCCTTGTATCTCCTCCTATCTAGAAACTCACCAACCCCCTTCGTGGTGGCATCAGCTTCTGATGGCACCGAGCGCCCCTCCAGCATCACCTCACCAGCCGCCTCCCGCCCCTGCAGAGCAGCCCCTCAGAGCTGTCTGAGTTGCGCTCCCGAGTTGCGCATCTCCTCCAGTTGACAAAGGGAACCTAAGGGAACCTAAGCGACAGGCAGTGACAGGCATGAGGGAGGCAGGAAGTCTCGTTCCAGCAAGGCTGGGGAAAGCGTCGGCCCAACCCGGCCCTCCCCGGGCGGAGCCGCAGAGGGCAGGCACTGGCCTCCATGCGGACACCCCGGCCGTGTGTTCAGGTGTCAGCGCAGGGAATCTAGCCGAAATGGAAAGACTGCCTCCATCACCACAGAAAGGACTGTGAGCAGAGAAGGTGGGCGTCCCTGGAGAGGGAACTGGGCGGAGCCTTCTTGACAGAACAGGAGCCGTTTTTGGCCTGAGCCATTCTGTGACCTGAGCCTGGACACGGGGCCTGTCCTAGAACAGGTCTTAGAACCAACAGTCTCACGGGAAAAACGAACAACTGTTACCGGGCAAGAGCTGTAACAGCAGCATTGATAATACATCTGTTGTGAAGACTCCCAGTTCTGAGCCAACGGTGAGGAGGAGCTTGAAGCCTGGCCACCAGATAGACAGGGACCCACGAGAGGAGGACATTGACCTTTTCTGACCCTATGACTTCAGTCAGCTAAAGGCTGGCCTCTGCGTATCTCTGCCCCAAGCATATGCTGACTTCTCCCCTGCTCAAGCCCCTTCATGAACATACCTGTGCCCTTAGCTTAAAACCCCCGAGTCCTGCTGCTGAGGAGACACCACTTTGGGAGAGATCCCAGTTTTCTCCTTATTGTTATAGGAAGAATAATAATAATAACCCTTCCTTCTGATCTTTGGCTTGGTTGCATCTTCTGGCCAAGAGGCAAACCCAATTTGGGGGGTAACCGTTTACCCCAGATTGGGACTCAAACCCAGCCAAAACCCTGTTTGGGACTTGAGCCCACATGGCTGGGACTCAAACCCAGCCAAAACCCATGGTACCTGGTTTCAGGACCTAATGAAACTCAGGTTCTTGATGTCTCATTGCAGAAAGAATTCAATGAGAGACAAAGTGATAGCTAAGAAGCAGATTTATTCCAATTCAAAGAGAAGCACACTCCACAGAGTGTGGGCCGTGGCAGAGGGTGAGTGCAGCCCCGAAATTTGGCGAGGTTACTTTTTATGGGCTGGGTAATCTCATATGCTAATGAGTGGGAGGGTTATTCCAACCATTTTGGGGAAGGGGTGGAGATTTCCAGAATTTGGGCCACTGCCCACTCCCTGGTCTTTCAACAGAGCCGTGGGCCTGTCGGGGCACCTCTGGGTGTCTCATTTCACTTGCTGATGGAGGATCAAGGTCTAGCCACCTTGGTCTCACTCGGTTCTGACTGGTTTATATTGGGTCCTTCTTTCAGAAGGTGTGCCCTGCCCCTGTCCCTCCTGTTACAGCAGGACCTCTGCCCCCTCCAGCTTCTTGGGCAGTTTAAAGAGGGCGTGGCACACACATTCATTCGCACAGTAGCTACAGGAATCTCTGCCCATGGCGCGGGTGAGACCCATGCATTCACTGCATCAGCATTTGTCCAGCAGCTGCTGTGTGCTGGGAGAGAGCTGGGGTCCTGCCTCCTGGTTTCCAGTCTGACTCACATTCTAGCGGGAGATCCAGGAAAGCATGCGATTATGAAGCGGGAGGGAAGGGGGCAGGGCTCAACTTCTGAAATAATGAAATAGCCCGAGGACACGACACAAACTGATTCGACCCAGTGGGTGCACGACGGCAGACGGGTCCACTTCCACTGGACCTGGAGCCTCAGTGTACACTCACTGTGACACATGGCAAGCTAAGGGACACACCCAGCGTCAGCATGACTGTTCTGAGCCGGACCGCCAAGTACCAAAAGGTGGAAGTCTGTTTGTGTTTAGTCACTCACATCCAACTCTGCGACCCCCGAACCGTAGCCCGCCAGGACCCTCTCTCCATGGGACTCTCCAAGCAAGAATACTTGACTGAGTGGGTGGTGGTCCAATTCCTGGAAATCTCACCCCTTCCCCAAAATATCTGGAACAATTAGTTTATGATATTACTCAGCCCATAAAAACTAACCACGCCAGATTCCGGAGCCTCTCACCTTCTCAGACGCCCCACACTCCGTCTGTACAGCGTGCGTCTCTAAATGAATCCACTTCTGACCTATCACTTCGTCTCTCACTGAATTCTTTCTGCCATGAGACAGTAAGAATCTGAGCTTCATGAAGTTCTGAGATCAGGTGTGTGATCTCAGTTAAAAGATCACAGGGTGAAGTCCCAATGTGAGGTTCACTTCAGTTCAGTCGCTCAGTCGTGTCCGACTCTCTGTGACCCCGCAGCACTCCCTGTCCATTACCTACTCCTGGAACTTACTCAAACTCATGATGCCATCCAACCATCTCATCCTCTGTCGTCCCCTTCTCCTCCTGCCTTCAGTCCTTCCCAGCATCAGGGTCTTTTCCAATGAGTCAGCTCTTCGTATCAGGTGGCCAAAGTATTGGAGCTTCAGCATCAGCATCTGTCTTTGCAATGGATATTCAGAACTGATTTCCTTTAGGATGTACTGGTTAGATCTCCTTGCAGTCCAAGGGACTCTCAAGAGTCTTCTCCAACACCACAGTTCAAATGCATCAATTCTTTGGCGTTCAGCTTTCTTTATGGCCCAACTCTCACATCCATACATGACAACTGGAAAAACCATAGCTTTGACTAGATGGACCTTTGTTGGCAAAGTAATGTCTCTGCTTTTTTAATATGCTGTCTAGGCTGGTCATTGCTTTTCTTCCAAGGAGCACATGTCTTTTCATTTCAGGGCTGCAGTCACAACCTGCAGTGATTTTGGAGCCAAGAAAATAAAGTCTGCCACTGTTTCCATTGTTTCCCCATCTATTTGCCATGAAGTGATGGGACCAGATGCCATGATCTTAGTCCTTTGAATGTTGAGTTTTAAGCCAACTTTTTCAGTCTCCTCTTTCACTTTTATCAAGAGGCTTTTTAGTTCCTCTTCACTTTCTGCCATAAGGGTGGTGTCATCTGCGTATCTGAGGTTATTGATATTTCTCTCAGCTCTCTTGATTCCAGCTTGCACTTCATCCAGCCTGGCATTTTGCATGATGTACTCTTAATATAAGTTAAATAAGCAAGGTGACAGTATACAGACTTGACGTATTCTTTTCCTGATTTGGAACCAGTCTGTTGTTCCATGCCCAGTTCTAACTGTTGTTTCTTGACCTGCATACAGATTTCTCAGGATACACGTCAGGTGGTCTGGTATTCCCATCTCTTGAAGAATTTTGCACAGTTTGTTGTGATCTACACAGTGCAAAGCTTTGGTGTAGTCAATAAAGCAGAAGTAGATGCTTTTCTGGAATTCTCTTGCTTTTTCTATGAGCCAATGGATGTTGGCAACTTGATTTTTGGTTCCTCTACCTTTTCTAAAACCAGCTTGAACATCTGGAAGTTCATGGTTCATGTACTGTTGAAGCCTGGCTTGGAGAATTTTGAGCATTATTTTGCTAGCGTGTGAAATGAGCGCAATTGTGCAGTAGTTTGAACATTCTTTGGCATTGGCCTTCTCTGGGGTGGGAATGAAAACTGACCTTTTCCAGTCCTGTGGCCACTGCTGAGTTTTCCAAATTCGCGGGTATATTGAGTACAGCATTTTCATAGCATCAATTTTTAGAAATTCCATCTGGAATTCCATCACCTCCACTAGCTTTGTTCGGAGTGATGCTTTCTAAGGGCCACTTGACTTCACATTCCAAGATATCTGGCTCTAGGTGAGTGATCACACCATCATGGTTATCTGGGTCATGAAGATCTTTTTTGTACAGTTTTTCTTTGTATTCTTGCCACCTCTTCTTAATATTTTCAGCTTCTGTTAGGTCCATACCATTTCTGTCCTTTATCGAGCCCATCTTTGCATGAAATGTTCCCTTGNGAAGTTCATGGTTCATGTACTGTTGAAGCCTGGCTTGGAGAATTTTGAGCATTATTTTGCTAGCGTGTGAAATGAGCGCAATTGTGCAGTAGTTTGAACATTCTTTGGCATTGGCCTTCTCTGGGGTGGGAATGAAAACTGACCTTTTCCAGTCCTGTGGCCACTGCTGAGTTTTCCAAATTCGCGGGTGTATTGAGTACAGCATTTTCATAGCATCAATTTTTAGAAATTCCATCTGGAATTCCATCACCTCCACTAGCTTTGTTCGGAGTGATGCTTTCTAAGCGCCACTTGACTTCACATTCCAAGATATCTGGCTCTAGGTGAGTGATCACACCATCATGGTTATCTGGGTCATGAAGATCTTTTTTGTACAGTTTTTCTTTGTATTCTTGCCACCTCTTCTTAATATTTTCAGCTTCTGTTAGGTCCATACCATTTCTGTCCTTTATCGAGCCCATCTTTGCATGAAATGTTCCCTTGGTATCTCCAATTTTCTTGACGAGATCTCTAGTCTTTCCCATTCTGTTGTTTTTCTCTATTTCTTTGCACTGACCACTGAGGAAGGCTTTCTTATCTCTCCTTGCTATTCTTTGGAACTCTGCATTCAAATGGGTATGTCTTTCCTTTTCTCCTTTGCCTTTTGCTTCTCTTCTTTTCTCAGCTATTTGTAAGCCCTCCTCAGACAACCATTTTGCCTTTTTGCAGTTCTTTTTCTTGGGGATTGTCTTGATCCCTGCCTCCTGTACAATGTCACGAACCTCCGTCCATAGTTCATCTGGCACTTTGTCTATCAGATCTAGTCCCTTAAATCTATTTCTCATTTCCACTGTGTAGTCGTAAGGGATTTGATTTAGGTCACATCTGAATGGTCTAGCGGTTTCCCCCACTTTCTTAAACTTAAGTCTGAATCTGACAGTAAGGAGCTCATGATCCGAGCCACAGTATCCCTGCCTCCTGTACAATGTCACAAACCTCCGTCCATAGTTCATCTGGCACTTTGTCTATCAGATCTAGTCCCTTAAATCTATTTCTCATTTCCACTGTGTAGTCGTAAGGGATTTGATTTAGGTCACATCTGAATGGTCTAGCGGTTTCCCCCACTTTCTTAAACTTAAGTCTGAATCTGACAGTAAGGAGCTCATGATCCGAGCCACAGTCAGCTCCTGGTTATGTTTTGCTTCTCCATCTTTGGCTGCAAAGAATATAATCAGTCTGATTTCAGTGTTGACCATCTGGTGATGGCCATGTGTAGAGTCCTCTCTTTTGTTGTTGGAAGAGGGTGTTTGCTATGACCAGTATGTTCTCCTGGGAAAACTCTGTTAGCCTTTGACCTGCTTCATTTTGTATTCCAAGGCCAAATTTGCCTGTTACTCCAGGTACCTCTTAACTTCCTACTTTTGCATTCCAGTTCCCTATGATGAAAAGGACATCTGTTTTGGGTGTTAGTTCTAGAAGGTCTTGTAGGTCTTCATAGAACTATTCAACTTTAGCTTCTTTAGAATTACTAGTTGGGGCGTAGACTTGGATTACTGTAATATTGAATGGTTTGCCTTGAAAACAAACCGAGACCATTCTGTCATTTTTGAGGTGGCCTCCAGGTACTGCAGGCCGGACTCTCTTGTTGACTATAAGGTCTGCTCCATTTCTTCTAAGGGATTCTTCCCACAGTAGCAGACATAATGGTCATCGAGTTACATTCGCCCATTCCAGTATGAAAAGGCAATGTCAGGTACATAGTTTCGAGTACAATGAGGTAAGGGGACTTTTATTGACTATACCAAAGCCTTTGACTGTGTGGATCACAATAAACTGTGGAAAATCCTGAGAGAGATGGGAATACCAGACCACCTGACCTGCCTCTTGAGAAATCTGTATGCAGGTCAGGAAGCAGCAGTTAGAACTGGACATGGAACAACTGACTGGTCCCAAATAGGAACAGGAGTACGTCAAGGCTGTATATTGTCTCCCTGCTTATTTAACTTCTATGCAGAGTACATCATGAGAAACGCTGGACTACATGCAGCACAAGCTGGAATCAAGATTGCCGGGAGAAATATCAAGAACCTCTGATATGCAGATGACACCACCCTTATGGCAGAAAGTGAAGAGGAACTAAAAAGCCTCTTGATGAACATGAAAGAGGAGAGTGAAAAAGTTGGCTTAAAACTCAACATTCAGAAAACAAAGATCATGGCATCTGGTCGCATCACTTCATGGGAAAAGATGGAGAAACTGTGGAAACAGTGGCTGACTTAATTTTTCGGTGCTCCAAAATCACCGCAGATGGTGACTGCAGCCATGAAATTAAAAGACACTTACTCCTTGGAAGAAAAATAATGACCAGCCTAGACAGCATATTAAAAAGCAGAGACATTACTTTGTCAACAAAGGTCCGTCTAGTCAAGGCTATGGTTTTTCCAGCAGTCATGTATGGATGTGAGAGTTGGACAGTGAAGAAAGCTGAGCGCTGAAGAATTGATGCATTTGAACTGTGATGTTGGAGAAGACCCCCGAGAGTCCCTTGGACTGCAAGGAGATCCAACCAGTCCATCCTAAAGGAGGTCAGTCCTGAATGTTCATTGGAAGGACTGATATTGAAGCTGAAACTCCAATACTTTGGCCACCTGATGCAAAGAACTGACACATTTGAAAAGACCCTGATGCTGGGAGGGATTGAAGACAGGAGAAGAAGGGGACAACAGAGGATGAGATGGCTGGATGGCATCACCGACTTGATGGACATGAGTTTGAGTAAACTCCTGGAGCTGGTGATGGACAGGGATGCCTGGCGTGCTGCAGTCCATGGGGTCACAAAGAATCGGACATGACTGAGTGACTGAACTGAACTGAACTGAAGGGGACTTTTGGGGTTCAGAGGGAGCATGTGGGGTGACCCCAGCCCAGACTTTGGAACAATCTGAGGAGCCTTCCTGGAGAAAGTGACAGGAGGAGCAGGGATTGGTTGTGGTTTAGTCACTAATTCGTGTCTGACACTTGTGACCCCATGCACTGTAGCCTACCACGCTCCCTTGTCCATGGGATTTCCCAAACAAGAGTACTGGAGTGGGTTGCCGTTTCCTTCTCCAGGAAATCTTCCCCACCCAGGGATTGAACCTGGGTCTCCTGCACTGCAGGTGGATTCTTCACCAACTGAGCAACAAGGAGGAAGATGGAGGAAGAGTGTTCCAGGAGAGGCAACAGCATCTGCAGAGGCCTCCGGGGAGAAAAGACAGAGATGCCCCAGAGGAAAAGAAAAAATTCTATCTGGGAGGTTTCGTCCAGCCCCTCCCCGTCAAGGACAGGAAAGTCCTCATCAGCCACAGCCTCAGGAGCACTGGCCTTGGGTTTTCTCCCAAGCCCAACAGCAGCTGAGGGTGTCAGCCCAGGATCAGGCGGTCATCTGTGCAGGTCACGAGGGCTCCCCCTAGGGGTCAGCACCTTGGGGCCCCTTTGCCGGCTGCTTCCAGGAGCAGCCCCAATCCTGCTCAGCTCCCCAGAGGCCTCTGTCCCCTCAGGACCTCTGCAGGGGTTGGGGAGGCAGATGCCTTGGGAGCACAGGGTGAGCCTGTGTGCCCTGCCTGGGGGTGGTGTCAGTAACCCTGGCCCCCAGGCCAAATCCAGTGCAGTCTGTGTGTTGATAAGGTTTTACTGGAAACAGCCTTGCCCTTTCACTGACTTGTCATTTACAGTTGTTTCTCTGTTATATCAGAAGAGAATGGGTTCCAGGGAGCTTGTATGGCCTGAAAAAGTAGCCTGCAGACCTCTGGGCTCAGTGCACAGAATACTTCAAAGCCTGTAAGGACCCTCAGTAAATTCCTGGAGACCTGCCGCTCCCCACACCTTCCCTGAAATCCCATCTCAGCAAGGTACTGGTCTCATGGCTTTGTCATGGCTGAGGCCTGTTGACCAGTTTCCTGATGAATCTCCTACCTGGGAGATTTTCAAGAAGAGCTCTTGGTGGGCAGGGAGGAGGAGATGGGGGATTCTTAGCCCTTGGAGTGAGCTGACACCAGACGGCCAGGGGGAACCTGGAGGGTCTCACAAAAACAGCAGCTGTGCGGGGCAGGGTGGCTGGAGACAAGAAGGGCTGGGTCACGGGGAGGCCAGGGCGGGAGCGGGCAGCAGGCTCGAGGCTTGGCCCTGGGGAGAGTGAAATGGAGACGCCTGTCAAGTGATCCTGCTCCCTGGCGGCCGCCTTGTCCGTCAGCACCCCTAATCCTGTGGAGTTTGCACAGCCCCCTGCCGGCCCACGACGGCAGCTGACGGCCTTCATCGCGAGGCCGGACCAGCCTGGGGACAGGGTGGAAAGGAAAGACAGAGAAGCCGGGGAGCCAGGGCGCTCTCGGGAGGTGTGAGGCCGGCTGGCCCTGCTCTGGGGACGGCTGCGCCTGCGGCGGGAGGGCGGCCTCTGGGAGAGGACTGCGTCTGACCACCACCGGCAGGAGCCTCGCCCCAGGCCCGTCACGTCCGAGTGGCTGAAGCGCCAGCCCTGGAGCCCGACAGCCGGGCGGGAAACCCAGCCCTGCCGTTTTCTGCTCTGGGACTTTGATCAGATAATTCAACCCCTCTCCCACTCCGTTTCCACACTTGCAAAACGAGGGTGAACTAACGCCTGCCTTGCAGGGTTCTTGGGAATGGCGAGTGACGTGGCTTTGGAGTAACGTAGCAGCGAGGCTGGCGTGGGTGCGGGGCTCCCATCCAGCCAGTCAGTCCTTTCTTGCCGTTGCTCTAGCTCAAGCAGCACAAGTAGCTGGCAAAAGACGTGGCAGATACTTCCTCTGATTTAGACCTTGAGGGGCCCCGATGGCTCAGTGTTTGCTCTGGGGCACAGCCTAACTGTGATAGAACATTCTAGAACAGGACAGCTGGCCTTCCTACCCCCTCTGCTCTGAGCAACCCAGGATTCTGTGGGCAGGCCCAGAAGGCCAGTCCACCTGAACCCTGGAGGCACTTCCAACTTCCGGGGTCCAGAACCTTCTGACTCCAAGGCCGTGGAAAGAGAAGCAAGCTCTGACTTGCTCACATCGCCAGTGCAATGACCAGGGCAGGGCCCCACCCCGCTGCCCCCGGCAGGGCAGAAGTTGCCCCACGCTAAGGGGCTGCCTCTCTGCCCTCAGGGCACTAACAGCTGCAGGGATCTCCCCTCCAGCCAGCAGCTGAAGCCCCCAGAACCTCTCCCTCCTTCTCTCTTGGGGTTTGGGGGCAAAACCTGTCAAATACGGACTCCCTTCTAAAGCAATCAGTAAGCACCTACTGCGCGCCAGCCACCATATCGGGCACTCTACTCAGGCCTGGGCATCCAGGGGGCTCGTGCCGAGAGGGAGACCCCAGTCGCATTTGAGTCACCACGTCCGGAGCACGTGTTCCCGCCGGCTTCCCGGGACGGGTTTTCAGTTCGGGGTAACTGAAAGAGAAGGAGGCCCCTGTCTGAGCCAGCTGCCCTTGGCTGTGATTGATGGCCTCTATTAACAGCATGCTGTAAACTGATCGAGCGCGGGGGGGCCAAGAGCTCCCCCCTCGCTGGACCCCCACCAGGGAACACTCTTCACCCCCTCAGCCTGCTGGCCCCAGCGTGAGGACAGCGTCGGAGAGCCCTCTGCCATGCTGAACTGCTCCTGAAGCCCAAGCCAGTCCACTAGCCCCTGGGGAGAAAGGCCCAAGCCCCGGAAGCCGACTTCTTGTGGGGGGCGGGGGGCGGGCTGGTCAGGGAGGACATTCCAGAGCGATCCTGGCCGCGAGTGTGTCCCTCGGGCAGGTCACACGCCCTGTCTGGCCTCAGCAGCCTGGTGTGTCACAGGAGCCTCCTCCTCACCCGGACCTTTACAGCGTCTCCCTCCCTCAGCATCCCTGAGACAAGGCCTGCGAACCAGAAGCCCTCACCTAGGCTAGCACCCCCACCTCCTCCCCTTCCCTGAACAAGCAGGTAGCTGGGTGTCCTTCAAGTCAGTACAGACTTTGCAAAGGGAAAATAGCAGGCAAGCCAGAGGGGCGTGAGGGTCCCAGGCAGAGGATGCTTCTTTACTCCGGACAGACGGGCTTTAACTTTCCAAACTCTTTCATCCTTTCAAGGCAGTGAGATGCAACGGGCTTGGTTTCACCCATTGAACAGGTGGGAAAACTGAGTCCGGAGAGGGGCTGCAATCTGGGGTGGGAGCAGCCGCCACCCCCAAGGCCGAGTCCCACGGTGACCCTCGCACTCAACCGACTCCACCCCTGCCCCATCCCTCCAGCTATGAGGGGTGCATAGGGAGGAGTGATGATGGTTAAAAGCGGTGGATGAGTGTCTCTGCGGACCCCCCGGAGCGGTGACCTCAGGGCTCAGAAAGCCAGGCTGGTGCCAGAGCCCTCGGCCAGTGGCCCCACAGTGCCCTGCTGCTTTCTGCCCCAAGTCTCTGCTTCCAGCTGCCCTCCTGGGTGGGGCGGGGGCTGGCGCTGGAGCCGGGACCCCCCATGGAACCATGCCGGCCACCCCGTGGCTCCAGGAAAGGGAGGAGACCTCCCCCACCCAGTTTTATCCCCTTCGTCTGCCAGATTCAGGCCCGGGGCCCAGCCAGGAAGGCCCAGGGCTGGGCAGCGGCTAGGGCGGGCCCAGGGACCTGTCACATTTTTGGGGGGTTAATTACCACTGCTTGGAATCTGAGCTGCGCCAGTCTGGGCACAACAAGCCTTGTGGCCGGGTAGGGGCCCTCAGTCTTTCTCAGGTAACAGCTGCCGGCCTGGGACAGAACTGTCCTCATTCTGGGGGTGCCACCTCTCCGGGGGACCCCAGTTGTCTGGTCGTGAGCAGAGCCTTGCAGGTGGAGGGTGGAGGTCGGACCGTCGAGGTGTGAAGTGGCCCATGGGTGGCGCGGGGGCCACGCAAGGGTAGCGGGAGCCCAGGCCAGAAAGGCGTCCTCCTGGGCCGGCCAGCCCGTCCGGCCCCGGGCGCGGCACTTGCCCTTTGCGTCTGAAGGGGCAAGCATGTAACCTTTCCATTTTTGCACCGGCTTAAAGAGTCTCGGTGCTCAGAGCAGCGCTGGTCGCTCGGCAGGCACCCGACACCGCCGTGGATGGCGCGTCCACCCACCCACCTGTCCCCCAGGGGAGTCGTGTGCCCAGCGCTTTGGCACCTTCAGCCCCTGCCCCCCCGGGGGTGAGGGCGTGTCACATGTGCTGCTGGTGAAAGCGAAGCATCCAGGGGGATGCGTTTTCACTTCTAAAGATAAGCTACAGCCTGCTGGGGAGATTCCTGATGAGACGTGTCACATACTCATTCTCTCAGCACCGAGGTGTCACCCTGAGACTTGTCCCCCAGGGGAGTCGTGTGCCCAGCGCTTTGGCACCTTCAGCCCCTGCCCCCCCGGGGGTGAGGGCGTGTCACATGTGCTGCTGGTGAAAGCGAAGCATCCAGGGGGATGCGTTTTCACTTCTAAAGATAAGCTACAGCCTGCTGGGGAGATTCCTGATGAGACGTGTCACATACTCATTCTCTCAGCACCGAGGTGTCACCCTGAGACGAGAGAGGAGGGTGGCGTGCGCGGGGACCCTGGCTGCCGCTTCCCCTCCCCGGGAGAGGCGACCCACCCTTGTTTGTCTGCGATGCCCTGTGTGCTGATTACTCCAGCCCAGGCTCACTGTTCTGTCTCCAGAGGTCCACCCGCCCTGACACTGTTGGTTGAGAAGTTTATCATTCCTCCATTGCTTTTGCACTTTTGTCAAAAATCGGCCACATATATTTGCATGGACCTATTCCTGGGTCTCCTGTTCTGTTTCGTTGATCTATGCATCCATTCCTCCACCAACAGCACACCGTCTTGATCCCTGGGTCTTTTAAAAAGGTTTCTGGTGTGTAACAGATGCTTCAGAAATGGTCACTATCGTTCGTTCTTTCATCAGATATATATACAAACATCACTACGAATAGAATTGCTGATGTTCTTTCTATTTCATTTGCAGGAAAATGTAGCTTATCCAGAGGCCAAAATTTTAGGAACCCAAGGTTCTCTGAGTCCTAGAAATGACTATCAAAAATGTCTCGGCATTTAAAGAACCAAAAAGTGTGCATGTAGAATTTAATTTGCAGAAAAATGGATTCCAAATGGTAGAGTCCGATCTGCTGATACTCAGGAAAAGCACCCAGGAGTTACTGGAGCAGCATTTCCCAAAGTATGTTCCTTGGTACATGAATCTTTAAAGATGCTTCTCAAAAAAAAAAAAAAAAAAAAAAGAATCTATTGTCAAAATGTTGGGGAAATATTATACACAATTGTATGTATTTTTAAAGGGATTCACAATGTGTGTTATCACACTGAAGCATTCTAAAAAACCTTGCAGTCAAATCCATTTGTACAATTTGCTTTAAACTAAGGTTTCCCAAGGAGCTTCCCAAGCGGCCTCCTAGGTGGCACCAGTGGTAAAGAACCCCCTTGCCAATGCAGGAGACTCAGAAGATGTAAGAGACTCGGGTTCAATCCCTGGGTCGGCAAGATCCCTGAAGGAGAAAATGGCCACCCACCCCAGTATTCTTGCTGGGAAAATCCCATGGAGCCGGGCGGGTTAGAGTTCACAGGATGGCGGAGTCGAGACGGCTGAAGTGACTGAGCACGCCAGGCTTCCCAAGCTAATTTATTCACAGAAACGTTTCTCCACGCCCCCCCCCCGCCCCCCAAGTAACATCCCATGATGTTATTCCTGGGAACATATTTTGAAAAACACTATCACCGGGGATTGCGAGAAAGCCCACAGCATGTTAGGAGTCTGGGACTTGTGATCTGAGAGCCCAGGGCATTCCCAAGCCTCTCTTGGGGAGATCAAACTGTTTTCCTAGCAATTCTAAGAGGGGATTTGCCTTGCTCACCCTCATTCAGCCAAGTGCACCGCGCTCTTTCCCAGAGGGCGGGTGACATGTGATCTCACAAGGGGCTGAGGGAAGGAGCACATGTGTGAACCCAGCTGTCTCCTACTGAACCAGACGCGGAGGAAGTTTACCAAAAAGTGTCAAACAATGCCACTCTTCTCGCTTGACTTTTTTCCTTTCGGAAAATGTAAGTTTTTAGAGAGCTGTTTACTGATTTTGTTATTACTTTTGGCTGCGCTGGATCTTCGTTGCCGCTTGCAGGCTTTCTCCAGCTGCAGCTGGGGCTGCGCTCTGCGGATGTGCACAGCCTCTAGGTGCACAGGATTCAGAGGCTGCAGCTCACGGCCTCAGCAGCTGCGGCATGGGTTCAGCTGGTGCGGCACGCAGGCTCCAGAACTCAGGCCCAGTAGCTGCGCTGCATGGGCTGAGCTGCTCCACAGTATGTGAAATCCTCCCGGACCAGGGACCAGGAGCCTGTGTCTCCTGTATGGCAGGTGGATTCACAGCCACTGGACCACCAGAGAAGGCCTATTACTGTCACTTTAAAACACATACATGTGAAATTTGTTGTAATTTTGATGCTATAAATATTGATAGATATGACCATATACACAAAGCTTTTTGGGGTCCTCAGTAATTTTGAAGAGTGTAAAGGGGTTGTGAAAATGGGGAAGACACTCCTGTATCACTTACTGTACTCAGCCATTTAAATCAACACTTCTGTTACCAGATGTGTGGGTTTCCACAAAGCAAGCAATGCCCACGGGGTGTCTGCCGCTAACTGGGATCAGTGCAGACTCACGGGCTCAGGACTCGGGCCCACGAGGTGGACTCATCTCCCCCAACTTCAAAGCCAGTAGTGAACCTGGTGGTCCTTGTGCTTCTGACTCATGGGTGCAGACAAGGTGTTTTTCCAGGGCCTAAACTGTCCCTCCTGCCCCCACATGGCAGGCATTCTCTCTCTGCCCCAGCCTGCTCCCCAGAGCAGCCACTCTGACCTCCAGAATGGGCTGAGGTCCCCACGGAGAGAGCCCCCACTCTTCCAAGTGCTTTGTACAGGTGGGCTCCTTATACTGTGAAAGTAGGCCACTTCATGCCCATGTAATGGATGTGGAAGCAGAGGCTCCCTAAAGGATAAGCCAAACACCCCGATTCCCATAACTAGGATGGAAGAACTAGGATTGGGTGCCTCCCGCCAGTCCTCCTGCTGGGAGGACTTAAAATTCTACCCATTTCCGGACATAGGGACCCTGCAGGTGCTGAGGCTACAGGGAGGGACACCGATCAGCGGAGGAACCACCACAAACCCAACGACCCCCACAGGAAACGCCCACCCTGTCCACAGCGAAGGCTGGGGCCCACCGCTTCAGGCCGCCTGAGCCAGCTGGCCCCCATGCAGGCCACATTAAGCACCGCTCCCCCGACTCCGGAATCCCAAAACAGGGAGGGGCTTTGCATCCAACCGAAGCATTTCGCAGACAAGGAAGTTGAGGGGGGAGTGCCTTCCAGGTTCACAGCACTACTTGGGGGCAGAGCAGGGCCACAGCCCGGGTGCCCACACCGGGGTCGGCGTCCCAGACTGGGAGAACGCCTCTCTTTCCTTTGCTGCTGGACCGAGCTCAACCCTGCCCCTCAGCGGCCCAGAAGTCCACCGCCCACCCTCGCCTCGCGCCCACCCTGCCCCTGCCTGCGGGGTCCAGAACCCGCTCAGGGCAGGGGACAAGGCTGGGGGCTGCGGGGCGCACCCTTCACGGGCCCAGGCCCCCCCCTCGCCGCCCTGGTGCCTCCTCCTGTGGGAGAAGGAAGGGGTGGGCCGCCTCTGCAGCAAAGATGCGACTCAAACATTTCCGGATTGTGAGTGCGGAGACAGCCCTTGAATCTGCATTTATTGTTGTTGTTTATCAAGCCCTTTCTCTTTAAAACGGCAAGACTGAACCGCCCCGGTCCTCTCCAGAACCCCGGCTTTTAAATACTGCAAGGGACGACCTCGGCGGCGGAACTCTGCTGCCGCAAGCAGCCCAGTCCGCTCCCGCGGCTCGTTCGCTTGGCCGACGCTCCCTTTTCCTGTTTGGTCGGGTTGAGAAATGCCTCCCTCTCCCTTGCGCAGAGCCTCGGCGCCCCGGCGGAGGCGGGCCATGTTGCCTTGGAGACAGCCAGGTAGCGTTGAGCGGTCGCCCCGGCAGCCAATAGAAGAGTGAGGGGCGGGGCCAGCCGGGTCTTGCGCTGCCGCGGCGGGGCTTGGAGGTTAGCGGGCCGCGTTGGGGGAGGGGTCGCGGCGGCCGCGGGGGTCCTGGGGTCCCGGATCCGCGGCCTGGTCGTGGGATCGGGGCTCGGAGACTCAGCGCCCCAGGGTCTCCTCCGCCCTGGGGGAGGAGCCGCGGGCGGCGATGGGGGAGGGCAGGGAGACGCGAGGCAGGGGTCGCCCGCCAGCCTCCTTCCCTCCCGCCCAGGAGGCCCGCCGCCGAGCCCGCCCGGTGGGCAGTGGGAGACCGAGGCCCGGGCGAGAGGGAAGCGCCTGAGCGGCCGGGCTTGGCAGGCCCAGGACCCCGGGCCCAGCCCCCGCCCTCTTCCCGTGCCGGAGCAGGCCGGTTCGCTCCGGGGCCGAGGGGCCGTGTGTTCACCCGCCCCTTCCCCGCCTGCGTGTTTCTTTGCCAGGTGCGGGGTCTTGCCGGCCCCGTGAAGGCCCGAGAAGCATGAAGCTCCTGTGCTTGGCGGCCGTGGTCGGAAGTCTGCTGGTACCCCCAGCCCAAGCCAACAAGGTGCGGCGCCCACGCACAGCCAGCCTTGCCTGCGCCCCGGCGTCCCGGAGGAGGGCGGGAGGGCTACTGGCCCAGCCCGGCCCCTCGGTGCGCCGCGGGCCGTGCCGGGGTGGGGGAGTGCGCTCTCGGGCCTAGGCTGCAGGCGCCTGGGGAGGGGTGGTCTGCGGGGCCCACGTCTGGATCTGAAACGCGCAAGGTGGAGTTCCAGCCAGGGTCCTGTGTTTGGGCAAGTCCCTTCCTTTGCACTTGGATGCCTATGGGCCGGTGCCACTAGCACCGCTGTGCAGGGAGCTTCCGGTCGCCTGAGAAGTAGGTGTAATGTAAGGAGTGTGAGGTTTGTGCCGGGGCAGGTTTCTGGGTGGAGAGGCCCCACCTCTGAGCAGGGATTGGAGATCACTTTCATTCTTTAGGGGTAATGGCCTGGAGCTGGGTTTGAGTAGGTCTCTGGAATTTGAGACTGTGAAAATAACTGAGGCTTTTAATCTGAGTCTGTGGTTCGCTTCCAGATCCTCTGGTCAATTCCTAACTGGAATGAAAATTCTCTGGCCTCTTCCAGACAGGGAGAACTTCCAGAGGGTTTGCTAGAGTGTTTCCACGGATACGTCCGCTTTCTGGGGCCCACCCCAGCCTTCCCCTTCCCTGATCCTTACCTAAGAAGTTGGAGGTGGGGTGGGGAGAAGAGGCTGGCCACTAAGCCTGCTGGACCCCGGTACACACAGGTGTGAGGCCCTGGGCAAAGGGCTGCCACCTTGCTTGCCCCTCCCCAAAGCCGTGAGTATCCTTTGCAGCCCCAGACAGTTTCTTGAGGACCCTGTGATGTAGCAGCCTTCCTCCAGCTGTCACTCCTGCTGAACTCGGGCCTGGGAGAAGGTCAGGAGCATTCATGCGGTCGCTTTATGGAAGAGGGAACTGAAGGTTGAGAGTCTTGCTGGAACCTGAAGCCAGCGGCCCTGCCCACCTGACCCGTGATCTCTCTTGCAGAGCTCTGAAGATATCCGTTGTAAATGTATCTGTCCGCCGTATAGGAACATCAGCGGGCACATTTACAACCAGAATGTGTCACAGAAGGACTGGTAAGGCATTGCCCAGGCTGGCCCTTGAGATTGTGGGTGCTGACTGGGCCTTGTGGACCCCCAGAGGATAACCTCACTCCCCCCATTTCCACGGAGAGCCTCACAAAAGAATATTTTGTCCCTGGTCACACATTCGATTGGAAATAAGGTCCAGATGTCTTTAATTCTAGCTGAGGGGTTCCTGGTCCGAGGAGTGGATTTTGCTTTGATTTGGGTGTTTGTTCACGTCTGTAGAATGGTAACATGTTGGGAGAGATAGATGTTAGGGTCACATATGGTGGGAGTTTTCTCGAAGCTCTGTTAGCTGTGTTCTTTGGTGCCAGTGTCATAACCACCTTGTGAGGCAGTGCTCCCGTTATAACTTTAGAGACTGAGGCTCAGAGAGAATGTCCCTTCTACTCCTGGAGTCTTGAACCCTCTTCTGGATGCCTCACTTCAAAAAAGAGGGAAATCAATAAGCATTCATTCAGAGAAAGGAGGCCCGCTTGTTGAAGGGAAGTTTCAACATGCTGTCCTGGGAAGAGTGGTTTAAGGAGCTGAAGTAGAAAGGAGAGGCCTGGGGGGCACAGGTATCTGAAAGGGCAGGGGGGCGGGGGTGGTGTGCTGGGGGGCGGGGTTTCGTGTGATGCGTTGGGACTGGGTCAGTGAGGCGAGCGCCAGGGGACCAGATTTCTGTGTGGTGTGAGGGGCCTCATCCGGGCTGTGTCAGGAGCTGGGGCGCCTCTTCCTGAGGGCTCTGAGCACAGGGGCCTGGGCCAGGTCCCCGTGGATGGGGTACACTCACATGGGGGGTGGCCCAGGACCCCCAGGGGGCTTTGAGAAAATGGAGAGTACCAGCACCCCCTCCCTTGAGGTTTTTGGGATCTTCTTGTTGGTCCCAGCTCTACTGAGATAAATCAGACATACGACGTCATGTACGGTTTCGATGGATGGGGACTTGATACACACATATTGTGGAGCGAGGTTAGATAACACCTCCGTTGCCTCACGGGGTTGCCGTGGAGGGGTGGGGGGAGGTAGATGGTTTAGGATCTACTCTCTTAGCAGCTCTCCCATGTATATAATACAGTGTTGTTAACTGTAGTCACCACACTGGACAGTTGATCCCCCTCCCCAACCCCCTGCAAAAGATTTAGATTCAGTGACTGTGGCTGTTGGGGGGTGAGCATTGCAACTATGGCGCAGTGCCGTGGCTCAGAGAGTGCGTGGGGATTTGAACCCATCCCGCCAGTCCTGAGTCGTCGGTGTGTGATTTTCTGAGACCCGTTCTGGTCAGATGGAGACCCTGGATCCAGCCTGCCCGCCTTCAAACATAACTCTGCTCCTTGTTCACTGGGAAACTGGTTACTTAGTGGCTCAGAGAGTGCGTGGGGATTTGAACCCATCCCGCCAGTCCTGAGTCGTCGGTGTGTGATTTTCTGAGACCCGTTCTGGTCAGATGGAGACCCTGGATCCAGCCTGCCCGCCTTCAAACATAACTCTGCTCCTTGTTCACTGGGAAACTGGTTACTTAATCCGCAGCTTATTCCGCTGCCTCGTCTGTAAAGTGGCGGCAGTATCTTGAGCGTTAAAGAAGAGTGTGTGGGGGGATGTGCGCATGCTTGTGCGGTGCACCTACAAGTATAGCATTTAGAGCAATTCCTGGCGCGCGGTGAGTGCTGTACAGTTGCTGGCTGATAGTAACGTATGTTGTGGCAGCCTGAGCAGCTAGAGGAGAATTTCCAGACACAGAGTATCGTAGAAAGGAGTGTTTATTAAGAGCAAAGAGCAGAGATGGTGTGGGCACTGCAAGTATAGTGGGCCAGCCTTCTGACGGACCAGGGAGAGGCGATGCTGTTTGTGGGTTGTCGGCATTGTTAAGGCGCTAAGTCATGTCCAACTCTGTGACCCCATGGGCGACAGCCTACTAGGCTTTTCTGTCCATGGGATTCTCCAGGCAAGAGTACTGGAGTGGGTCGTCATTTCCTTCCCCAGGGAATCTTCCCAACCCAGGGATCAAACCCGGGTATCCTGCATTGTAGGCAGATCCTTCTTTGTTTGAGCAAATGACATCAGGAATAAATGGATAGACTGCCCCAGCCTGACACCAGGCAATAAGGCTACGTCCCTCAGGCCCTAGGACAAGAGTAAGGCTTAGAAATGCAAGGGTGAATTCCCCTGGAGGACAGGGTCCTACCTGGACCTCTCAGGCTGCGGTTCATCTTCCTGAGAGGTCAGTGCTAGGGGGCTCCAGTTCCATGAAGGCTGATGGGTGGAAGATGCTGGGACATTAGACCCCACGGTTCTGGGACCCCGTGACCCTGGGCTGTCACGAGGGGAGGCATCGCAGGCTGCCTGGAGTGTCTTCGGGAGGAGTGGGGCCTGACCTTGGGATCCTCAACCCTGATGCCGGGGCCCTAGGAGCCCAGCTGTGTCCTCAGGCCCTCCCGTGGGCCCCTCCGCCACGGGGGATGCCTATGCGCTCCCCTGGTTGAGCAGGTGAAGCCTGGAGGGTCCTGTTGCCGGCGCTCTGCCATCTTGTGGGGGTTCCCATCCCTGCGAGGGGCAGAGACCCCGACACCTTCGCCCTGAGGGTGGGGCAGTCCCGGAGCAGCAACTCACCTGAGAAGCTGGCTAGGGCAAGTCTTCCATATTTCTAAAAAGAGAACCTTTTTTCAAACAAATCCGTTTTGGAAACACTGTGTAAAGCAGTCAGGACTGCCCTCTCTCCAGCCTCCTAGGATGCCCCAGGGAGCATAGTTCAGCCTGCTCTGTCTGTGAGGACCCCGAGGCCCAGAGAAGTTATGCACATCACCTGCAGGAAACAGCCTTCAACCAGCTTGCCCCTCTGTGACCCTCTCCCCTAAGCTGTTGTAACTTTTCCCCCTAAAGGGGCATGTCACAGATTCACCAATTCTCCGGGGGAGAACACAGCCCTTGTGGGGAACTCATAAATCCTACTGACCTGCCAGAGTGACCTCCCAGACCCAGGGAGGAATCCGGGCCTGGCAGGCTGGCCTCTGAGACGAGTGATGACCCAGTGCCGGGAGTGGGCCTGACCCTGTCCGTCTGTCGGCCCCTCCCTCAGCGCTGCGTTGAGTCAGAGTAGGGAGCCCCATGCCCAGCGCGAGTCATCAGGGGTTTAGGTATCGCGCCACATGCTGGGCTTTAAGGGCACAGAGGCGATGGAGGACATGCCATCCCACACTGTTGGTGCCTCTGCCGGAAACCCAGCCCCAGCCTGAGGGGCCCTGGGCAGTTCAGGACAGGCTGATTGATTTCAAGGATTCAGGTCAGAGCTGGAAGGGAGGGCCTAGAGGGTCATCTGGCACCGCCCCTGCAGCTCCCTGGAAGGGTCAGGCCGGCGCACAGTCAAGATCAGGCCTGGGGCATGGTCAGGGTCAGGCCCGGGCACAATAAGCGTCAGGCCGGGGCACGGTCACGGTCGGCAGGGCCCCCGGGTGAGACAGCAGTGGGAGGGGTTAGGGAAGTGGGGTTCAGAGACCTGGAAGGAGGCCAAGTCGCTGGTGGGCAGTTGGGTGACTTCGTGGGTCAGTTGTGGCTCCTGGTCTGACCTGGTCAGAGGAGGGGCTAGTGGAAGCGCTGTCTGCAGCAGGCACAGATCTTGGACCCTCGGGACTGGAGGTGGGGGGCGGTGGAGTTTATGCCAGCGGGACCCTCACCCGGTGAGTCATGGAGGGCAAGGGCCCTGAGGCAATGGGTTGGGAAAGGGGTTCTGCCCTCCCCAACACATCGGAGACCCTACCGTCCCTGGGGAACCCTCCCTCCCACCCTGCGCCTGGACCCCACAGTCCTGTCTGTTGCAGCAACTGCCTGCACGTGGTGGAGCCCATGCCAGTGCCCGGCCACGACGTGGAGGCCTACNCCTGCACAGCGCGGCCCCACCCACTCCTTGTTGCCCCGCCCCTGCACAGCCGCGGCCCTGACCCCCCAGCTTCCCGCTTCCTTCTGGAGCCTCACTTCCTTTTGGAATCGCCCTCCCCACTGACACCACCGCAGTTGCAGGGGGAACCCAGGAGAGGGGCTGGAGACCCCTCCCCCTACTTTTCCCCTGTCTCCTTCCCTCCTGCCGTTTGTTCAGCGGATACTTTCAGGTTCCTGTTGTGCCCCGGGCACCATGCGCTATACTGGGAGGGGAGGGAGCCGCCCTCCGGAGCCCCCAGTCTGGTTAAGCTTCCAGAGCAACACCAGAGCCGCAGGCCCGGCAGGACAGGTCCCAGACGCCCCCTTTACTGCCCCTGTACCCTTTCCTGTGGGTCACTGGGTGAACTCAGCAGAGCTGGTGGGAGGCTGGGAGAGGCCTGGCCCCTGGCCCCTGCCTCTGCTCCAAGCAGACTGTCTCCTCCTCCTCCACCCCTACCGTGGTGAGCCGGGCTGTGCCTCCTGGTCCAGCCAGCCCTTAAGCGTGTTTCTGTGTGTGCCGTGAAGGGTCTGGAAATAACAGTGTCAGGAAAGAACCCTCAAGAGCGTGGCAGCACTGCTGAGCCCTCATCATCTGTCACCTTGGTGCTGCCACAGGACTGGTGGTTCTCATGGGGTCCCCTCCATCGAGAGCACGGTCTGTGAAGGTGGGGTGTGCCGTCTCTCCACGTCCGAGGTCTCCTGGCCCATCTGCAGACACCAGGGGAGACCATGCGGCCCACAGTCCACAGGGCAGCTGGGTCTCTTCTGCACGCAGGTCATCATCGTCATCTACCTGTCGGTGGTGGGTGCCCTCCTGCTCTACATGGGCTTCCTGATGCTGGTGGACCCTCTGATCCGGAAGCCGGACGCCTACACCGAGCGGCTGCACAGCGAGGAGGAGAGTGAGGTACAGGCTCTGCCGGCCCCCGGGCCCCCATTCACTCTTCTCCACTCAGCGTTCTCCCTTCTGCAGTGTTTCCTCAGGGNGCAGGTCATCATCGTCATCTACCTGTCGGTGGTGGGTGCCCTCCTGCTCTACATGGGCTTCCTGATGCTGGTGGACCCTCTGATCCGGAAGCCGGACGCCTACACCGAGCGGCTGCACAGCGAGGAGGAGAGTGAGGTACAGGCTCTGCCGGCCCCCGGGCCCCCATTCACTCTTCTCCACTCAGCGTTCTCCCTTCTGCAGTGTTTCCTCAGGGAGGGCTGCCCTTTGCCCTCCCAGGCACAGCGGGGCCGCCCTGAGCTCCGCTGACCTGGCATCAGGCAGCCTCGGCGCACTGGCAGAGGGGCAGTGAGCTCGCCCGCATGTGGTCGCTCAGGCCTAGCGTCTGGCTGACAGTGGGCTTGGAGCGGGCGCCCAGAGAGTCAGCAGAGCCAGGGGCACAGAGGAGGCCTGGCAGCTCTTTGTGGGCGTGGGGGCAGGGCGCGCCGGGGGCAGGGCGGCTACGATGTCGGGGGCTCCTGGCCCGTTCCCCTGGGGCGCGCCCCTCAGGCCTACACAGCCGCACCTGTGCCCGAGATGGGTGAGGGAGGAGCTCCAGCATGTACAGGGGGCGGGGCTCAGGATGCCTCAGGCCCTGGGGTCGGGCTGCTTTGGGCTGCCTGCTGCTTCGGGAGACACTCCTGCGTTCATCCAGGGGTGCATCCCCAGGGAGCTACACCAGGGCCATCTGGTGGTGGAGGGTCCCACTGAGTCCGGGGAGAGTTAGTGGAAAACATGGAAAGATGTTTAGCATGAAAGAAAAGCAAGTGCAGGCTAGAGAAGGTGCGTGAGAGCCTTCCTCCAGGGTGTTGCACGGAGCTCGGCCTCAGCCTGATTTATGTAAAACCAGGGCAGAAGGACCAGATCCGGGAGGTTAGCGCCAGGTCAGAGGGCCTCCTCTCGCAGAGACGGGGTGAGCCGGGGCGGGGGGAGGGGGCTCCGGTGACGGGGTGAGTGGTCACTCGGGGCACCAGGCTTAGGCTGCCCCGCCACCGGCCTGTCCCCCTTGAGAGCGTCCCATACAGTGCGTGCCCGGAGCAGGGAAGGGCAGGTCCCCACCCAGAAGGTCCGGGGCTGGGACCTCAGGGTGAGGCTCCCGGCCGGGTGGGGCCCTGGTGGGTCCTTGGGCCTCCTGGCCCCTCCAGGGTGCGCGCCCCCAGCCTCCTGCTGACACGTGCTTAGCAAGGTGGAGCCGGGCCTGGAGGTGGCGGAGCTGGCAGTTGGGTGGTCCACGTCCAGGAGGAAGCCTTGAGAGCCTACCTGGTGATTAATGCGCGGTAATAGCAGCCCTGCTGGGGAGGAGCCCGCGGCTGAGCACTGGGCGATTAGGGGGAGGCGGTAATTGCAGTCCTGGCCGGGGAGCGGCTGAGAGATGGGCGATGATTACACACTCTGCTGCCTCCCGGAATGCGTGCCTCGGGGCTGCAGGGCCCCAGGGGCGGGCAGCCATGCAGCTCTGTGTGCCCTGTCCTGGTGCCCCGTCCCCTCCCGTCCCCTCCCGTCCCCTCCGTCCCCTCCGTCCCCTCCGTCCCCTCCCTGTCTCTTATACACATCTCACCCTGGAGGNCAGAGCAGTCCGGGGGTCTCCCTGCTGTCCCTGGCCAGCACGGCCGGGGTGTCCTGCAGCCTGGTCCCAGCCATGGGGCCGCGTGCGTGCGTTTCCTCACATGACAAGCTGATTGAGCCTGCGCTGACAGAGCGGGCCTGAGGCTGAGTCTCTGTGCTCCCCTTGAGGGTCGGGGATGCCTGGGGTGCAGCCGGGCCTGGCCCGAGCCTCGCTTCCCGGAGCCCTCGCGTGCCCCACAGCCATTGCCCCGTGCTGGCAGGGCCCTCGGGGAGGCCGGGCTTGAGGGCCGCTCTCCCCGCACCCCTTCCGTGTCGGGCGTTTGCAAGCCCCTGCTCTCCTTCCCACGACAGGATGCTCGCTCTGCAGCGGCTGCCGCTGCCTTCGGGCCCCGAGCTAACACGGTCCTGGAGCGCATGGAGGGTGCGCAGCAGCGGTGGAAGCTGCAGGTGCAGGAGCAGCGGAAGACCGTCTTCGACCGGCACAAGATGCTCAGCTAGGCGCGGCCCCAGCCTCCGGGCGGATGGAGCCCGGCCACTATCCCAGCTCCGGGCCGCCCTCCGGTCTCCCCCTTCAAAGCCCCGGGCAGCTTTCATTCTCTTTGAGATGTCATGCTCAGCTGGGTGATCCTGGAAGGGCACTGGTTCCCCGCTCAGGTGGTCTCAGGGTGGAGGGTCCAGGGCCCTTGGGGCTGGAGCAGGCCGGTCTCCTGGCTGGGCCCTCCCCACCCCCCCCGCGCACCACCCTCCCGGCTCCAGACCCTGGGGGCTGGGTTATCGGGAGCTGCCTCTCGACCGGACCCCCCAGCCCTCAGGACGGCCCGGCCGGGAGGGCTGGGTGCTCAACCCGCTGGTCCTCGGGGCCTCTGGTTCTGTTCCGGCTTCTCCCGCCATCCTCTTCTCGCATTGACGAGGGTGGGCAGAGGGCAGGACCCTGCTTGCTCCGCCCGGGCCCCCACTCCCACCTCAGGAAGCCAGGCTGCCCCCCAACCCCGTCCCTGCCCGCACAGGCTGCAGTCGCTGAGCCGTTGGTGGGAGCACAGGACCCTGAGGCCACGCGGTGGCGCCCAGCCCCTGGGCCCCGTCCTCAGAGGCCGCTCGTCCCCGAGTCTCAGCGTCCCCGCTGTCCTTCTGTTATTCGCCATCATTAAATTGTCTTTTTCTCTCATTTTGTGGATTTCAAGAGATTCTGAGAGCTCAGTGTTTCACAGGTGGACCCAGGAGGGGCCTGGAGCGGTGTCCTTGGTGGACCTGGGGCTGGACGGCCCTCGGGGCGGGGGTGGGCTGGCCCGGGCACTCTGCCGAGTTCGCGTTTCGTCTTCCTGGGTCTCCTGAGTGAACAGCATGTGAGTCAGCGGCTTAGAAGCCGTGCCCGGCACTCACTGAGGAAACACTGTTAGTCGTCCCGTCGCTGAGTCGCTGCGACGCCGTGGACCGCAGCACCCCCGGCACCTCAGGTGGAAGCCAGCTGGTGCTCCGGAGCGGGGCCTGCAGGGGAGGCCGCGCTCCGGGGGAAGCTGCCAGCGCCCCCGGGGCCGAGGCACTGCCGCGCGTCCTGGACGTGTGGTGAGGGGCGTGTCCGGCGGAAACAGGACCTGGAGGCCCGTGGGATCTGATAGAATCTGCCCCCGTCAGGTCTGCCTGGCTCAGCGTCTCGAGCCTGGTGTGGAGCCCTGAGCCGGGGTCTTGGTGAGGTGGGCATTCCAGTTGGCAGCGGTGTGCCCAAGTTCAGAGCCAAGTGCAGGTACGGAGGGGTGTGCGTGGGGTGACGTGTCGATGGGGCTGGCACTGGAAGCCAGTGAGGGATGTTCAGAGGGGCGGGTTTGACCAGGATCCTCGGCCAGCGGGAGGCTCCTGGCGGGCCAGCGGGAGGTGCACGCCCGCAGGTTGTCCTTGTCCTCAGCTGGCCTGGCGCATGCTCGGCGCCGGCCAGGTCACGTGCTGCTTCACGGGCCTCAGTGAGTCTGAGAATTCTTCCACGACGGGGACACTTTCCGCAGGTTGGCAGACGGATGGGTCAGCTTATCAAGAATAACCCATCCAGAAACTGGCGTCTCAGATTCCCAGATACCCTGTAAGCCCACCATGGGGGGACCTGGGTCCCCTGTGTCCTTGAGTCTCGGTTGAGTCCTGCAAGCGCTCTGGCCTGCCTTTGATGGTCTTAAAGGTTTGGTCTGTGGCGGGCAGCTGCTGTTGACTATCAGGAAGCCCGATACATGAAAAAATATGTTTAGGAGTGCCTCTTCACTTCCCCTGAGGATTCGGCCAGCAGCCCAGCCTCTCCGTGCACTTGGATTAAACACGAAACTGCTGTCAGACGCCCTCCCCGATGTGCCTCAGTGGCCTGTGCGTGACCCCAGAGCAGGGTCCCTGCAACCAGCTCGCAGGCGCCAGATGGAACTCTTCACCTCATCTGTGAGATGAATTCTGGGCTTGTGTGCAGAAATCCTGTTTGTGTCCCATCAGACCTGCGGCCACACTGATCAACGAGCAGTTGTTGCCACTTGGAACAGAGACAGGCAGGTTGGGTCTGGCCCTGGGGTCCGAGCCGCGCGCGTGTGTACGCTCAGTCGTGTCCGACTCTGTGACCCCATGGACTGTAGTCAGCCAGGCCCCTCTGTCCGTGGGGTTCTCCAGGCCAGCACACTGGAGTGAGTTGCCACGCCCTCATCCAGGGGATCTTCCGACCTGGGGATCAGAGCCAGGTCTCCTGCATCGCAGGTGGATTCTTGACTTGCTGAGCCACCAGGGAAACCCTTGAGTACTGGGGTGGGTAGCCTGTCCCTTCTAAGGCAGATTCTTAGCTGGTATGGTCAGTCATCCCATACGGGAAGGGGAGGGGTGGAGAGGGAGGGGCAGCGCGCTCCTGGGGCCCCTGCCTCCGCTCCTCACCCAGGTCAGCCCCCGCGCCTTGGTCCTCTTGCTTCCTTGCGTCCATTCTTGCCCTGAAGCCCCCACTGTGTGTGTTCTGCCTGGCCTGCGTCCCCGGGCAGCACAGGGCTTCTCCCAAGGCTGAGCAGGGCGCCTCGGGTTCATAGTCCACACTGCGTCTCCCAGCCCTCCGGGGTGCTGTTAGCCCTTGGCATTAATCCTGGGCCACCTTCCTGCTTCTTTCCCCCTCTCCCCGCCCTGGCAAATCCTCCCCGACTGCTACCCCTGCCTGCAAAGTCTCCTTCCTGCTTATCTTGACTCCTTTGCTTTGATCCTGGAGATGGCGTGTCCCTCCTCTTCAAAGCCAGCCCAGCGTCCCCTCTCCCTGGGACTTCCATCACCTCCACGCTAGTGCTTCCCTTCCCTTCCAGACTATCAACACACACACGTCTCCTGCTTGAAAGACCCATCCACAGGCTCCATGCCCACCTCTGACTCCAGAGGGTCCCCTCCCTGTCCCCGCTCAATCCCGCCTGAGCCCTCCGCAGGCCGGGGCGCTGCTGACCATCCCTGCGGGACCCCGGGCACGTCCCTGGCTCAGCACTCTGGCCTCCCGCTGCTCTGTGTGTGTGTGTGGGGGGGGGGTCTTCCTCACCAATAATTCAGTTTTCTGGGTGGTCCTGCTCAGCCCGCTCAGCTCCATCTACAGTTTAACATCTGAGTTATCTCCCTGACACTGTTCTCACCTGTGGTTTTGTGGTCTGAATTCTAGAATGCCCGTCTCTAGCCCAGACTTGACCTCCGTGCTCTGGACCATCTGCCTGGCTTTCAGCTGGACCCTCCCTTTGGGGACCACAGAGACTGTCAAAGTCGGCATGTCCGAAAAGTAAACTCATCCTCTCCCGGAGACGGGCTGCTCTCTAGTCCCTTCATCTGGGCGGGTGGTGCTCCCACTGGCCGAGATGCTCAGGCCGGAAACCCGCTACACTCGGCAGCCCGTGGGATCCCAGTTCCCCGATAGGCCTCCAGGGAGCCTTCCGGGGGCCTGAACTCTTCACTGGGGCCCTTGTCCGCCTGCCTCCCTGGCCTTTAACCCCAGGTGGATTGGTGGGAGTTGCTGGCGGGGCCCCTGAGGCCCTGGGAGGGGTGTTGATGCCCCCAGACACGGGCTCACGGTGGGGGTGCCGGTGTAGGTGCCATACGTCCCCAGCAGGCGGTGCTGGTAGGAACTGCCTTCTCCCCCAGGCTTCCGAGGGCCACTGCCCTGTCTGGGGGGCTGGAGAGCAGGCAGAGAGGGATGCCCGGGTCTGGCTTCTCTGCCCAGGCAACTCCCACGGGCCAGGGAGCTGGCAGGGTGGGCGGGCAGAGCCGGTCTGGAAGCGGGACCCTCACATCTGAGCCCGTCTCCTCGCAGCCTGCGGCCTCATCAGATGAGAGGATGAAAACCCCCAGAAGGCTAGGCCTCCATCTAGCAACGTGGGCAGGGTGTTAGAAGTGGGTGCAGACTCCAGCTCTGCCTCTCTCTACACGGCTGTGTAAAGAACACTTTGTTTGTAAAACGCCTGGAACCACCCTGGCGTCCCTAAGATAGCGCGCCCCCCGCCCAGCCAGGCAGGGCCTATGCCTGCCAGAGGGCCGTCCTCGCCGGGAGATCAGGGCCTAGGGCTCCAGAGATCCTGGCCCATTGCCGGCCCACCTGTGGGAGCTCTGAACTTCCCTGGAGGCGGGGACGCTGTGGCCCTCACCTGGGTGTGGAGCGAGTGGCTGCAGTTGGGCTGACCCGAGGGACTCCTTCATCCGGGCGGCACTGTGGGTGAGGCTCCCCCGGGCATCAGGAGCTTGGCCCAGCCCGCCGCCCCTTGCGTGTGACCGGCGCAAACGCGCCCTCCAGACAGACGGTGGCGGGGGGGACCCGGAGCCAGCGCCTGAGTCCCCTCCGTCCCCTCCGTCCCCTCCGTCCCCTCCCGTCCCCTCCCGTCCCCTTTCTCTTCCTCCCGCTGGGCCCGGGTGCTGCAGATGCCCGTGTGGGCGCACAGACCTCGGGCTGAGCCCAGTGGAGTTGCAGGATGGATGTTAGGAGATGGGTGTGGGGGGGCTGGGTGCCTGGGGGGCTCCTGACAGGCAGGAGGTGGGGACCTCCTCTTCTCTGGGTGTCAGTGGGAGAGGGCTTCCTGGCAGTGGGGCTCCAGTGCAGGGTGCTCGGGTGCGGAGGGCGCGGGGGCTGAGTGAGTGGGTATGGGGGTGTCTCCCGCTGCGCAGTGCACGGAGGCTCGGGGAGGAGGGCCTGCCAGGCGCAGGCTGTGTGTCCAGGTGACTAGGGTCTGGAGAGCCCCTTGGAAGGATGGGGTACCCCTGACGTTGGGAGCCAGCCTTCATCCCAAGTGGAAGAAAGGCTCTAGGCCTGGGCAACTCAGTGACCTTGGCTCGAAGGCCCCCCCGCCCCGACTCTGGGAGTCTGGGGTCAAAGGTGAGATGGGCGGGTCCATCACATCCCAGGGTGGGTGCCCCTTGGTTGGGTGCCCCGTTCCTGTAGCCGGGAGCTCCTGCCCTGGGGCTCAAGGATGAGCAGGAAGGGGCGGCCTTCCCCGCTGTCTGCAGGAGATGAAAGCCTTGCTGCCTTTGAAGGCGCCGGCGGGCCTCGGTGGGCCCGGCGCGGGGCGCTGCCTCCCCGAGATTCCAGCGGCATCGGCAGTAATCCCTGGGCTCAGACGCCCTTTGAAAGGAGGAAGCCATCCTGTTTGCTGGGCAGAGATGGCAAACGGGTGCGTCACATGTGCAGTTTGGGCCCCTTTGAAGACAGGAGGGAAGGTTTCTGCACTTCACAGCGTGGGCCTGAGCTCTGAGGGTCCCCCGAGATCGCAGCCTGCCCGGGGGCGGGGGAAGGGGTCTTGTGGAGGATGACTGTGCTGGCAGCCGGGGACCCCGGCTTCCAAGCAGCCCTCTGCTGGGCAGAGGGGAGCCCAAGATGGGCAGGGCGCTGGCCCGCTGAGCCGAGTGGCCGGGGCAGGGCCAGTGGGCGCCCCTGGAACGGCGGTCAGCACCTCGCAGCCTGGCCGCTGGGGATGCCCGCTGGGGTTGCGGTCACGGGTGGAGCCTGCTCTGCACAGGCCGTCCCGGGGTCTAACCCGGTCAGTTCTCCAAGTCTGACCTCCTGCCCCAGCGTAGCCGCCACAGCGCTGTGTGTGACTTCACTGGCGTCTGCGCAGCCTTGAGAAGGAGACCCGACCCACCGTGTTGGGCGGTGGGGCCCCGGCACGAAGCAGCACCCTGACTGCTAGCGGGGAGACCTGGCTGTGGGGGGTCGCCGGGCACAGCAAGGCCAGAGACCCGGGGCTGGGAGGCCCGCCCGAGGGCTTGAGTGCGGGGCTCAGGACGCGTGGGTCCAAGTCTGCTAGGACCTTGGGCAGCAGGTGCGTGGCCTCTGGAGCCGCGGATGGGCCGGTCTCCGAGCCTGGGGCTGGTGCAGGTAATGCGCCACGGTGCGTCGGGCACCCGGAATGCCCGTCCTGCTGCCCACTTTCCTCCTGGTCAGCAGGGCTCCCGTCTAGCCCTCAGTGCCCAGACACCCAGCTCTGGCGTGGTGGCGCCCGTCCATCTGTCCTGCTCTGAGCGTCTCTAGGACAGGGGTGGCATCTCTTAATTCCCACTAATCAGACCGTTAGCGACGGAAGTGCAGAGCTGCTCAGCTGCAGCTCTCCTGCTTAGGAGCTGTTTGTCAACACTTAGCATGAAGGGGAAACCGCGGTCTTGCGGGGATGTGCTGGCTCAATGCCCCGCTCTTGGCTCCCTCTGCCCCCACCAGGATGGGACAGAGGCGCAACTGCTGTGAGGACGGCCTGCCCCGGCTCCCAGGAGGGGCGCGAGGATGGCCGGGCAGGCAGAGTGAGGGTCCCTGGGCCCCCGGAGCCGGTGTGGCTCAGTCCTGGGGGCCCCGCCGCCTCTCATGGTGGCCTTCAGCAGCCCCTCATCTAGATGCCCACACACAGCCTGGTCCTGAGCCCGGAGGGAAGGGACCTGAAAGGTGGCTGTCCCCGGCCCCTGCCTGGGGGCTCCAAGAGTGGGCCTCACGCTGACAGCTGTTGCTGTGAATTGAGCACTTGCAATCTGCCAGGTGCCGCTAACCACCGCGTTCATTGTCCCTGAGAAGACCTCCTGCAGCGCCGTCCGCGGGCGGGGAACAGGGTCAGAGGACGGTGGTGCTTGGCACTGTGCTCCTGTCAGAGCCCAGGCGCAGAGGTGGGTTTGAGTCCACGGCCGTGCTCCCACCCTGGACTGCCGGGAGCAGGAACACCGAGCTCCTGCGGGCTGCAGCTCCAGTGGCTGGTGTGTAACCGCTGTACCGGACGCCAGCGCATCGAGTCCGGACCAGCACCGGAGACAGGGCGCGGGGCAGGAAGTGTCTGCTGCCTCCCAGTGTCGTGCGAGGCTGTGTGTGTGTGCGCGCGCGCACATCCGCGCTGGATCACCCGGCACGTGTGATTCCTGCCGACGGTTTAGTCGAGTTGAAGACCAGCTTTATTAAGCTGGAGCTGGGGGGTGGGGTAAGGTCGCTTGTTAGGGACACGCAGCTGCTGAGTGGCTAGGGGCGGAGAGTGTGCCCCTCGGGGCCCAGGCCGGGAACCCAGGGGTCCTGAGACGCTGCCCGCTCGGCCCTGTGGCCTCGGTCCTCGTCCAGCCAGGCCGAGCGCACTTCCTCGGGGTCCAGGGCAGGGCTCGGGGGGCAGCACCCGTCTCCAGCTCAGCCCCCCGCCTGCTGCCCCCTCACCCCCCACTCAGCACCCCCGTCCCCCGCCTGGCAGCTGCGTGGTTGCAGAAGCCGAGCCAGCTCCGGGCGTTAGCAGCAGAGCTGCACTTACTGGGCGGCTCTGGGCTTGGAGAGGTGTGCTAATCCCTTAAGAGATGTGTGGCAGGGGATGAGAGGCAGGCAGAGCTGGGGAGGAAATCCCCGGGGCTGTGGGCCTGGCCCTCAGCTCTAATCCCCCAAAGATCAGCTCGGGTCCTGCAGGAAATGCACGGGCTCTGGAGCCTCAGAGGCAGAGAGGTGGTAATTAGGGGACCGCGCTGCCTTTGACGACAGCCACAGTGTTAGGGCGGGGGTGGGGGGGCTCGGAGGGGCTCCGGAGGGCACGCAGGGCGGGCCCCCCACGCCGCCTCTGCCAGACACTCTGCTTCCGTAAGCAGGCTGGGGTCCCGGCCCCCACAGAGCAGTCCGGGGGTCTCCCTGCTGTCCCTGGCCAGCACGGCCGGGGTGTCCTGCAGCCTGGTCCCAGCCATGGGGCCGCGTGCGTGCGTTTCCTCACATGACAAGCTGATTGAGCCTGCGCTGACAGAGCGGGCCTGAGGCTGAGTCTCTGTGCTCCCCTTGAGGGTCGGGGATGCCTGGGGTGCAGCCGGGCCTGGCCCGAGCCTCGCTTCCCGGAGCCCTCGCGTGCCCCACAGCCATTGCCCCGTGCTGGCAGGGCCCTCGGGGAGGCCGGGCTTGAGGGCCGCTCTCCCCGCACCCCTTCCGTGTCGGGCGTTTGCAAGCCCCTGCTCTCCTTCCCACGACAGGATGCTCGCTCTGCAGCGGCTGCCGCTGCCTTCGGGCCCCGAGCTAACACGGTCCTGGAGCGCATGGAGGGTGCGCAGCAGCGGTGGAAGCTGCAGGTGCAGGAGCAGCGGAAGACCGTCTTCGACCGGCACAAGATGCTCAGCTAGGCGCGGCCCCAGCCTCCGGGCGGATGGAGCCCGGCCACTATCCCAGCTCCGGGCCGCCCTCCGGTCTCCCCCTTCAAAGCCCCGGGCAGCTTTCATTCTCTTTGAGATGTCATGCTCAGCTGGGTGATCCTGGAAGGGCACTGGTTCCCCGCTCAGGTGGTCTCAGGGTGGAGGGTCCAGGGCCCTTGGGGCTGGAGCAGGCCGGTCTCCTGGCTGGGCCCTCCCCACCCCCCCCGCGCACCACCCTCCCGGCTCCAGACCCTGGGGGCTGGGTTATCGGGAGCTGCCTCTCGACCGGACCCCCCAGCCCTCAGGACGGCCCGGCCGGGAGGGCTGGGTGCTCAACCCGCTGGTCCTCGGGGCCTCTGGTTCTGTTCCGGCTTCTCCCGCCATCCTCTTCTCGCATTGACGAGGGTGGGCAGAGGGCAGGACCCTGCTTGCTCCGCCCGGGCCCCCACTCCCACCTCAGGAAGCCAGGCTGCCCCCCAACCCCGTCCCTGCCCGCACAGGCTGCAGTCGCTGAGCCGTTGGTGGGAGCACAGGACCCTGAGGCCACGCGGTGGCGCCCAGCCCCTGGGCCCCGTCCTCAGAGGCCGCTCGTCCCCGAGTCTCAGCGTCCCCGCTGTCCTTCTGTTATTCGCCATCATTAAATTGTCTTTTTCTCTCATTTTGTGGATTTCAAGAGATTCTGAGAGCTCAGTGTTTCACAGGTGGACCCAGGAGGGGCCTGGAGCGGTGTCCTTGGTGGACCTGGGGCTGGACGGCCCTCGGGGCGGGGGTGGGCTGGCCCGGGCACTCTGCCGAGTTCGCGTTTCGTCTTCCTGGGTCTCCTGAGTGAACAGCATGTGAGTCAGCGGCTTAGAAGCCGTGCCCGGCACTCACTGAGGAAACACTGTTAGTCGTCCCGTCGCTGAGTCGCTGCGACGCCGTGGACCGCAGCACCCCCGGCACCTCAGGTGGAAGCCAGCTGGTGCTCCGGAGCGGGGCCTGCAGGGGAGGCCGCGCTCCGGGGGAAGCTGCCAGCGCCCCCGGGGCCGAGGCACTGCCGCGCGTCCTGGACGTGTGGTGAGGGGCGTGTCCGGCGGAAACAGGACCTGGAGGCCCGTGGGATCTGATAGAATCTCCCCCCGTCAGGTCTGCCTGGCTCAGCGTCTCGAGCCTGGTGTGGAGCCCTGAGCCGGGGTCTTGGTGAGGTGGGCATTCCAGTTGGCAGCGGTGTGCCCAAGTTCAGAGCCAAGTGCAGGTACGGAGGGGTGTGCGTGGGGTGACGTGTCGATGGGGCTGGCACTGGAAGCCAGTGAGGGATGTTCAGAGGGGCGGGTTTGACCAGGATCCTCGGCCAGCGGGAGGCTCCTGGCGGGCCAGCGGGAGGTGCACACCCGCAGGTTGTCCTTGTCCTCAGCTGGCCTGGCGCATGCTCGGCGCCGGCCAGGTCACGTGCTGCTTCACGGGCCTCAGTGAGTCTGAGAATTCTTCCACGACGGGGACACTTTCCGCAGGTTGGCAGACGGATGGGTCAGCTTATCAAGAATAACCCATCCAGAAACTGGCGTCTCAGATTCCCAGATACCCTGTAAGCCCACCATGGGGGGACCTGGGTCCCCTGTGTCCTTGAGTCTCGGTTGAGTCCTGCAAGCGCTCTGGCCTGCCTTTGATGGTCTTAAAGGTTTGGTCTGTGGCGGGCAGCTGCTGTTGACTATCAGGAAGCCCGATACATGAAAAAATATGTTTAGGAGTGCCTCTTCACTTCCCCTGAGGATTCGGCCAGCAGCCCAGCCTCTCTGTGCACTTGGATTAAACACGAAACTGCTGTCAGACGCCCTCCCCGATGTGCCTCAGTGGCCTGTGCGTGACCCCAGAGCAGGGTCCCCGCAACCAGCTCGCAGGCGCCAGATGGAACTCTTCACCTCGTCTGTGAGATGAATTCTGGGCTTGTGTGCAGAAATCCTGTTTGTGTCCCATCAGACCTGCGGCCACACTGATCAACGAGCAGTTGTTGCCACTTGGAACAGAGACAGGCAGGTTGGGTCTGGCCCTGGGGTCCGAGCCGCGCGCGTGTGTACGCTCAGTCGTGTCCGACTCTGTGACCCCATGGACTGTAGTCAGCCAGGCCCCTCTGTCCGTGGGGTTCTCCAGGCCAGCACACTGGAGTGAGTTGCCACGCCCTCATCCAGGGGATCTTCCGACCTGGGGATCAGAGCCAGGTCTCCTGCATCGCAGGTGGATTCTTGACTTGCTGAGCCACCAGGGAAACCCTTGAGTACTGGGGTGGGTAGCCTGTCCCTTCTAAGGCAGATTCTTAGCTGGTATGGTCAGTCATCCCATACGGGAAGGGGAGGGGTGGAGAGGGAGGGGCAGCGCGCTCCTGGGGCCCCTGCCTCCGCTCCTCACCCAGGTCAGCCCCCGCGCCTTGGTCCTCTTGCTTCCTTGCGTCCATTCTTGCCCTGAAGCCCCCACTGTGTGTGTTCTGCCTGGCCTGCGTCCCCGGGCAGCACAGGGCTTCTCCCAAGGCTGAGCAGGGCGCCTCGGGTTCATAGTCCACACTGCGTCTCCCAGCCCTCCGGGGTGCTGTTAGCCCTTGGCATTAATCCTGGGCCACCTTCCTGCTTCTTTCCCCCTCTCCCCGCCCTGGCAAATCCTCCCCGACTGCTACCCCTGCCTGCAAAGTCTCCTTCCTGCTTATCTTGACTCCTTTGCTTTGATCCTGGAGATGGCGTGTCCCTCCTCTTCAAAGCCAGCCCAGCGTCCCCTCTCCCTGGGACTTCCATCACCTCCACGCTAGTGCTTCCCTTCCCTTCCAGACTATCAACACACACACGTCTCCTGCTTGAAAGACCCATCCGCAGGCTCCATGCCCACCTCTGACTCCAGAGGGTCCCCTCCCTGTCCCCGCTCAATCCCGCCTGAGCCCTCCGCAGGCCGGGGCGCTGCTGACCATCCCTGCGGGACCCCGGGCACGTCCCTGGCTCAGCACTCTGGCCTCCCGCTGCTCTGTGTGTGTGTGTGGGGGGGGGGTCTTCCTCACCAATAATTCAGTTTTCTGGGTGGTCCTGCTCAGCCCGCTCAGCTCCATCTACAGTTTAACATCTGAGTTATCTCCCTGACACTGTTCTCACCTGTGGTTTTGTGCTCTGAATTCTAGAATGCCCGTCTCTAGCCCAGACTTGACCTCCGTGCTCTGGACCATCTGCCTGGCTTTCAGCTGGACCCTCCCTTTGGGGACCACAGAGACTGTCAAAGTCGGCATGTCCGAAAAGTAAACTCATCCTCTCCCGGAGACGGGCTGCTCTCTAGTCCCTTCATCTGGGCGGGTGGTGCTCCCACTGGCCGAGATGCTCAGGCCGGAAACCCGCTACACTCGGCAGCCCGTGGGATCCCAGTTCCCCGATAGGCCTCCAGGGAGCCTTCCGGGGGCCTGAACTCTTCACTGGGGCCCTTGTCCGCCTGCCTCCCTGGCCTTTAACCCCAGGTGGATTGGTGGGAGTTGCTGGCGGGGCCCCTGAGGCCCTGGGAAGGGTGTTGATGCCCCCAGACACGGGCTCACGGTGGGGGTGCCGGTGTAGGTGCCATACGTCCCCAGCAGGCGGTGCTGGTAGGAACTGCCTTCTCCCCCAGGCTTCCAAGGGCCACTGCTCTGTCTGGGGGGCTGGAGAGCAGGCAGAGAGGGATGCCCGGGTCTGGCTTCTCTGCCCAGGCAACTCCCACGGGCCAGGGAGCTGGCAGGGTGGGCGGGCAGAGCCGGTCTGGAAGCGGGACCCTCACATCTGAGCCTGTCTCCTCGCAGCCTGCGGCCTCATCAGATGAGAGGATGAAAACCCCCAGAAGGCTAGGCCTCCATCTAGCAACGTGGGCAGGGTGTTAGAAGTGGGTGCAGACTCCAGCTCTGCCTCTCTCTACACGGCTGTGTAAAGAACACTTTGTTTGTAAAACGCCTGGAACCACCCTGGCGTCCCTAAGATAGCGCGCCCCCCGCCCAGCCAGGCAGGGCCTATGCCTGCCAGAGGGCCGTCCTCGCCGGGAGATCAGGGCCTAGGGCTCCAGAGATCCTGGCCCATTGCCGGCCCACCTGTGGGAGCTCTGAACTTCCCTGGAGGCGGGGACGCTGTGGCCCTCACCTGGGTGTGGAGCGAGTGGCTGCAGTTGGGCTGACCCGAGGGACTCCTTCATCCGGGCGGCACTGTGGGTGAGGCTCCCCCGGGCATCAGGAGCTTGGCCCAGCCCGCCGCCCCTTGCGTGTGACCGGCGCAAACGCGCCCTCCAGACAGACGGTGGCAGGGGGGACCCGGAGCCAGCGCCTGGTTCCCCGCGTGCCGCTGCTTGAGCGAGGCGACTCCAGGTGGTGCTTGGGAGAGCGCTTTCTACTCTAGCATTATGTGGTCGTGTTAATAAATTAGGTTGAAACGTCGTTAGCACAAACGGCATAACTTTGTGAATGTCAATGTGAAGGGTGCGTGAAAGGGGGCAGGTGGGCACGTGTAAGGGGAGTATCAGGCGCTCAGGAATTCTGGAAGGAGCAGCGTGCGGCCTCGCCAGCTCAGGACCCCCGCGCCAGTGGGCTTCTGGGCTGCCATCGGCTCTGACACCCATCGACTGCGGTCTCCCCATTGGCCTAGTGGGTGACAGAGTACCAGGAGGGCGTCTTGTCCAGCTCTGTTGGCAGGACGCCGCAGCAGGGCTCAGACCAGTCCCCGCACAGACCTGACGTGGAAACCCCGGACTTCCCCAGTCGGGAGAGGATTTGTCGTGTAGCGGCCAGGTCTGGCGGCACCGGGCCAGACTGCCTGGGTCCGGGCCCAGCGCTGACCCAGCTGCGTGGCCTGGGGAAGATCTGTGTCTGTTTCCTCAGCTGGAGGAACGGAAAGAGGAGCTCGTGTCACAGGTGAGTGTGTAAGTGCCCGGTGGGCGTGATCGGTGTCTACATCAAATGTGAGACGTGTCTCCCCACTGTGGCTCCAGGGGTGCTGCAAGCCTGTCCACAAGGAAGCAGCTTGGGGCTCAGCCTGGGGTGGGGTGAGGTGACAAGGAGGGGCAGGAACATGGGGCTCCCTCCCCCCATCTCCCCCAGGGCAGTGGCCTTCGTGCCAGGGCTGGGCTCTCAGGCCCAAAGCCACACCAGCCTGGCCTAGGCCACGTCTGTCCACCCTGGGTGCCAGCTTCCTCCATTGACCACTGAGGAGGGTGGCCTGGGTGGCCTCCAAGAGCCCTGCTGGCTTGGTGCCCGGGAGTCCTGCCAGGGTGCTGGGCGGTCCCCAGCCCTGGAGCTGTGTCCCTGGAGGGGCCACTGTCCTAGCTCCTGGTCAGCCCCGGGGGTGCCCAGTGACTGCCCACCCAAACTGGTCTCGCTGCAGTCCCCCTGGAGACAGGGTTGTCTTCCCCTAAGCGCGAGGACTTCCCCAAGGGAGGCCCTGCATCCTCCCGAGTCCCCGGCCAGACGCTCCCTGAGCCCCGGTCCATGGCCTCCTGTTGCACAGGTGCCCAGTTGAGAGGCTCTCCGGCCACGATCCGGCTGTGTCGTCCCTCCCTTGGCCCTGGGCGGGCTCGGGCTGGGGCTGTGTGTGTGTGTGTCCCTGGAACGCGGGAGCCAATCATTGGAGGCAGGGCAGCCCCCTCTCCCCCCACCCGGGGCCCATCCCAGATCAGAGGCGCCCCCAGCCCGCCCCCCGCCCTCCCCTTCTGGGTGTGTCGCCGTTTGAAGCTTAGTCGGGTAGAGTGTACCTGGCTCCCGGGCGGGGAGCCAGCCAGAGGCGGCCGAGGACGCAGCAGGGGCCGGTGGGCCCTTCCGGAGAACCGGTCCCCATCCCGCAGCGGAGCCACCGAGCGGGGAACAGCCCAGAGGGGACGGCCTCCTGGTACCTGGCCGGGGACGCTCAGCCACCTGCGGGTGGGGCAGGCGCCCACACCGAGGGCAGCAGACGGGCCAGCAGTGCAGCCGGGGGCATCACTGCCAGTGGAGTCCGTCCGTGGGCTCACCCTCGGGGCCACTGCCCACTGCCTGCCAGTCCCCCAAGACGACGTGTGGACCTTCTGGGTGGAGATTTCCTGGGAGGCATCCTGGAAAGGAGCTGCAGGTGAGGGATGAGGGCCAGGGGAGGCTGGGCCCGGGACTGCAGTCGGCGGTGCGGCAGGCTCACGGGGTCTCATCACAGCCCTGTCTCTTAGGGGCTGAGGGTCCACAGGCCACCGGCTGGGCTGGCTTCCCCCATCACCTATTAAATGGTACCTGCCTTGTCACACTGTGACGAGGGTCAGACGGGCCAAGAGGTCACACTCGTGTCCAGCACAGAACAAGGGCTGGGAAGTGCTTCCGTCGCGGCCTGCGTCCTGCCGCTCGTGCAAGCGTGGGCTTGCTTAAGCTCATGGAAGCTCTCAGCCTCGGTTTCCCCATCTGCAAAATGGGGATGAAAAGTCACCTCCAGGGGTTAGTTTCAAGCACATAGCAGGAGCCCTGTGAGGGCTCCCCGTCAAGTCAGCTGAGGTCTGTCCTCGTTCAATCCCCACGTTCCCTGCATTCAGGGCCTAGGCTTTTTACCCCGCCGACGGAGGAAGCCTCTGCTAGAAAAGTTTCACATTTTCGGCCAAGGGCCTCTGCAGAGCTGCTCTGCGCGGACGTTAGACGGCAGATGTGGCCTGTGAGAGCAGCTGCTTTGATCAGCCCGGGGCACTCACGTGTGACCACACGCACGGGCACCCCTGGGGACCAGGAGAGGGGCCCACCCTGCAGGAGGCGACGGACGCGGCAGGCACGGGCCTCCTGGGGGAGCGAGGCACACAGGCGGTGCGGGAACAGCAGGCCGGAGCCCCCCTGGGGAGAGTGTCCCCAGAGGCACAGGGCTGAGGGTGCGGGGAGAAGGAGAAAGGAGAGGGCGGGGGCATCGTGGACTCGGAGAGACCCAGACTGTCTGCAGGGGGATGGGTGGCCAGGGGTCAGGGGTGCCCCAGGAGGGGAGCTGCCCAGCTGAGAGGGGAGACGGGGAGGAGAGGGGCCGCGGGGCGGCAGACACAAGGGCGTGCGGTCCAAGCGAGCAGTGGTTACAGCGACCTCTGGAAGAGGGAGCTGAGTGCGGAGGAGTGCGTCCGGGTGGGTGTGCGGACAGGCAGCGCCGAGATGCTTCCTCGCGGGGTCCCCCAGGGCAGTGCCACCCCACAGCGGAGGGCCAGGCGGGCTCCAGGTCCTGTCTGGAAGGACCGTAGAGGCCGTGGTTGTAATCACGTTTCGACCAGACCCAGAGAGCTCCGATACTCTCTAAAATGTGGAAACCTCCTGAGACAGACGGGAGGGTCCTGGGGTGTCCTGAACCCACAGGAGAGGGACCGGGGGGTGCTTGCCAGCCCACGTCCTCCCAGGGACTCGAGGTCAGGACCCTTCCTCATAGGGACGTGCAGATGGCCCGGGGGGCACACGTGTGACCCAGGGGAGTGCGCTTCTCCCTGCAGACCCAGGCCATGGCACTGTGTTCCCAACAGCCTGCGGCCTGGCGTCACCTCCCACTGACAGATACCCCGGATCCAGGCGGCGGGGGGAGCTTGGGAAATCTTGAATTTCTATTCTGTGGCCCCCGAAGGTTTTTTCCCATGTGACCCCAGCCACCTAGAAGGCAGGCTCCCTTGTGTGGTGAAGGGAGCAGAACTTCCTTCTCCAAGTCTGCGATGCCCAGGGCCGCGGGCACCTGGGGTTGGCATGGGGGCGGGGCAGCAGCCATGGTGGGAGATGGGCACGCTGCTGGCCTGGCAGGCAGCCCGCGGGGCTGGAGGCTTCCGTGCTGCCCCCAGCTTGGGGCGACTGGTTGCCGGGTCAGACAGCAGCCCCCGCAGAGTCGCCTGGTTTAGGCTTACGGTGCCTTTACGGCCCCTGGAGGGCTATTTCCCTTCCTCTCTCTTCTCCCTGGTATCAGCCCTGACTAATCCCAAGTGCCCTGAGCCCCCTGGAGGGCGAGCCCTGTGCCGGCAGTGACCGGAGGGCCTCACGGGACGTGCAGTTGACAGCAGCGTGCATCCCTCCGGCCGGCTGGGCCCCGGGAGCCCACTGACCTTGTAGCCAGGGTCCCGCCTTTGCTTCCCTCTCCCAGCCCCCCGCCTGCAACCCCAGCCTCATCCACTCCCACGAGGCTTTGAGCGTCTCTGAGCTCTTGCTTCCCACACGCTCCCTGGAGTCTGCTGAGGGACCGCTTTATCCTGGTGAGGCTTGTCACATTAGCGCTCGGGGGCTCTGGGCTGCGCGTCCAGACGTCCTGGCTCCTAAGCTGCAGCCCCTCCTCCCCACCACTTTGTGTGCGACTTACAGCCGGGGGCAAGGGTTGGCATGAACCCCTTCCTTCTGCATCTCAGGCTTCTCCTCTCCTTGGGCTGTTAAGAAACACTCATTCCTGGCAGCCTGAGGACACCCGGCCAGCCCCAAGATGTACGCCACTTTCTCTCGGATGCCACGTTCAACATCCGTCGTCAGCTGTGTGACCCTGGGAAAGTTTCTTTACCTCTCCATGCCTCAGCTTTCCTACCTGTAAAGCAAGGGTGACGATCGTCCCTGCTTGGAGGATTCAGTGACTGTGCACACGTGTGCATGAGTGTGCATGCGTGTGCCAGCGTGTTCACGCACAGGCGTCACTAAGGAGAGCGCCTCACATGGAGGACACCGCCCTGTGTCTTCACTTGCTCCTCACCTCCCTTGGCTCTTACCTCTCAGATGCATGCAGTGAACAGTGTCTACTCAGGAGGCCCAGGCCTGGGGGTGGATCTCCGCTCTGCCCCGGGCCGCTGTGTGACCCTGTGCCAGCTGTGTGACCCTGGGCCGCTGTGTGACCCTGGGCCGCTGTGTGCCCCTGGGCTGCTGTGTGCCCCTGGGCAGCTGTGTGACCTCCTTGGGCCTCCGCGTCCTCATTGGTAACAAGGGGCCACAGGCCCCCCTGGCACAGCAGTCTGGGTGGTCCCCTGTGAGTGTCCCAGAAGGGGGTCAGGGGAGTTTGGAGTGCGAATCCCCCAGCGGGAGGTGTACACCGAGTGCGTTCACCTTCTTCAGAGACGTATGTGAACGCAGTTGCCCTAGTCCTTCCGAGACCTGAGAAAGGGGCTGGGCCCTCGTGTACAAAGTCTCCCCTCTGGATGATCCCCAGGACAGACGTGGCTCTGGGAGCCGCTGGACGCAGTGCTGGGCGGGGGTGGCACCTGCTGCCTCAGGCCCGTCGGAGCCACATCCCAGGATCTTAGAGCTCCAGGGGTCCTCCCAGGGCCGGGCTGGCCATGCTAGCAGTACCAGCTGCCAGGGATCCCTGGCACGGGACTCACATACAGCTGAGGCATCAACGCCCCCATTCTGCAGGTGTGCAAACTGAGGCCTCACCAGTCAGGTAGAGTCAGGACCCAGTTCGAGAGGTCCAGCCTGCAGCCTCGCCTTCCCTTTGTGGGGCTGCCACTCACCTGGGGCTCCTGGGCTGTGAACTTTTCCCGGGAGCCCGATACTCCTCTTGGGGGCTGGGGGCAGCTGCCTTNAGGAGAGGGCGGGGGCATCGTGGACTCGGAGAGACCCAGACTGTCTGCAGGGGGATGGGTGGCCGGGGGTCAGGGGTGCCCCAGGAGGGGAGCTGCCCAGCTGAGAGGGGAGACGGGGAGGAGAGGGGCCGCGGGGCGGCAGACACAAGGGCGTGCGGTCCAAGCGAGCAGTGGTTACAGCGACCTCTGAAAGAGGGAGCTGAGTGCGGAGGAGTGCGTCCGGGTGGGTGTGCGGACAGGCAGCGCCGAGATGCTTCCTCGCGGGGTCCCCCAGGGCAGTGCCACCCCACAGCGGAGGGCCAGGCGGGCTCCAGGTCCTGTCTGGAAGGACCGTAGAGGCCGTGGTTGTAATCACGTTTCGACCAGACCCAGAGAGCTCCGATACTCTCTAAAATGTGGAAACCTCCTGAGACAGACGGGAGGGTCCTGGGGTGTCCTGAACCCACAGGAGAGGGACCGGGGGGTGCTTGCCAGCCCACGTCCTCCCAGGGACTCGAGGTCAGGACCCTTCCTCATAGGGACGTGCAGATGGCCCGGGGGGCACACGTGTGACCCAGGGGAGTGCGCTTCTCCCTGCAGACCCAGGCCATGGCACTGTGTTCCCAACAGCCTGCGGCCTGGCGTCACCTCCCACTGACAGATACCCCGGATCCAGGCGGCGGGGGGAGCTTGGGAAATCTTGAATTTCTATTCTGTGGCCCCCGAAGGTTTTTTCCCATGTGACCCCAGCCACCTAGAAGGCAGGCTCCCTTGTGTGGTGAAGGGAGCAGAACTTCCTTCTCCAAGTCTGCGATGCCCAGGGCCGCGGGCACCTGGGGTTGGCATGGGGGCGGGGCAGCAGCCATGGTGGGAGATGGGCACGCTGCTGGCCTGGCAGGCAGCCCGCGGGGCTGGAGGCTTCCGTGCTGCCCCCAGCTTGGGGCGACTGGTTGCCGGGTCAGACAGCAGCCCCCGCAGAGTCGCCTGGTTTAGGCTTACGGTGCCTTTACGGCCCCTGGAGGGCTATTTCCCTTCCTCTCTCTTCTCCCTGGTATCAGCCCTGACTAATCCCAAGTGCCCTGAGCCCCCTGGAGGGCGAGCCCTGTGCCGGCAGTGACCGGAGGGCCTCACGGGACGTGCAGTGGACAGCAGCGTGCATCCCTCCGGCCGGCTGGGCCCCGGGCGCCCACTGACCTTGTAGCCAGGGTCCCGCCTTTGCTTCCCTCTCCCAGTCCCCCGCCTGCAACCCCAGCCTCATCCACTCCCACGAGGCTTTGAGCGTCTCTGAGCTCTTGCTTCCCACACGCTCCCTGGAGTCTGCTGAGGGACCGCTTTATCCTGGTGAGGCTTGTCACATTAGCGCTCGGGGGCTCTGGGCTGCGCGTCCAGACGTCCTGGCTCCTAAGCTGCAGCCCCTCCTCCCCACCACTTTGTGTGCGACTTACAGCCGGGGGCGAGGGTTGGCATGAACCCCTTCCTTCTGCATCTCAGGCTTCTCCTCTCCTCGGGCTGTTAAGAAACACTCATTCCTGGCAGCCTGAGGACACCCGGCCAGCCCCAAGATGTACGCCACTTTCTCTCGGATGCCACGTTCAACATCCGTCGTCAGCTGTGTGACCCTGGGAAAGTTTCTTTACCTCTCCATGCCTCAGCTTTCCTACCTGTAAAGCAAGGGTGACGATCGTCCCTGCTTGGAGGATTCAGTGACTGTGCACACGTGTGCATGAGTGTGCATGCGTGTGCCAGCGTGTTCACGCACAGGCGTCACTAAGGAGAGCGCCTCACATGGAGGACACCGCCCTGTGTCTTCACTTGCTCCTCACCTCCCTTGGCTCTTACCTCTCAGATGCATGCAGTGAACAGTGTCTACTCAGGAGGCCCAGGCCTGGGGGTGGATCTCCGCTCTGCCCCGGGCCGCTGTGTGACCCTGTGCCAGCTGTGTGACCCTGGGCCGCTGTGTGGCCCTGGGCCGCTGTGTGNCCTTGGCTCTTACCTCTCAGATGCATGCAGTGAACAGTGTCTACTCAGGAGGCCCAGGCCTGGGGGTGGATCTCCGCTCTGCCCCGGGCCGCTGTGTGACCCTGTGCCAGCTGTGTGACCCTGGGCCGCTGTGTGACCCTGGGCCGCTGTGTGCCCCTGGGCTGCTGTGTGCCCCTGGGCAGCTGTGTGACCTCCTTGGGCCTCCGCGTCCTCATTGGTAACAAGGGGCCACAGGCCCCCCTGGCACAGCAGTCTGGGTGGTCCCCTGTGAGTGTCCCAGAAGGGGGTCAGGGGAGTTTGGAGTGCGAATCCCCCAGCGGGAGGTGTACACCGAGTGCGTTCACCTTCTTCAGAGACGTATGTGAACGCAGTTGCCCTAGTCCTTCCGAGACCTGAGAAAGGGGCTGGGCCCTCGTGTACAAAGTCTCCCCTCTGGATGATCCCCAGGACAGACGTGGCTCTGGGAGCCGCTGGACGCAGTGCTGGGCGGGGGTGGCACCTGCTGCCTCAGGCCCGTCGGAGCCACATCCCAGGATCTTAGAGCTCCAGGGGTCCTCCCAGGGCCGGGCTGGCCATGCTAGCAGTACCAGCTGCCAGGGATCCCTGGCACGGGACTCACATACAGCTGAGGCATCAACGCCCCCATTCTGCAGGTGTGCAAACTGAGGCCTCACCAGTCAGGTAGAGTCAGGACCCAGTTCGAGAGGTCCAGCCTGCAGCCTCGCCTTCCCTTTGTGGGGCTGCCACTCACCTGGGGCTCCTGGGCTGTGAACTTTTCCCGGGAGCCCGATACTCCTCCTGGGGGCTGGGGGCAGCTGCCTTCAAAATCAGCCCCTGTGACTCCCCAGCGTCATAAATGCTGGGTACAGTCAGGCAATTGGGTAGGATGAGCCCCTCCGCCAACGCTGGCCCCCACGAAATCCTGTAAAGATGAGGACTCTTCTGTCAAGAGTGGGGTGCCCCTGCGTGGCTAAGAAGGTCCTCAGGCCTCAGCCAGGACAGAGCCTGGTGAGCCGACCCCCGCTGTGTGACCTGAGTGCTCCCACAGCCTCTCTGAGCTGCCAGCTCCTCGTCTGTAACAGGCTGAAGGCTCCGGGCCAGACAGAGCAGGGCGCCCACCAGGCCGGCCTTGGAAGGGCCCCGCCCACGGCCTTCCTTCTGCACTCCCCTCCCCCTTCCAGGGTCTGAGCAGGGTGCCCACTCAGGGCTCTGCAAGGCTCCTCTCCAGAAGTGGCTGCAGGCGGCAGCCTGGGGCAAACCCGTGATGAGGAGGATGGCATGGGGGGCTCTGGGCTGAGGGGCTCACAAACAGCCCTGCCTCGCTTTTTCATCACACGGCAGTGGGGCACAGGGGTTGGGGAACAGGGCATCACTCTCCAGCCTCAAGGGCACTCCTGGGCTCGTGGTCGCCAGGCCTGTTGCCCCTTCTCCTTGGTCAGATCCAGAGTATCTTGGAGATTCTGAAATGATCATTGTTGAGTTGAGCCTGTTGAATATTGGGGTGAGAAGTGAGGTGATCCTCCTAGAAAATAATTACCAGCTATTAGACAGAGTCCCCAGGGAGACTGTGACTTCTTATTTGAAAAAAGAAAAAGCATTTGCTTTGGGCTGGAGATTTTAAGGTGAAATTCCCTGAAATGTATTCTACCCAATGTTAGGAGGCTTTAGAGGCCCACTGGGGGTTTCTGAGTTAAATGCAAGCAGCTCTCTCTACTGCAGGGCCCTCTCTGGGATGCGTCTCCAGGACAGGACGAAGGGGCTCGGTTCTCAAAGTGTCTGACCTGGAGCACTCTGGGGAGAGCNTTCTACCCAATGTTAGGAGGCTTTAGAGGCCCACTGGGGGTTTCTGAGTTAAATGCAAGCAGCTCTCTCTACTGCAGGGCCCTCTCTGGGATGCGTCTCCAGGACAGGACGAAGGGGCTCGGTTCTCAAAGTGTCTGACCTGGAGCACTCTGGGGAGAGCTCTCAGCAGACACCTTCCCCGGAGGCAGGGGTGCAGCCCATACTCCCACTCCAAGTCCTTGGCTTCCTTACAGATTCTCCCAGTTCAGGGCACCAGGGGCAGGGAGGCTCTGAAAGATGTCTTCGTGAAGGTGCCAACACGCCCCATCAAGCATGATCTGCTGTAGGAACCCCCGAGAGGAAGGGGAGGAAGAGGGGTCGGAGAGCTCGCCCCCTCCAAAGCCCACTTCCGGGCCCGCTCTGGGTCTGAAGTGACACATTCTGGCCCCAGTGCCCCACCTCTAGCTCCAGTCCCGGCGCAGAGAGGCGCAGACAGTGAGAGAGGCTGGAAGGGTGGAACTGTGTTATCTACCCTGTAGATGGCCCAGCCCGCTCAAAGCTCACAGCCCCTTGGCTTGATCATGATGGGCCATCCCTCCCCAGGGCTACCCATGACAACCAGCAAACATCTCTGCAGCAGGTACCGTGCGTGTCAAAGATGAAGCGAAGATGAGTTCTTGCATTACTGTTTACAGCCTGGGTCCAGGACCGTGTCAGGAGGGGCTCCAAGCAGAGGCTCTCTAGCGGCCTCCAGGACACTAAGAAGGTCCTCACGTATCACCCTGAACAGAGCCTGGTGAAGGCCCACTGGTGGTTTGAGAGGCCCACTGGGGGTCTGTGGGTTAAAGGCAAGCAGCTCTCTACTGCCGGCCTCTCTCTGGGACAGGATGAAGGGGCTCGTTTCTCAAAGTGTCTGACCTGGAGCACTCTGGGGAGAGCCCTCAAGCCCACGCATGCTGTCTCTCCAAGTCCTTGGCTTCCTTACAGGAAAGAAAGAGCAGAGGGCTAGGGGAAGGGGGTGGGGGCCAGGTGACAGTGGACGCCTCGGAGAGGGAGGACCCGGGTGGGCAGGCCATGCTCCAGAAGCCGTCAACAAGGAGCTGACACGACGCGCCGTGGGCGGGGCCGGGGGGGGGGGGNGTTCTCAAAGTGTCTGACCTGGAGCACTCTGGGGAGAGCCCTCAAGCCCACGCATGCTGTCTCTCCAAGTCCTTGGCTTCCTTACAGGAAAGAAAGAGCAGAGGGCTAGGGGAAGGGGGTGGGGGCCAGGTGACAGTGGACGCCTCGGAGAGGGAGGACCCGGGTGGGCAGGCCATGCTCCAGAAGCCGTCAACAAGGAGCTGACACGACGCGCCGTGGGCGGGGGGTGGGGGTGGGCAGCGAGGGCCTCTGGCAGGATGTACACAAGGCGCCAATGGGGGCGGCAAATGCACCTGATGCAGAGTTGCGAGCAGCGAGGATGTGGGAAGGGAGCCCAGGAGACCACTGGCGCCTGCCTGACCAGCGCCCAGGGCAAGGAGCCCTGCCCGCGAGGAGCCAGGTCCCTAGAAGGGTGGAGCCACCAGCGCCCTGTGGGCGGGGACAGCCCCCCACACACTATTTCAGAAGCACGCTCTTAGTTGATTCATACTGACACAATCTGCAGTTTTTTTGTTCAAAATCCAAAATATGTTTAATGATACATCTTTTCTGTATCTGTATGTAATGAACAGTTAACTGATGTGAGCTGACCCACCCCCTCTGGGAGGTTAATGGAAAACCTCATGGCTCTTCTTGGGGATCCTCCCTTAAGCTGAATTTTCCAAAAGCCCTGGGGGACTCAGGTCGGGGGAGTCCTCGTGGATTCCTGACCTTGAATTTCTGTAAACTGCAGCTGCTATTGCTCCTCACCGCCGCACGGTGTCGCTGTTGACACTGGTCCTGCCCAGTCAGGGAGCAGAGGCCAGGGGCTGGTCCCTAGCCGCGGGTCAGATCCCGCTGGGGTTCTGCGCGTGGAGGAGGAGCCCGTTCTGGAGTTCTTAAGCTCAGGCAGGGGCCTCCTCGCCGGGTTCCCAGGGGGACGGCTCCAGGTACTTGACTCTGCCTGGTCCTCCCCTCCCGCGGCCATCCTCCTTAGAGCATCCTCAAGAGGCATTATCTTCCCAGGACCACCAGGGGATCTCTGGCACCACTCTGACCTGGGAGGAGCTCAAACAGCACCCTCACTTGAACCTTCAGTAGAACAGCCCCTCCAACAGGAAGCATAGATTAGTAAGAGCCCCGTGTTAGGTCAGCACCGCCCTTCTGAACTTTTGATCCCAGTGGGAAACTCTAGGAGAAATAGAGGGGGAGCTGGGGTGGGGGAGACGGATAGGGGTGGCAGTTCATGTGGAACCTTGGGTAAGTAACTTCACCCGTATGAGCCTCGGCTTGCTCACCTCTAAACCGGATGAAATGAGCATTCCTGGTGGCTCAGTCAGTAAAGAGTCTGCCTGCAACGCGGGAGACCTGAGTTCCATCCCTGGGTGGGGAAGCTCCCCTAGAGAAGAGAACAGCAACCACTCCAGTATTCCTGCCTGGAGAATCCCACAGACAGAGGAGCCTGCAGGGCCAGAGTCCTTGAGGCCGCGAGACTGGGACACAGGACTGGCGTAGGAACAAACTCACTGACGCTTCACGCCGTGCACACCTGCTACTGTTACTACTTCACCACGTGTTTTGTGCACAGCTCCGTCCCAGTTCCCAGGGCAGTCCCATGCACAGACGCCCTCTTGAGGATGACCTACACCCTACATCCTTCTGCTCCTCGCCAGGGTAGAGCATTCCGCAGAGGAAAACACAGATCACAGTTCACCTGCAGCCGTGGCCTCGCCTGAGCTCACTGCCATGTTGTCAGTCGGTCAGTTCAGTCGCTCAGTCGTGCCCAGCTCTTTGCGACCCCATGGACTGCAGCACACCAGGCCTTCCTAGCCATCTCGTCCTAGCCATCTCGTCCTCTGTCATCCCCTTCTCCTCCTGCCCCCAATCCCTCCCAGCATCAGAGTCTTTTCCATTGAGTCAACTCTTCGCATGTAGATGTAAATAAATTTCTGACCTCTACCAAATTATATTCAAATAAATTGAATTTGAATAGGCAGGGATCACACGGGAGAGGACAGTCTGGATCTCATATTTTTATAAAACAAGAGGACTGATTGCAAATAATCCTGAGCACCCCTTCCATGCCAGCACTGGCAAGGGGCTAAGGGGCACTAGCTAAGAATGAGAGAAATCCCTGCCCTCTGGCAGCTTACTGTCTGGCTGAAGACTCAGAGCGCACAGCCTCGAACGCCCATGTCGGGAGCTGGAGAATTCAGACAGTCAGCACAGGCAGGACTGGGAAGCAAAGGGGCCACGACCGGCTGGGTCTGTGTCAGCCGAGGGGTGAGGTCAGTAGCAGGCAGAGTGCCAGGGGAGACTGGTCCTGACAGAGCTAAGGGGCCGCTTGGAAGAGAATGTCTGGAACCATCCCTTGAAAACCTCCCTCCCAAGGGGGTCCCTTGGAGGCCATGGAGTGGGGAAGGGGTGTGTGGTTTTGTCCTGAAGCCTCACACGCTCTTTCTAGAGCAGGTGCTGAGGGGACTGTTGACTCCCCAGTGGCCCTCTGCTGAGGGCGGAGCTAGCCGGGCCCAGCCTGGGAGCTGGAGGAGGGAGTGATGAGACGGTGCGGGGGCCTTTCCGGGGTCTGAGCCGCGTCCCTGGCTGGCGACAGAGCCGGCCCTCTGTCACACAGAAGGCCTGGCCTGTCTTCTGGCCCCTGCTGCCCCATCGCTGCCCCCGGGGGTGGCGGGACCCTGACGTCTCCAGTGGGGAGGGCATGATAGCAGAGCATGTGATGGGGCAGAGGGTACCGGCAGGGCACGCAGACACACAGGGAGAGGGCGGGCCAGTGACGACAGAGTGGGATCTGATAACCGCGGGTGAGGGGGGCTGGGGAGGGGCTGGTAGCCCCTAAATGCAGCCCAGGCCAATTATTTCTAAAGCAACAGCGCCCCGGAGTCTGGGAAAGGCTGTGTGTAACAGTCCTGCGACCAGCCCAGCTTCCTGTCTCCACCCTGTCGGTTATTCAACAAGCGCCTACCTGTGCAGACTGGGCCACCAGGCTCTGCGCATTCGGAGGCAGGAGGGACAAACCCAGGGGGTCGGAGCCGGCTCACAGGGGGTCGGAGCCAGCTCACACCCCCTGCTCTCCCTCCCCCAGCTCCCCAACCCTCCCCTAGGCTGGGGGCCTCCAGGTGTGAGGCCCCGCAGGTGGGAGTGACCAGGCGTGCCCCTCACTCTCAATGGAGAGGACATCGCCAGGCACTTCTAAGGCAGGCCCTGTCTAAGGCAGGCCGTGTCTTCGGGTGTATTTCTTTTCCTACTTGGTCCTTATACAGCGTTATTCTCCTGGGAAGGATGCTTTAAATCTCTCCCTATTGGAAACCGTGGCTCAGAGAGGTCACCCCAGCAAGAAGGGTGAAACCCTGCTCCGCGAGTGTCCTCAGCAGCCCACCGCCTCCGCCCCTGATGCTCACTCACAATTGCCTCGGAGGGTCGCGGGGGTGGGAGTGGGGGCACAAAGGAGCCCCCAAAGAAAGCCCTTTTCTAACTGACATGTCCACTCTCCTCTTTAGAGACGGTGCCCCGGGAGCTTCTGCGGCGCGGCGCACTCCAGGCAGCAGGCCAGGGTCTCCGAGGGCGGCGAGGACCAAGAGCCCAGCGCAGGGCCGCCGGAGCCCCAGGGCTGTGCCCCTGGGAAGGCCCGCGCCCGGCCCGGGATCCCGCCTCTGCGCGGCCGCCCAGTCCGCCGCGATGGCGCGCCTTAGGGGGACCTCGGAGCTTCCCCCGAGAGCGGAAAGAAGCGCTGACCAGTCCGTGCGCCCCGAGCCGCGGCCGGCGATGTGACTCGTCCCGCGCGTAGGGCGCGCAGACCCCGAGACGGGGCGACTCGGGGCTCGCTCGGTCCGGCTCCGCGCGGCACCATGAACGACGACTTCTGCCGGGCTCTGGCGGCCCGCCGGCCCGCGGCGGCCCCCGGGTGCTTGCCTCTGGGCATCGGGCCCCCTCCGCGGCCGGCGCCTCCGGCCGGCGCCGAGCCCCTGGGCACCGTGCCCTTCCTGCTCTACCCGGGCGCCGCTGGGCCGCCCTACTGCGACGCGTACGCGGCCGCCTTCCCGGGCGCGCCCTTCCCTGGCGCCCTGGGCGCCTGCGACTACCCCTTCGAGCCCGCCTTCATCCAGAAGCGCAACGAGCGCGAGCGCCAGCGCGTCCGCTGCGTCAACGAGGGCTACGCGCGCCTCCGCGGCCACCTGCCCGGCGCCCTGGCCGAGAAGCGGCTCAGCAAGGTGGAGACGCTGCGCGCCGCCATCCGCTACATCAGGCACCTGCAGGAGCTGCTGGGCGCCGCCCCCGACGGCGCCGCGCCCCGCGAGCCCCGGGCGGCGCCCTCCCTGGCGCCCGGCTCGGCCGAGCCCCCCCGCGGCGAGGCGGAGGGGTGCAGCCACTGAGCAGGCTGGGGCGCCCGGGCTCGGCGGGCTCCGGGGCCCCGAGGTCCTCGCCGTCCGACGCTCCGGGGTCCGCCGCATCCTCCTTGCGCCACCCCGGCCCCGGCCCTTACAGCCGGCGGACACGGGTTACGAGAGAGGCCAGCCCGGGGTCGGGGTCGGTCTCTGGCTTGGCCTCAGCCCCGCGCGGGAACAGGTCTTAGCCCAGGTTCCGGTGTGAACCCAGCCACTGCGGCCCTGATCCGTAACCCCCGGGGCCACAGGCGCAGCCCAGAAGGCAAGCCTGCTTTGACGGGCGGACCTCGCCTGGACTCTCCAGGAGATGGCCTCAGACACCGGCGTCTCTTTGGGAGCCTGCCAGCCCGCCTCCCAGGGACACCCAGAGGGTAAGCTGCAGGCCAGGCAGCTTGCACCCAGCCCGGGGTGGGGTGGTGGGGGCAGGACGTGTGGTCCCTGCTGCTCCCTGGCTTCCTTACTGGAGGACCCAAGGCTCCCAGCCCCCAGCCCCCAGCCTGCAGTGTGGCCTTTTCCTTTCCCCGTTCGGGAGGGGACTGCTTCCCCCCATCCTGTGCTCTGTGGCATGCGGGCTGCGTGGGTGTATGTGCTGTGTTTGCACCAAGGGGCTAAATAAAGACGCTGGGCTCTGTGGTTCCGGGTCATTGTCAACCTCTTTTCCCTGGCGACCTAGTCTTCCACTCAGAGCACTTGCCTGCGGGGGATGTGGGGTGTTCTGTCCGCGTATGCATTCAGCTGACGTTCACGCAGAGCTCAGTACCTGCCAGGGGCAGAGTCCCAGGGGCAGACACCTGCCCCTTGCACAGTTAGGGGCGGTGGGGTGAGGTGGGGAACAAAGGTGTGCCAATCCAGGGGCCCCCCACCCCGGGGCGTGGGGGTGAGAGTGGAGGGTCTTGGCCAGATGGCTGAGGTAGAGATGGCAGGGAGGGCTGTGGACTCCTACTGAGCCGGGCCACCCAGCACTTTTTCTGGACGGTGTCTTGGGGTGGGGAGGGGGACTAATCTTGACACCCAGGAGCTGGTGTCGGTGGCCCCTCAGCGGGCTCAGTGAGGCTGGGGGCTCCAGATCACTTCCTGAGCTCTCTGTCCGCTGCTCCAGCCTGGGCCCGCGCGTGACCCTCCCCCTGCCTCCTTGGGGACATACCGGGATGCCACCGGCTGGGCCGGGGAGGGGTGACAGCTGCCTAGCTTTGGAGCCCGGAGCTGGCCAGTGGGGAGCCAGGGGAGGCTAATTTTACCCCCAGAGCAGGGAGAGTGATCCCGCCCCGCCCGGCTGGCTCAGCAGGGCAGGCGCCCCAGCTCGGCCTCCCAGTCTAGGCGGCGGGGGCGCTGGGACGCGGGGAGGAGAGGGCAGCGGAAGGGGAGCAGGACAGGCCGAGGCCACGGGAACCATGGAGCCGGCCCCAGCCCAGGACGAGGGCCTGCGGAGGAAGCAGGCCAAGAAGCCCGTCCCGGAGGTCCTGCCCAGGCCGCCCCGGGCCTTGTTCTGCTTGACCCTCCAGAACCCCGTGCGGAAAGCCTGCATCAGCATCGTCGAGTGGAAGTATCCTTCAGGGGCCGCGCGGAGGGGAGGAGAGGGCTCAGCGATCACAGGCTCTGGGGGCCCGGTACTGGGGCCCGGGGGGCAGCCGGGGGCTTTTGGGAAGGCAACCCTGGCGCAGGCGCAGGGGGCTGGGGGCGAGGTGCAGGGCCCCAAGTCCGCCTCTGGAAGTTGCTGGAAGGCGTGGAGGCCCTGACATGGGATGGAGTGGCGGGGACTGGCGGGGCTGGGAGGCCGGTGGGGTGGGCACCAAGCTCTGTGCAGACATCAGGCCTGGTTGGGCCGCACGCCCTGGGCACAGGGACGTGACCCCTGCCATGCTGGCATCAGCTCTGGGAGGAAGAATGATGAAAATGCCCGGCTTGCTGGGGCCGGGGGGACAGATATGAAGGCAGAGGGAAGGATGTTGTCATTGGGGTGCTGAGTGCGCCGGCTGGGAATATTTGGAATATTTCTGAGGGACTTTGGAAGACCGGGCTCCCACCAGCTGTTGTCTAGAAGAAAGAGGGTGAGGGAGCTGCAGGGGCAGAGAGCCCGGAGCCAGGGTGCCTGGCAAAACTGGGCCTGCCCCTACACTGCTGTGCCCACCCCGGGCCCCCTGCCCGCTCCGTCTGGGGGGCCGAGGGCCTCTCTCGCCTGTCTCCCGGCGCCTCTCCAGGCCTCTGCCCTGAGGCCACCTCTCCCCAAACCCGAGGAAGGTGGCTGGGAAGGGCACGGGGCCTTCCCGTGAGCTGTGGACACAGGGTGCATCCCCGCCGTCTGCTCACGCACATCTCCGCTCCTCCATCTTCACCCCTCAGTCCCCACCATCCCCACCTCCCCTGGCGGCCTCCCCCAGGGCCTCTACTGCTCACCAGCAAGTCCAGGGAGCCTGGGGGATGCCCTCTGGCAAGCGGCTGGCTTGCCCTGCGCAGGGGGTGCTAGGACCTCAGGGTACCCTCTGGCAAACAGCTGGCTTGCCCTGCACAGGGGGTGCTGGGACCTGGGGGTGCCCTCTGGCAAACAGCTGGCTCGCCCTGCGCAGGGGGCGCAGGGACCTCAGGGTACCCTCTGGAGAACGGCTGGCTCGCCCTGCACAGGGGGCGCAGGGACCTGGGGGTGCAGCTGCTGCGGGGCAGTCTCTCCTGCTCAGGCTGCAGAGGCCAGGTTTCAGGGCACACAGCCGCTCCCCGTCCTGCCCTGGGGGCCTCACCCGGCTCGCACCAGCCCAGCCTCCCTGGCTGCTCCTCTGGGGCCCCGAGGACTGTCTGACTTAATGCCTTCGAGGGGACAGAGGGGTGGGGGGCCAGGCGAGGGGTGGGGGTGTAGGGACTGAGATGGGACTCAAGACTCCCTGAGCACTGGAGCTGAGTAGCCCCAGATGGGAGCCAGCGCCTCACGGTCCCTAAACGTCTCAGTCAACCCCCTGATGGAGGAGGGTCCCCGCTCGCAGGCCCGCCGGGAGCAGAAGTGTGATGTGGACCCGTCGCTGGGCCTCAGTGTCCACAGAGACCCCCAGCGCACTCTCCGCTCCACCTGCAAGTCCCGCGCCTCTCTCTCTCCTTAACTCCGCTGCAGACCCTTCGAGACCATCATCCTACTCACCATCTTTGCCAACTGCGTAGCCCTGGCCGTGTACCTGCCCATGCCGGAGGACGACAACAACAGACTGAACCTCGGCCTGGTAAGAGGGTGGTCCTGCCTCTGCTGGCCTGCTGCCCAGTGGGGGATGCTGGAGCTTCACCCCCCACCCCTCTGGGAGGATAGAGACCCCTGTCCCCGAGACCTGCAGGGCGGGCCGAGCGGCTCTGAGCTCCGCAGGGAAACCTGGCTGGGCTGGATTCCGTCATATCAGCAGCCAGCACTAAGCAAGCACCCGCTGTGCCAGCTCCGTGCTAAGTGCTGAGGCAGTCCAAGTTGGGGGTGGAAAGGAATGTCCAGACTCGGGAGCATTTCAGAGGGAATGAGTTCGCTAAGAACAAAGATCAGAGAAAACCGGGGCACTGCGAGCTCAGCGGGCCGACCTCCTCACAGACCTGAGAGAGGCAGCACTTTCTTGGTTTAGAAGCCGATTTTTATAGCCTCAAGACAAAGAAAATTCCTGCTGGAAGGTTGCTCCTGGGTGATTGGTTAGGGTGGACTTCCCAGGTGGTACTAGGGGTAAAAAACCCACCTCCCAAAGCAGGAGGTGTAAGGGACATGGGTCCATCCCTGGGCGGGAAGATCCCCCGGAGGAGGGCACGGCAACCCGCTCCAGTATCTCGCCTGGAGAGTCCCATGGACGGAAGAGCCTGGTGGGCTCCAGTCTGTGGAGCCGCAACGAGTCGGACACGACTGAGGCAACCTAGCTTGTGCGCACGCACCACTGCTTAGGGTGCCACGGGGTGAGCACGGGGTCAGCGTTTTGGCCTCATCTGGAGTCAGGAAGCTCGTTAGTGATGATCAGGGGGCTTTGGCACAGGTTGCAAAGGGCCTCGGTCGGCTTTGGAGGTGACCTTGGTTCTGGCTCTGCTCCTGTGGCCGTGGGACTCACCGCTGAGCACCGTGTGAGAGTGGGCTGCGTCCTCCGCACCACAGCCCCTAAGCCAGTCCCGTTTGACAGATGCAGAGACTGAGGCGTAGTGAGGCCAGTGACGGGGCTGAACGCTGATCTCCCTTCCCTGGGTGTGACTTGGAAGAAACGCGCTTCTGTGGAGCTTGCTTTTCTGGGGGAGTTTGTGTCAGCACCGCGCTCCCTTCGGCCCAGCACCCACCACGTGTCCACAGGCCAGGGAATGCCGCAGCCGGAGGGGTTTTTCCAGGGTCAGGTTGTCCTGCTCCTCTCTGCCTCAGTCTGTTTGTGATGAGAAAATGGAGGCTTGGAGAGGATAAAAGTTGGACTTACCCGAAAACCAGATCAGAGTCAAATGCCCGACATCACCCAAGTGCTTATGAGACGCCCCTCTCTACGCTGAACATTTTGCCATTAGACATTATGAGACAAGGAAGCTGAGACCCAGTGGGTCTGGGTACCCTGCCCAGGGCCCCCCACATGTCTGTCTTCCCAGAGAGTCTCAGACTCGGGCTGTGACTTTCAGACTTGACTGGGTCTCTGTGCCACCAACGTGGCAACAACCTGGGGGCCCCAGGAAAGCCACTGGAGGCCGTGGCCCTGGGCACCTACCCCCCAGGCTCCCGGGGGACAGGGCGGCGCACCCCCGCATTTCAGCAGGCTGTTTGGGCGCTAACTCTGTGGGGAGGGCAGGAGGAAGCCGGCCACATGTGTCCAGGGCCTGGAAGGACAGCGTTGTCTCTGCCTCTGTGTGGCGCTGCTCTCCATGGGATCCATCCATCTTGGGTTGGGGAGAAGCTGGGAGTCTAAGCGTGTGTTTGGCTATAATTGCAAAAATGCAGTGGGATCCGACATGGGGGAGGCAGGTGTGGGGAGGCACTCCTCGGAGCCCTGGGTCCCAGGATGCGTCCCTTCTCTATGCCCTGCGTCTACCCCGCTCTTCAGGGGTTTGTGTCTGGGGGTGTCGGTTCCATTTCAACTCCCTAAGAGGTTGACAGCTTTGGAAAGGCGCTCCATCCTCCGGAGAGTGTCAGAGATCTTAGCAGGCACATTGCCTTCCATCTTGAAACAAAGCAGCCCCCTCAAAAAGTCGAGATGGTGTTGACAGAGCCTGCAGTGATGAGGCAATGCGCCCCTGGGCAAGACTACGTGGGAAGCCTCCCCAGACAGCACCGCCACAGGGAGGGTTGGAGCTGGACAGCCCGCTGCTCGGCAGTGAGGGACCCCCCGCTGTGATGGCCCGAGGGGGCAGGGATGCTGAGCCCGGCTCCCGCTCCCAAGGCTCCCACGGCTCTCGCTCCCACGGCTCCCACTCCCACAGCTCCCATGGCTCCCGCTCCCACGGCTCCCACGGCTCTTGCTCCCACGGCTCCCACGGCTCCCGCTCCCATGGCTCCCATGGCTCCCGCTCGCACGGCTCCCACGGCTCCCACGGCTCCCACGGCTCCCATGGCTCCCGCTCCCACGGCTCCCACGGCTCCCACAGCTCCCCACTCACACAACTCATACAGCTCACGCGGCTCCCCACTCACACGGCTCACACGGCTCCCCGCTCCCACGACTCCCACAGCCGGCTCCCAGCTGAGGCCTTCCGCCTCTCCCTTGTCCATTATGTGTTTATCGTCCCAAAAACTGGCGAAAGGGAAGTGAGGGTGGGAAGAGCGATGGGGAAGGATCAGGGGTCCTTTTCTCTCCTTCCCACTATTGGCTGCCTTACAAGAACCTGAGGAAGGCCAGAGAGCTCCCGTCCACCCCCCCAGCCATCCAGCAGGCACCCGGACCACCAGTCACTCTTGTTCATGTAACAAACACTTGTCGAGCGTCTGTTCCGTCCCCGGCACCCACGGGGGTTGGCCTTGTGAACCAGAGTTCCCGTCTGCACAGAGGTCAGTCCAGTGCAGCAAGCAAGCAGGGAAAGGACAGGAGGCGCGCAGGGTCGGGGGCGCGAGCATGCTGTCCTGGGGGAAAACCTGGGGGAGCCACAGGGTCGGGGAGGCCCCAGAGGGTGTGGCAGGTCTGGCCTGGGCCGGGAAGGCAGAGCCGGCGTCCCAGAGTGTGGCCTGCTCGGGCAGGCCCCGTGCTTGGGACCACGCTCTGCAGTTGTGCTGGCAGGGAATCTTCCACTGTCTCTGTGTTTTGTAAGCGGGGCCCAGCAGGGGCAGGGGCACGGTGCATCACTGGGGGCAGTGGCTCACTCATGGTCCCGCCCTCTGCCACCTCCCCGCCTTCCCTGCCTCGAAGGACAGACTCTCAGCTCAGGCCCCGCCTGCTGGGGCCCTGGGCCCCCTGGCAGGACCTCCTCCCTGATGTCCTGGGAGGGTCAGGTTTGTGACTAAGGGCCATGTGGTGTGTCTGGACAGCTGTCCCCAGCCGGGGCTGCCTGTGCCGTGGCCCGGCCAGTGGTGCCCAGCAGGGTCCAGTCCCCTCACCCCTTCAGTGCTCAGCGTACCCCTGGGGGAGGCCTGTCCCCCTCGGGCAGAAGCAGTGGGCCTGTGTGCAGTTCCACACCCAGCTCAGGCTGGGGCACAGCTGGGTCTTGGGGTGGGGGGTGGTGCTTGGGCGGGTCTGCACCCGCCAACATTAAACAGGCTGTAGTCCCCCACCAGGAGAGGCTGCTAGGGGGAGTGCAGTGGCAGGAAGGCGTCCCAGCACCTTCAAAGGCGCTGGTCCTGGGCCAGGCCCACACGTGCCCCATGCCCGGGCGTACCAGTCCCAGGGCGGTCCAGAGGGGCACCGGGGCTGCAAGGATCCCCAGGCCTGCGGGGAGGGGGCCTCAGGTGAGGGCCATGCAGACACAGGGCGGGGGGCACGAGGTGGAGACGTGAGCTGGGGTCGGAGTGGCTCTCAGGTGCCTCAGAGAGCGGGCTGGGGGCGGGGGCAGCGACGCTGTGTCTGGTGACAGAGGCCTTGGAGACGGTGGANGGGAGGGGGCCTCAGGTGAGGGCCATGCAGACACAGGGCGGGGGGCACGAGGTGGAGACGTGAGCTGGGGTCGGAGTGGCTCTCAGGTGCCTCAGAGAGCGGGCTGGGGGCGGGGGCAGCGACGCTGTGTCTGGTGACAGAGGCCTTGGAGACGGTGGAGGGGGGTGGGCTCTGTGGACCCAGTGCCTGATGGGCATGGGACGGTGTCGGGGAGGGGAGGTGGGGGTTTCAGGGAGGGTGTCGAGCAGACAGTGGTGTCGCAGGTGTTCCTGGGGGAGGGGACAGCCAGGGCCACCCCTGGCCCCGCAGGTGCAGCCCGAGCCTTCCGGCCCTTGGACGTGCGGGTTGGAGCCCTGGGCCACAGAGGCTCCCCGACTCCGGGTGACTGCAGGCTGGTGGGGGCGGGCCCCGTGCGGCCCCGGGCAGCTGGCCCCTCACTCAGCCCTGACACCTGCTCTGGGAATGAGCCCTGCCCCGGGAGGCCGGGGCTCCTCCGGGAGCCACTCCGGCCCCACCCACCAGCTCTCACCCAGGCTGACGGGCTGAGCTGGGGGCCCCGTGACGCTTTGTCAGGGGGAAGCCCTGGGTCAGAGCAGGAGGGAAAGCCGAGGCCCAGAGACGGCCAGGAGGCCTGGGGAGACGCCGTGGTCCGAGACCCGTGAGGGCGGGGTCGGCGCCCACGTCCCGGCCACCGTGACGGCGTCCCAGCCAGCAGGGGGGTGTGGGCCCTGCCCCAGCCAGGCGGGAGATGCAGATGGTGGCTCAGAGAGGGGGCCCTGGGGCTGCAGCTGTGTGATCTCAGGCGAGTTGCTTCGCTTCTCTGCACCCTCACCTGTAAAAGGGGTTAACACCGTAAACTTCCGAGAAGGCTCTGCCCAAGTCAAGACCTGTAGGTTGTGCTATCTCGTCTATCAGCACAGGAGCCTTCATCGTGCTGAGTCTCAGTACCCCTGTGGGGCTTCCCAGCCACAGAGGCCCTGGGTTGTTCTGGACTCAAAGGATTATCTCAGACAAAACCTTCCTCTTCACCCCACCCACCATCTGTGTCCGACCTCTTTAACCCTTTTCTTCTCCTTCCAACATCTGATTTATCTGGACGGCTTTTCTGGCCTCCACCCCCTCCTCCAGCCGAACGCCATCATCACCGTCTTCGTCCTGGTTGTCATCCGTTGGGCACCTGCCCTGTGCCGGGCACTGCTCTGACACGCTCAGGGCCTCGTCGCCCTGAATGCCCGCCATGGCCCCACAGGCAGCAGTTTTATAGACGAGTAAACCGAGGTACAGTGCCCGTCCGGTGGGCTCTGCAGCAAACCTGGACCCGAGGTTGGGCACTGCGTGTGGCTCCCTCCTCATCAGAAGGGGACGCAGGAGGTCACTGCTTCCCTGGGGAGTGGTCCCGGGCAGGGCTGGAGGAGGGGGCATCCAGGACAGCAGCTCCCGGTGCCTCCCCAGGACCCCTCTCTCTAGACTGTGGAGTTTCTGCCATGCAGGCCAGGGAGGATGCTCAGAGATCCGGCCGCACACCCACAACCCCCGGAGGGCAGGCAGGCTGCTTTAGGCCTGCAGGACTGACCAACGCTGACTGTACCAGGTTCCCCCAGCCTAGTGCAGGCTGCAGACACCGGTCACTCAGGGCCAGCGTGTGACAGGGAAGCGGGAGGATGGAATAGACCCTGAGCCATCCTGGGGCCAGTGGGAGGGCAGAGGGCTGGAAGCCCAGCTAGGACCCAGGGCGCCGGCCGCAGCCCAGGACCCCAGGAGGTCAGCTCTGCCACTCCAAGGCCTGCCTGCTCCCTGCTCCCTGAAGGGGCCCTGCCCCGGGGGGACTCCCGACTGAATTGATGAAAGGAAACCTTGGGGAGCGTCTCCACGCAGCCGGGGCCAGAGCACGGGGACCCACACGGAAAAGCGGCAGCGGCAGCGGCCAGGGTGGCCGGTCCTGGGACGGCTGGAAACGCTGCTTTAGCTGCTCATCGATCGCTGTGCCCACAAGCAGAGAGCAAAGGCGTGACTAACTAAAACAGAAGGGACACAGGTCATGGCTGATTCAACGCATAGAGCAAAGAAGCAGAGTACAGCTGGTTCAAAGAGAATTCCAGAAACAGAAATCTATGACCCTGGAGAAAAAATGACAGGCCAGGGTTGCCGGATGAGACACACAGCGGGCTGGCATCCTAAAGGGTGTGTCCAGCAGGGACGGTCTCTATCAGGCAGGAGTCTGTGCTCCTACTGGGCAGAATCCTAAGAGTCAGAGGGACAGCCCCAGGTCGGTGGTTTCCCGGGTAGGAAGGGGAGGGGCTCTCGGTGACAGTCTAGAGACTGGCAGGAACGTGCGTTCTGAGCGTGTGTAAGTGTGCGTCCTGGGCATGTGCCCTGAGCGTGTGTAAGTGTGTGTCCTAGGCATGTGTCCTGGGCGTGTGTCCTGGGCGTGTGTCCTGAGTGTGCTGCTCGTGTCTACAGGGCAGAGGCCGGGGGTCTGCTCCACCGCCCCCAGTGCACAGGACTGCCCCCTCCTGCTGACCAAGAGCCGTCCACCCGCAGGAGAGGCGGGGCGGAAGCCCCAGCAGACCCCTCGGCCAGGCCTGCTAGCGGAGGTTCCAGCAAGGGCCCGGTGCTGATTTCCGAGGTCTGGAGGGTTTGCTGACGCCGGTCAGGCTGGCCTGGGGCAGCCAGGGGGCTGAGGGGCCGGCCCTCCCTGCCCCTGCCCCGTGCCTGTCGGGCCCCTAACATTCCTGGGCTCAGATTGCCGTCTTTTTATAGGGTCTGGAATGCGCCCGCTGCCGCTCGGCCCGCCCCACCTCCCCGGGAAGCGGCCCACACTGGCCTTGCCCGTCAGAGACCCCGGGCCAACCAGGCACAGGGGTCCAGGCCCGGGCCACTGCTCGAGGGTCTGGTGAAATGCCTGCCCTCTCCCGCCGGGGGCTCAGAGTTCCCCATGCTCCTCCATGCCCCTCTTAGCCCAGGTGCTGCGTGGGCACCAAGAGGGTGGGTGGACAGAGTCGGAGCTGCCCTGCACGCCTGGCCCAAGATGGTCGGCCCCGGGGGCCCGGCGGAGCCCAGGCCTCAGGCATCTGCCGTCCCCGCCCCGGTCTGGCTCAGGTGCAGCTCCCTGCAGTCTGGGAGCCCCAGCCGGGGGTGATCCCCATCCTCCAGAACTGTGGGGGGAATGTGTCTGTCCGGCCACACGGGGGTGGCTGAGGAGGTGGCTGTCGCCTCCCCTCTTTGTTCCCTCCCTGTGTTCCCAGCCCACCACCAAGCCCTGAGGAACCCAGGCCTGGAGGGCAGAGGACGGGATCTGACGAGCCCCCTGGGGGTCGCCGTGTGAATTTTCTCCCCTCCCAGCGTGACATGGTGGTTGAGGTCACAGGGCCTGGGTTCTCATCACGGCCCTGCCAGTCAGCTGCTGTGGGATCCTGGAGAAATTACTTAACCCCTCTGTGCTTTGGTTTCCTCATCCGTTCAGTGGGGGTAGCAGCGCTGCCCTGCCAGGCCCCTGTGAGGATGACGCGCGTGTGTGCATGCATGTACGTGTCTCTGTGTGCACGTGTGTGCATGCACGTGTGTACACGTGTGTGTGTGTGACCACAGGAGGGCCTGGTGCACGAGCTCAGTGAAGCAGTGTGACTGTCAGCACGCCGGCCCCATCTCCTGCCCATGACGTGGGTGCCTCGCTTTCTTACTCCCCCCAGACGACCGGCTCCCCCTGCGGCCCTCAGCCCTGCCATCCCCCTCTGGACACACTCCTGACCCCCTATCCAGTGCGGGGCCCCGCAGGAGCTGGCTCTCCTCCTGGGAAGGGAAGCGGAGGCTGGGGAGGGAGCAGGCTCAGGTCCCGTCCATGCCGGGAGGGTGCGTCAGGATGAATGGAGCCATTGCCCTCCCCCCAGCGGGCCCTCCTCCCAGTCTGGAGGCTGAGGGGTCCTGCAGACACACCCCAGGGCCTGCATTCCCAGGCAGTGGCGCCTCAGGCTGCGGGCCAGCTCCCCGGGACACCTGGGGCTGAGCCAGGGGAGGCAGGCCGGGGCCTCGCTGCTCGCCCCCGCCTCCCTCACGTCCGCGCATGAAAAGTTGCAGAGTAGGGGTACCCAAGAGGCGCCCCCTTTGCTCCCAGAAGCCGGCCTTGCCTGGGCCCTACACCCACCCCTCCAGGATGGACAGAACCGGACCGTGCTTGGTCTCTGCTCGCTCACTCCACGGCCCGGCCCCTGTCTCAGGCGGCGCCCGGGAGCGGCGCCCGGCGGCCTCGTCTACCCTCGCGGCCACAGCGTTCTAGACACGTGGTTCCCCAGGCCACTGTCTGCTGTCCCCGCAGGCAGTTCCTTGGCAGGGCTGCCCCCTGCTGTCTCAGGGGTCCCCTGGTGCCCTCAGACCCTGTCGCAGCTCAGGGAGCTGTGAGGAAGCAGGCCCTCAAACCTCCAAACCTTGGGCTGAGGCTCTGTTTTGCTGGGGAGATGGCCCCCCACTTAAGCCCTCCCACACACTGGGGCGGGGGGCTTTAGGAGACAAACCTCCTGACTTGCCCTCTACGTCTCCTGGTGCAGCGGGCCCAGGGTCTGCTTGGGGAGCAGACCGGGGAGGAGCCGGGGCGGGGAGCATCTTGGAGCGGCAGCACCGGGGGGCCATGAGACCCCACAGCGCCCCCTGCACGCAGGCTCCCTCTCAGCCAAACCCGCTCCAGCCCGTTGACGCAGATGGTTTTAACAGTGAGCGACTGTGAGTGGAAAAGTGGAATGCTCCAGGCCCACCCCACAAGATTTGTGTCTGAACAGGTCACAGCGCCTGGGCCCTAAGGCAGGAGCCTCAGGCCTGGGGGTTGGGGAGGACTCGCCGCCTTCGGAACTGTGACTGGAGCTTCCTGGCTCCATCACCCTGCCCCGGACCAGCCTGCAGGGCCTTTCTGTGGACCCTGCAGGGCCCAGAGCTCCCCAAGGGGCCGCTGGCGTCAGGAATGCTGGGGTCCAGGCCCGCTGTACTGAAGGCCCCAGTGTGGTCAGACAGGGGGACTGGGGCCCGCAGACCTCCAGAGGGAGACCTGTCCTGCCCCCATCTCCCATGGAGCCCAGGGCCTCGGGGCACGGAGAGTCGGGCCAGGGTGGCTGGGTCTGAGCTCTGCTGTTCTCAGCCCAGGGCTGCGGGGGGCCTGCTCCAATGCCCCCAGGAGCAGGTGGTCACAGGGCAGGCCCACCTCCAGCCTACGCCGGCCCTGGAGCCTCAGTGAGCGGCCTGTCTGTGGGGGGACGTTTGCTAGTTAAGGCCCTTTCTTGCATGGGTTTCTCTGGGGGCTCAGTGGAAGAATCTGCCTGCGATACCGGAAAGCCAGGTTAGACCCCTGGGTCAGAAAGATGCCCTGGAGGAGGGCACGGCAGCCCGCTCCAGTGCTCCTGCCTGGAGAATCGTGGACAGAGGAGCCTCGCCGGCTGCAGTCCACAGGGTCGCACAGTCGGACGTGACTGGAGCGACTCAGCACGCGCTGCAGGGAGCTGGTCTCAGCTCCTGGTCAGATAGGCTCCTGGTGCTCGCCCGGGCAGTGCCGGGGCTCTGAGGCGGGCACTGTGTCCCTGCGTGGATGTTGGAGCCTGGCGTCCAGTGTCCCCTCTCAGAAATGGAGATGGCGAGGCCTCTGAGGCGTGTGGCATCAGAGATGGGATTTTCTGCTGTGTATTCATTCAGCAAACGTTCCTTGAGGCCCTACTGTGTGCCAGGCAGTCCCACGTGCTCCAGCATGGAGCTTTGCAGACAACCTGTGAGGCCAGAGCTGTCTGTGGCTGGAGTGTCCCATCCTCCGTGGTCTGACGGGTGCTTTTCCCCCGCGGACCTCGTTGGCGCCAAGCTGTGCGGGCTGGCCCCAGGGCTCGCCACGTGGCTTCCATGAGCCCGCCTTGGCCTGTGACCCTCCTGCATGCCTGGGGGTTGTGCACGTTGCTCTGACGGTTCCCAAAGGCCGCTTCTGGAGCCTGCAAGGCGCCCACCGCAGGTGGGGACCGAGGGCCAGCGCTGGGGACACCGACACCCACAGACACCCACGCGGCCACTGGAGCTGGACACAGAGGACGAGGCAGCAGCTCCAGGCTGTACAGTGAGGCGGGCAGATGGTCAGGAAGGACGAGACGGGGCATGGCAAGCGGGGTCGGCTGCTTACAAACACCCAAAGCTTGGGATGAAGACAGCGGGGGGAGGGAAGGAGGGGTTCTGGGCCCCAGTGATGACGCTGGAGCTGGGGTCCCAGAGAGAGAAGGGTGCGGTCATGGGGCTCTCTCTGAAGGACAGTCCCAGCAGAGCAATGGCAAGGGCAGAAACCCTGAGCCCCGATGCCTTCAGCAGGGTTTCAGGGGAGCCGTGCCTGGCGTGGGGGTGGAGTTCTGTCCCAAAACCTCCCCTCACCCCCCACCAGCAGAGACTCAAGGACGCCGCCTAAGGTGACCTTTGCCCACTCCTCACTCCCACTGCTGGTGGGGACCACTGCGTCTTCTGTTCGGGCAGCCCCAAGCTTCGGGACCCCACGTGTAGTCTCGGGGCTGCAGCTGGGGGAGGGGTGGTGAAGAGTGGCCCCATGTTTGCGGGGACAGTGGGACACACGGGAGGAGCTCGCCCCGGGAGCTCAGAGGGCTGTTGGCGGCTGCGAGGTCTGCTGGGCTGAGGGGCCCGGGGAGGCAGGCAGAGGGGCGGGGGCAGCGGGAGATCAGGGGGCTGGATGTCACGTGGCGGGTGTCTGGGGGTCGTATGGGCCTGGGAGGCGTGGGGGCACAAATTGTGTGGGTTTGGGGGCAGGCAGGTCAGAAAACGTTAGGGTGCAGAAAGGTTTGGACATTATGGGTGCTGGGGCCCAAGGCAGAGCAACGGGGGGCGTCCAGAGAGAGCCAGGTGGGAGTCCCACTCAGCAAGTTGGTGCCATCGGCCAAACCGGACCCTGCGGAGGAGCAGGATCTGGGGAGGGGCGTTCAGGTCAGAGGCGGGACACATGAAGCCCAGCCCTGGCCGCCCCCAGACATGACCGCGGGCCACGGCTCCGTGAGAACCAGCGGGGCGGTGCAGGGGGACGCAGGCACGGCTGAAGGGAAGGGGGCATGGGGGAGCAGGCGGCCAGGGAGCTCCGGGAAGGCTGGCCACCGGGGCCTTCAGACGGCCTCCAGGGTGGCGCTTAGCGAGCAGCGGGGAGACAGCCAGGGCCGGGGGGCTGTGGTGACTCCATGTGACCCCGTTCCTGTGGCGAAGGAAGGGGCCCAGCCCCTGCCTCGGCGGGACGCATGTGCACAAAGGTGCCCACGCGGAGTTCGGTAACTCCACGCACTTCAGGGTCGGGCCGGAGCTAACAGCAGTGGACCCTGAGTGACCCGTGGCCTTGACAAGCTCCCTGGTGGCCAAGCGGAAGCAGGATGGGCAGGGGCAGGTGCAGGCGTCCCCGCCCCTCCGCTGCTGTGTGGCCGGCTGCCTGGCCTGTGAGCTCTGCAGCTATTCTGGGCCTGCTTTCCCTCCACTAAGCCCACTTCTGCCCCTAGGGCAGCGGCCGCAGGAGCGTTTAAAGGCTGACTTGACTTCACTCACTGCTCCTTCTGCCCCCGCAGGCTGCCTGCCCTGCAGGGGACGGGACCCCCATCCCCCTCAGCTCTGCTGTCCCGCCCCCACCCTCGCAGGGAGCCGTGGGATGGCCCCTGGACCGTGACCCTCCCCAGGACGATGGCCCCAGTTCCCGGCTGCCTTACTTGGCTCAAGTACAGGCCGTACACAGCCCTTCAGCAGGATGCAGCCTTATATTCCACTCCTACAGCGCCGTTTTCTGGAGGAAGGAGAAAGCTTTGGGCTTACAAGCTGGTGGAAGAAATAAGGGGCCCGTTAAGGAAAGCAGCCTTAGCCCATATGTGCCTCAGTTTCCCCCTCTGGATAGAAGGGGAAATCGTGCTTTTAGGAAAGTTCTCTAAATGCTAAATGGGGAGGTCTCTAAGACCGGATCCGTGTGAATGAGCTGATGGGGACCTTGCCTCCCAAGCCTACCTTCTTGGAAGTAAAAGTGAATTCCTGTCCAGGCCACTAGCCCAGTGGCCCTAACGTACCAATGGCTCTGCCGTGTGCTGGCCTGGCGGGGGCAGGTGACCTGTGGGGACACAGGTGTGGGTGGTGGGGCTCACGCCTCCTTGGGNGCCCTGCGGGGGGGAGGGGCCCAGGTGGTAGGTGAGCAGGGGCAGGAGTCCCGAGGCGGCTGAGCCCTGACGTGACGCCCTCGCCCCGCAGGAGAAGCTGGAATACTTCTTCCTCATCGTCTTCTCCATCGAGGCCGCCATGAAGATCATCGCCTACGGCTTCCTGTTCCACCAGGATGCCTACTTGCGCAGCGGCTGGAACGTGCTGGACTTCATCATCGTCTTCCTGGGGTGAGTGAGGCTGGGGTGCGGGGCTGAGCCTGGTGGGGACCCCAGGGCCCAGAGGCGGGTACAGCGGTGAGTGGGGTGGGGGCAGTGGGGGCGCCAGCAAGTCACACCCTCCCCAGCCAGGCACCGCCAGCCTGCTTGCTCTGCACACACGGCTGGAAACGTGTGCCTGCTTCCAGGGCCCAGCAGTTTCTGGACGTTCACAAGTTTCTCAGCCTTCATTACGGTCTCTCCATGGACCTGTGTGGAGCGCGCGTCGCTGGGGCTCACGGGGACGGACATTTGGTCCGCGTGGGCTTCCCAGGTGGTGCTGGTGGTAGAGAGCCCGCCTGCCAAAGCAGGAGGCGTGAGATGCACGTTCGGTCTCTGGGTCGGGAAGACCCCTTGGAGGAGGAGGACGTGACAAGCCGCTCCGGTACTCTTGCCTGGAGAATCTCGTGGACTAGGAGCCTCGTGCGCTCCTGGCGCACAGTCCACGGGGTCACAGAGGGTCAGACACGACTGAGGGACTGAGCAGGCAGGAAGCGCACGAGTCCGCTTGGGCCGCCACTACAAGAAGCCACAGACTGGGGCTGATACCACAAAAACGTATTTTCTGACTCTTCCGGAGGCTGGAAGTCCAAGGTCAAGGTGTTGCCAGGTTCTCCTGAGACCTCCCTTCCTGGCTTGCCGACGGCCACCTTCGTGCTGAATCCCCACGTGGCCCCTCCTCTATCCACTCACACCCCTGGGGTGCGTGCCCATGAGGTGTGTGCCCACGTTTCCTCTTGTACTAAGGGCACCAGTCAGACAGTTAGAGCCCACCCTAACAGCCTCCTTTTCACTTGAGTCGCTTCTTTAGAGTCCTGTCTTCAAATACAGTCATGTTCTGAGATCCTGGGAGTTAGGGTTTCAGCATATGAACTGGGGGTGGGGTCGGGGGAACATGGTAAGCCCGTGACATAAGATGCAGCAGCCACCACCTAACTGTGACAGGGCTTCCCAGTGGGCATGTGCGGTTGTGAGAGCTGGGCCGTAAAGAAGGCAGAATGCCAAAGAATTGATGCCTGTGAACTGTGGCATTGGAGAAGATTCCGGAAGGTCTGCTTGCACAGCAAGGAGATCAGTCTTAAAGGAGATCAACCCTGAATATTCACTGGAAGGACTGATGCTGAAGCTTCAGCATTTTGGTCACCTGATGCCAACAGACAACTCACTGGAAAAGTCCCCGCTGCTGGGAAAGACCAAGGGCAGAAGGAAAAGAGTTCNCGAGGCAGTTCTCGGCCTCCCCCAGGCAGTATACACTGACTAGGGCCGGACCAGGAAGTCAGGCCAGACTTCACTGGGGCTCCTGCAGCAGCTGCAGGAGGCAGCAAGCCAGAACCTCCCTTGTTAGTTCCTGGGGTGGGATGAACGTACTGGTGTGTCCAGGGGCTGGGCCGCAGGCGGGGGCCGAGGTGCCCAGCCCTTTGTGGTGTTGAGTATATGGGGTGTGTGCAGTAAGCTGCTGCTCCAGGCTCTCCAGAAACGGCAGTTGGGCGTTTTTTATTTTTGTCTTTGTATAGTTTGGTCCAGAGTTTGCCCCAGCTGCATGCAGGTATTTTTAGTCCCGTGTCATTTCTTTGTATCTTGTTGCTGGAGGAGAGGTGTGTCCAGGTGCAATGTGCAAAGGGTCACAGGTCTCAGCCTGACTCGGGAGGATCCAGGCAGTTCTGTTAGGCAGTGGATGGTCGTGTCACTAACCCCTGCCCAAGGTCACCCAAGACGAGGCTGGAGAAATGAGATGGAATGGGAAGGAACAATAAAGGGGGGCCAAGTGTGCCAAGTATCCTGGAGGGCGGGGCTGGGGGAGGGCTGCCCTCGGCCCCTGGAAGGTCCCCGGATCCGCGCAATACCCAGGCCAGGAGGATGGGCGCGTCCAGCCCCAGAAGGGGCTCAGTGACGCAAGAAGCTCCATCCCTGCAACGGGTTCCTCCTCCTCCCTGGCCCGTGCAGGGAATTCACCAAGGAGCGGGAGAAAGCCAAGTCCAGGGGAACCTTCCAGAAGCTGCGGGAGAAGCAGCAGCTGGAGGAGGACCTCCGGGGCTACCTGAGCTGGATCACGCAGGGCGAGGTCATGGATGTGGATGACTTGAGAGAAGGTGGGAGCCATGGGCGACGGTCAGCACCCTGCCCCAAGCTGGCCTCGCACTAGCCCCCGTAAGGGCATCCCCACGCCCTGCTCCCCCACAGCCCCAGGGCTTGACGAGCAGGACTGAGGGCCCCACTTTGCAGATGAGGAAGCATGGCCCCTAGAGGGCAAGCCTGGCACCTCGAGGTGGAGGTGGCCAGGTGGGCCCAGGGCCCGCCCAGGGCACTGGCTACCAAAGTACCTCGCTGCCCCCAGGAACCACCCTCCTGACGGGGCCGGCTGCCTGGCTCCCGGGAATCAGGACAGCGCAGAGGGAGGGGTCCAGGCCCAGGCAGGGCCGCTGTCCCGCTGCCCCCGGTCTGTGCCCTTTCCTGGTGCGTCCAGCCCAGAGGGGAGCCTGGCCGCCCGTGCCTCTCTGTCCCCAGGGAAGCTGGCTCTGGATGAAGGTGGTTCCGACACGGAGAGCCTGTATGAAATCGCGGGCTTGAACAAAGTCATCCAGTTCGTGTGAGTGTCTGCCCGGCGCCGGGTCCCGCCAGCCCCCGTCACCCCCCGTGGGTGGCTTCTGGGTCACGTTCCCTGAGTGCGGAAGGAGGGCATTGAGCAGATGCCCTATTTCCACACCGCATGAGGGAGACACTGGGAGCTGGTGGGGTAATTAGCCCTGGGAACCTCTGCTCCAGCGTCGCAGGCCTCTGGGGCAGGGGCTGGAGCCCTGGCACCTTTGTCTCAAGAGGACCGTGTGTTTGTTTGATTGGCTGCTTCCAAATTCACACACAATTGTGACTTTGAGAGATCCAACAATAGAGAAATGTACCAAAGAAAAGATGAAGTTCTTGCTGCCCTGCAAAGAGGTAACCATGGTAACAGATTTGCAGCCGCCCAAGGCTGCTTCCGTGCATTCATCTCTCTTACACACACATGCACGGGTGCGCACACACACACGCGCGAGTTCTGTACGTGCCAGGGCTTCTCATGTTAACCACTGTCACTTCAGAGCCAACGAAAGGACCCAGCTTCAGGCGGGCTTGCTGGGTAAACCGGTACGACCCGCGCGTACACTGGAAACCGACATTCTAAACTCAGAATGTTCTATTTAGGGCAAATTTATACACACAAAAACTTGTTTTAAAAAAAGGCTTTCTTTTCTCGGAGCAGTTTCAGATTCACAGCAAAACTGAGCAGAAGGTGCAGAGACTGCCCACCCTGTCTCTTATACACATCTAGATGTGTATAAGAGACAGGGGCTGGGGCGGGGCAGGGCTGACCTGCGGGGCAGGGGTGCGCGGTTGGGGTGCGGGCAGGGTCAGGGCGGGCTCTGTTTCAGCGTCCCAGACGGAGCTCTCAAGTCCCGGCGGGGGGCCCTGCCCACACCTCCGCCCCCGCCGCCTCCTTCTGCGAAGCTCTGTGGGTACAAGTGATCCACGGCGCGCCTCGCAGCCTGGGGGCTCTAGAAGCCTCGCCTCCAGGGAGGTCTGCCCGGAGCCGCTGCCCGCAGGCGCCGGTGTGCCTACCCATATCCGTGGATCCGTGTCTGGATCCGTACCCACGCCTCCCCAGCCTCCCCGCGGTCTGCACCGCAAGCTCCCGCGGGGCTGTCCTCCCGACTTCACAGTCTTGTTGAGATGCTCCCTCCCGTTCCCGCCCGGGGCTCACTGCTCTCGCCGCCCGCCCTCAGACATCGTGGCCACGGTGGAGAACGAGAAGCCGTCGCCCTGCGCCCGGACGGGCTCCGGCCGCCCCTGCACCATCAGCGGCAGCGAGTGCCGCGGCGGGTGGCCCGGCCCCAACCACGGCATCACCCACTTCGACAACTTCGGCTTCTCCATGCTCACCGTCTATCAGTGCATCACCATGGAGGGCTGGACCGACGTCCTCTACTGGGTGGGTCTCGGCCCGAGCCTGCCGGCTGTCCCGTCACCCGTGGGCTCGGGGCCGTTGGTGGGGCTGCCAGTCCTGGACCCGGGAAGGCCCGCTGCTCCCCTCCCCTCCAGCATCCCGGGGGGAGGGGTTGGGGTACCACCTGTGTCCACAGCCCCAGGAGCAGTGAGGATGGAAACCAGGAGCTCGGTGGCTTCTGTCTCAGCTCCTACCTTGTCCCCAAGCCTAGCTGTGAGTGACTCGCCCCTGATGGCCAGGAATCTCAGATTTCCCGAGGGAGGAAGGGCCCTGTGAGTCTCTCTCTTCACTGCTGGGCAAGGCTGCTCTCCCATAAAGAGATGATTGGACACCAGGTCCCTCGTCTGTAGAATAAAAATACCAGCTCAGTCGTTAGGTAGTTAGATGGTTAGTTAGTCTGTTAACTGGGTCCCCACAGCACCGATGCACACACAGTGTGTGGCCCTCCTGTTGAGAAGGTTCCTTATTTGGTGTTACTCACAGCTATTTGATCCTCCAGCAATGGAAGGCATGATCCCATTTTCTGGATAAGAAGACTGAGGCTCAGAGAGGTTCGGTGCCTTGGCCTCTGGTGGCTAGTGAGCGACACGGCCAAGACTGACCTCTGATCCCCCCAGCTCCAACCCTGGAGCCTGGCCAGGGGGTGACACTGCCTATGTGGGACAGTCGTAGAACTGTCAAATGCTTTGCAAATGTAAAGGATTAGTGTGACTGGCTCTCTTGAGCGCAGATCATGGGAACCAGTTATTAAACATTTCAAAGGACTGTCACACATGTCCTTTCGCCTGTGACCAGCCTGTGAGGGGCGAGCTCACATCGTCAGCCCAGGAGGCGCTGGGACAGGGTTCAGAGATGCTGGGGGACTCGTTGCAGCCACAGGCGGTTCCTGAAGGAGCCGGCCGGGTGCAGGTCGAGGCTTGGAGTGTTTCTACTGGGAGAAATCTTGGCAGGAAAGGAGGCTGGAGGCGGCCGGCAGGACGGGGTCCAGGCGGGGAGCCGGGCGGTTGGAGGGAGGCAGGGCTCCGTCCTGCCAGCCAGGTAGCCGTCAGCCAGGCCCCAGTACTGCGTCTTCAGGCGGGACCCGGGTGGCCAGGTGCTGCGAGCGGGCCAGCTCGCGGAGGGCCTGGGCCCGCACGCCGGGGACTCACGCCCGTGTCCGGCCCAGGTGAACGATGCCATCGGGAACCAGTGGCCCTGGATCTACTTTGTCACCCTTATCCTGCTGGGCTCCTTCTTCATCCTCAACCTGGTGCTGGGCGTCCTGAGCGGGTGAGGGGCTAGAGGCAGCTGGGACGGGGAAATGGAGGGGGAGAAGGAGGGGCGGGGAGGGAGAGAGGGAAGAGGGCAGAGGGTGTGACTTAGGACGCCCACTCCTCTCACTCCCACTGCTGGTGGGGACCACTGCGTCTTCTGTTCGGGCAGCCCCAAGCTTCGGGACCCCACGTGTAGTCTCGGGGCTGCAGCTGGGGGAGGGGTGGTGAAGAGTGGCCCCATGTTTGCGGGGACAGTGGGACACACGGGAGGAGCTCGCCCCGGGAGCTCAGAGGGCTGTTGGCGGCTGCGAGGTCTGCTGGGCTGAGGGGCCCGGGGAGGCAGGCAGAGGGGCGGGGGCAGCGGGAGATCAGGGGGCTGGATGTCACGTGGCGGGTGTCTGGGGGTCGTATGGGCCTGGGAGGCGTGGGGGCACAAATTGTGTGGGTTTGGGGGCAGGCAGGTCAGAAAACGTTAGGGTGCAGAAAGGTTTGGACATGATGGGTGCTGGGGCCCAGGGCAGAGCAACGGGGGGCGTCCAGAGAGAGCCAGGTGGGAGTCCCACTCAGCAAGTTGGTGCCATCGGCCAAACCGGACCCTGCGGAGGAGCAGGATCTGGGGAGGGGCGTTCAGGTCAGAGGCGGGACACATGAAGCCCAGCCCTGGCCGCCCCCAGACATGACCACGGGCCACGGCTCCGTGAGAACCAGCGGGGCGGTGCAGGGGGACGCAGGCACGGCTGAAGGGAAGGGGGCATGGGGGAGCAGGCGGCCAGGGAGCTCCGGGAAGGCTGGCCACCGGGGCCTTCAGACGGCCTCCAGGGTGGCGCTTAGCGAGCAGCGGGGAGACAGCCAGGGCCGGGGGGCTGTGGTGACTCCATGTGACCCCGTTCCTGTGGCGAAGGAAGGGGCCCAGCCCCTGCCTCGGCGGGACGCATGTGCACAAAGGTGCCCACGCGGAGTTCGGTAACTCCACGCACTTCAGGGTCGGGCCGGAGCTAACAGCAGTGGACCCTGAGTGACCCGTGGCCTTGACAAGCTCCCTGGTGGCCAAGCGGAAGCAGGATGGGCAGGGGCAGGTGCAGGCGTCCCCGCCCCTCCGCTGCTGTGTGGCCGGCTGCCTGGCCTGTGAGCTCTGCAGCTATTCTGGGCCTGCTTTCCCTCCACTAAGCCCACTTCTGCCCCTAGGGCAGCGGCCGCAGGAGCGTTTAAAGGCTGACTTGACTTCACTCACTGCTCCTTCTGCCTCCGCAGGCTGCCTGCCCTGCAGGGGACGGGACCCCCATCCCCCTCAGCTCTGCTGTGCCGCCCCCACCCTCGCAGGGAGCCGTGGGATGGCCCCTGGACCGTGACCCTCCCCAGGACGATGGCCCCAGTTCCCGGCTGCCTTACTTGGCTCAAGTACAGGCCGTACACAGCCCTTCAGCAGGATGCAGCCTTATATTCCACTCCTACAGCGCCGTTTTCTGGAGGAAGGAGAAAGCTTTGGGCTTACAAGCTGGTGGAAGAAATAAGGGGCCCGTTAAGGAAAGCAGCCTTAGCCCATATGTGCCTCAGTTTCCCCCTCTGGATAGAAGGGGAAATCGTGCTTTTAGGAAAGTTCTCTAAATGCTAAATGGGGAGGTCTCTAAGACCGGATCCGTGTGAATGAGCTGATGGGGACCTTGCCTCCCAAGCCTACCTTCTTGGAAGTAAAAGTGAATTCCTGTCCAGGCCACTAGCCCAGTGGCCCTAACGTACCAATGGCTCTGCCGTGTGCTGGCCTGGCGGGGGCAGGTGACCTGTGGGGACACAGGTGTGGGTGGTGGGGCTCACGCCTCCTTGGGGGTCGGCTCCGGAGGATGCTCTCTGTGCTCCTGCAGACGGTCGTGCAGGGCCGTCCAGGTCTAAGCCCACTTCTGCCCCTAGGGCAGCGGCCGCAGGAGCGTTTAAAGGCTGACTTGACTTCACTCACTGCTCCTTCTGCCTCCGCAGGCTGCCTGCCCTGCAGGGGACGGGACCCCCATCCCCCTCAGCTCTGCTGTGCCGCCCCCACCCTCGCAGGGAGCCGTGGGATGGCCCCTGGACCGTGACCCTCCCCAGGACGATGGCCCCAGTTCCCGGCTGCCTTACTTGGCTCAAGTACAGGCCGTACACAGCCCTTCAGCAGGATGCAGCCTTATATTCCACTCCTACAGCGCCGTTTTCTGGAGGAAGGAGAAAGCTTTGGGCTTACAAGCTGGTGGAAGAAATAAGGGGCCCGTTAAGGAAAGCAGCCTTAGCCCATATGTGCCTCAGTTTCCCCCTCTGGATAGAAGGGGAAATCGTGCTTTTAGGAAAGTTCTCTAAATGCTAAATGGGGAGGTCTCTAAGACCGGATCCGTGTGAATGAGCTGATGGGGACCTTGCCTCCCAAGCCTACCTTCTTGGAAGTAAAAGTGAATTCCTGTCCAGGCCACTAGCCCAGTGGCCCTAACGTACCAATGGCTCTGCCGTGTGCTGGCCTGGCGGGGGCAGGTGACCTGTGGGGACACAGGTGTGGGTGGTGGGGCTCACGCCTCCTTGGGGGTCGGCTCCGGAGGATGCTCTCTGTGCTCCTGCAGACGGTCGTGCAGGACCGTCCAGGGGTCGAGCCTGTGGGAGTCGAGGGGCGGGGGCGGGCACAGAGCTCTGAAACCTGGCTCAGAAGACAGTGGTGTCAGCCTGGAGGCCTGACAGGGTGAACTGCTACTTTGGAAAGAGCTGCCTCCTGGACCTGGGGACAGGGAGGGGTGACGGGGCCAGGTGGGAGTGGGGCAGGGTCTGGAGAGGCCCGGAGGAGCCCCCCTTCAGTTGGGGGCTGGGTGGTGGGGGCTGAGCCAGGAGCCTTAGCCCCTGAACTGCGGGGCCCCCTCCACGGCAGTGACCCCACAATGCCCCCACCCTGCGTCATGGCGCTTGTGCCCGCCAAGTGGTGCCTGTCAGCTTTGCATGTGGGCACGCGGGCTGGGCGGAGGGGGGTCACAGAAAGTGGATGAAAGGGAAGGCTCTGAGCAGCCCGGAAGGCCCCTCCGGAACCCTAGTGAGGGCTCCCCAACCCTCCTCCCGTGAGTCCTTGGGATGAGGGAGGAGACGCCCAGCCGGGAGCCACCTGGGGCCTTCGTGCGGGGGCCGCCCAGCCCGCTCCTCCATTCAGCCCATTCTGGCCTGGAGACGCAGAGTCAGTTTTGGGAAGAAGAGGAGCTTCTCTGGTGGGCCGGTGGCAGACTCTGCGCAGGGGTCGCCGTTTTGGTCTCTGGTCCTTGAACCAAGATTCCACAAGGCAGCGTGGCCAGAAAATAAAAGAGCAAAAAATCAACACCTCCTGTATTTTAGTGAGTAAGACAGGAAAGGAACGAGATAGAAGCACGTGTGGCTCTTTCAGCTGGGGATACGCTCAGAAGACAGAGTGGGAGGAGCAGAGGCTGTCAGAGGTGGCCGCCGGGGGAGGGGCCCTGCGGGGGGGAGGGNAGCTGTGAGTGACTCGCCCCTGATGGCCAGGAATCTCAGATTTCCCGAGGGAGGAAGGGCCCTGTGAGTCTCTCTCTTCACTGCTGGGCAAGGCTGCTCTCCCATAAAGAGATGATTGGATACCAGGTCCCTCGTCTGTAGAATAAAAATACCAGCTCAGTCGTTGGGTAGTTAGATGGTTAGTTAGTCTGTTAACTGGGTCCCCACAGCACCGATGCACACACAGTGTGTGGCCCTCCTGTTGAGAAGGTTCCTTATTTGGTGTTACTCACAGCTATTTGATCCTCCAGCAATGGAAGGCATGATCCCATTTTCTGGATAAGAAGACTGAGGCTCAGAGAGGTTCGGTGCCTTGGCCTCTGGTGGCTAGTGAGCGACACGGCCAAGACTGACCTCTGATCCCCCCAGCTCCAACCCTGGAGCCTGGCCAGGGGGTGACACTGCCTATGTGGGACAGTCATAGAACTGTCAAATGCTTTGCAAATGTAAAGGATTAGTGTGACTGGCTCTCTTGAGCGCAGATCATGGGAACCAGTTATTAAACATTTCAAAGGACTGTCACACATGTCCTTTCGCCTGTGACCAGCCTGTGAGGGGCGAGCTCACATCGTCAGCCCAGGAGGCGCTGGGACAGGGTTCAGAGATGCTGGGGGACTCGTTGCAGCCACAGGCGGTTCCTGAAGGAGCCGGCCGGGTGCAGGTCGAGGCTTGGAGTGTTTCTACTGGGAGAAATCTTGGCAGGAAAGGAGGCTGGAGGCGGCCGGCAGGACGGGGTCCAGGCGGGGAGCCGGGCGGTTGGAGGGAGGCAGGGCTCCGTCCTGCCAGCCAGGTAGCCGTCAGCCAGGCCCCAGTACTGCGTCTTCAGGCGGGACCCGGGTGGCCAGGTGCTGCGAGCGGGCCAGCTCGCGGAGGGCCTGGGCCCGCACGCCGGGGACTCACGCCCGTGTCCGGCCCAGGTGAACGATGCCATCGGGAACCAGTGGCCCTGGATCTACTTTGTCACCCTTATCCTGCTGGGCTCCTTCTTCATCCTCAACCTGGTGCTGGGCGTCCTGAGCGGGTGAGGGGCTAGAGGCAGCTGGGACGGGGAAATGGAGGGGGAGAAGGAGGGGCGGGGAGGGAGAGAGGGAAGAGGGCAGAGGGTGTGACTTAGGACGCCCACTCCTCCCCGGGTCCCCTTTAGCCGGGAGCAGGCTCCTCGCTAGCAAGGAAGAGCAAAGATGCAGGGAGAGCCCCCCTTGCTCCACCCCCTCCCTCCTCCTTGAGCCTTCTTCCATCCTCGCTTCCTTCGGCCCCTGTGTGTGAAGCCCCCGAGACCCCAGCCTGCAGCCCCTGGAGGTGCAAGGTCTGAGGCGCAGCTCCAAGAATGGCCTCCGGGCTGAGCCCACAGGCTGGGGCAAGGGGCCCTGATTTAGAGACTGGCGCTGCTGCTGGCTGGCTGTGGGGCCTTTGCTAACTCCCTAGCCCCTCTGTGCCTCAGGGTCCACCTCTGACACAGAGGAATAACGTCAGGGCCTGCTTCACAGGCTGGTTGGGAGAACACACGGGTCCGTTCCCGTAATGTTCTTAGGGCAGAGGCTGGCACACCGCGGGTGCTGCGTGCTCGTGGTCATTCCTCTGAGGCTCCACCGCAGCCTGGAAGGGCAGTGGAAGTGGCCACCACCAGCCCCGGGAGCTGCCCTCCTGGCACTGGGGTGGGGGGGTCTGTGGACTTGGAAAAGAAGGACCTGCTTTCATTTTTATTGACTCTAACTGAAACATGACCCTTCCTTTCATGGAGTGGTCACAGCGCCGCCCACGACTCATTCCAGTACGAAGCCCTTGGCAGATCCCAGTGTTGCAAGTATCACTGCCTTGAAAGTATGATGGTTTTTAGAACTGAGACTAGATCTTGCCAGTTAATGAACTACTAAAGAAACATTTGTTCAGCTGCTAAGTCGTGTCTGACTCTTTGTGACCCCACAGACTGCAGCAGGCCGGGCTTCCCTGCCTTTCACCAACTCCTGGGGTTTTATATGTAATTTCAACACCATTTCTTTATGTCTCAACAACTACATTTTCATACCACTGGTTCCATTGTCAGGCTCTGGTTTCCAAATGAAACACTTTACAACATTGCCCGAAATGCTGGTTCTGAGGAGGGACCCACAGCTTTCATAGAAGCCTTGAACAGATAGGGGCACAAGGTGGCCAAGAACCCCTCTTGGAGCCTGCCTGGCAGTGTGAGGGCACAGGCAGTGTGAGCAGACCCTCAGGCTGGCTGCCCCCCGCCCTGCCCGGAGCCTTCCCCGACCCTCGGGTCCCTTGTCCCACTGCTGCAGTCTGGTACCCTCAGGCTGGCTACCCCCCCTCACCTCAGGCTGGCTGCCCCCCGCCCTGCCCGGAGCCTTCCCCGACCCTCGGGTCCCTTGTCCCACTGCTGCAGTCTGGTACCCTCAGGCTGGCTACCCCCCTCACCTCAGGCTGGCTGCCCCCCGCCCTGCCCGGAGTCTTCCCCGACCCTCGGGTCCCCACCCCGTCCCACTGCTGCAGTCTGGTTTCTTTGAGGCCCAGCAGCCCCCACCCCGCCCCCGAGGCCTTAGGTCTGTAAGCAGAACTAAATCCGTCAGGTGGCCTAAAGGGTCAGGGCTGCAAGGAAACGAGTGATACGAGGCAGTTCTCGGCCTCCCCCAGGCAGTATACACTGACTAGGGCCGGACCAGGAAGTCAGGCCAGACTTCACTGGGGCTCCTGCAGCAGCTGCAGGAGGCAGCAAGCCAGAACCTCCCTTGTTAGTTCCTGGGGTGGGATGAACGTACTGGTGTGTCCAGGGGCTGGGCCGCAGGCGGGGGCCGAGGTGCCCAGCCCTTTGTGGTGTTGAGTATATGGGGTGTGTGCAGTAAGCTGCTGCTCCAGGCTCTCCAGAAACGGCAGTTGGGCGTTTTTTATTTTTGTCTTTGTATAGTTTGGTCCAGAGTTTGCCCCAGCTGCATGCAGGTATTTTTAGTCCCGTGTCATTTCTTTGTATCTTGTTGCTGGAGGAGAGGTGTGTCCAGGTGCAATGTGCAAAGGGTCACAGGTCTCAGCCTGACTCGGGAGGATCCAGGCAGTTCTGTTAGGCAGTGGATGGTCGTGTCACTAACCCCTGCCCAAGGTCACCCAAGACGAGGCTGGAGAAATGAGATGGAATGGGAAGGAACAATAAAGGGGGGCCAAGTGTGCCAAGTATCCTGGAGGGCGGGGCTGGGGGAGGGCTGCCCTCGGCCCCTGGAAGGTCCCCGGATCCGCGCAATACCCAGGCCAGGAGGATGGGCGCGTCCAGCCCCAGAAGGGGCTCAGTGACGCAAGAAGCTCCATCCCTGCAACGGGTTCCTCCTCCTCCCTGGCCCGTGCAGGGAATTCACCAAGGAGCGGGAGAAAGCCAAGTCCAGGGGAACCTTCCAGAAGCTGCGGGAGAAGCAGCAGCTGGAGGAGGACCTCCGGGGCTACCTGAGCTGGATCACGCAGGGCGAGGTCATGGATGTGGATGACTTGAGAGAAGGTGGGAGCCATGGGCGACGGTCAGCACCCTGCCCCAAGCTGGCCTCGCACTAGCCCCCGTAAGGGCATCCCCACGCCCTGCTCCCCCACAGCCCCAGGGCTTGACGAGCAGGACTGAGGGCCCCACTTTGCAGATGAGGAAGCATGGCCCCTAGAGGGCAAGCCTGGCACCTCGAGGTGGAGGTGGCCAGGTGGGCCCAGGGCCCGCCCAGGGCACTGGCTACCAAAGTACCTCGCTGCCCCCAGGAACCACCCTCCTGACGGGGCCGGCTGCCTGGCTCCCGGGAATCAGGACAGCGCAGAGGGAGGGGTCCAGGCCCAGGCAGGGCCGCTGTCCCGCTGCCCCCGGTCTGTGCCCTTTCCTGGTGCGTCCAGCCCAGAGGGGAGCCTGGCCGCCCGTGCCTCTCTGTCCCCAGGGAAGCTGGCTCTGGATGAAGGTGGTTCCGACACGGAGAGCCTGTATGAAATCGCGGGCTTGAACAAAGTCATCCAGTTCGTGTGAGTGTCTGCCCGGCGCCGGGTCCCGCCAGCCCCCGTCACCCCCCGTGGGTGGCTTCTGGGTCACGTTCCCTGAGTGCGGAAGGAGGGCATTGAGCAGATGCCCTATTTCCACACCGCATGAGGGAGACACTGGGAGCTGGTGGGGTAATTAGCCCTGGGAACCTCTGCTCCAGCGTCGCAGGCCTCTGGGGCAGGGGCTGGAGCCCTGGCACCTTTGTCTCAAGAGGACCGTGTGTTTGTTTGATTGGCTGCTTCCAAATTCACACACAATTGTGACTTTGAGAGATCCAACAATAGAGAAATGTACCAAAGAAAAGATGAAGTTCTTGCTGCCCTGCAAAGAGGTAACCATGGTAACAGATTTGCAGCCGCCCAAGGCTGCTTCCGTGCATTCATCTCTCTTACACACACATGCACGGGTGCGCACACACACACGCGCGAGTTCTGTACGTGCCAGGGCTTCTCATGTTAACCACTGTCACTTCAGAGCCAACGAAAGGACCCAGCTTCAGGCGGGCTTGCTGGGTAAACCGGTACGACCCGCGCGTACACTGGAAACCGACATTCTAAACTCAGAATGTTCTATTTAGGGCAAATTTATACACACAAAAACTTGTTTTAAAAAAAGGCTTTCTTTTCTCGGAGCAGTTTCAGATTCACAGCAAAACTGAGCAGAAGGTGCAGAGACTGCCCACCTGCCCTCCCCTTGACCATGCCCGGGGCCCCCACCATCGGCACTTCCACCAGATGGGCTGTTTGTTACAACTCAGGAACCTGCGTGGACAGCATCATCACCCCGAGTCCAGTTTATGTTGGGGCTCATCCTGTGTTTGATGATGCATACCCACCATTATAATATCATACGGAGTATTTTCGCTGCCCTAAAAAGCCTCTGTTCCTGCCTGCTCACACCTCCACCTCCCATTCCTGGCAACCTCCCACTGAGCTTACTGTCTCCAAAGTCTTGGTTTTCCCAGAATGTCGCAGGGTGATCTCAGGCGGGCTCTTTTTACTTAGTGACATGCATTTAAGGTCCCTCTGTAGCTTTGCAAGTTGTGATAGCTCACACACACACTTTCTGGTGGTAGATCTTTGAACATAAAATATTCCAAAGCATGAATATGTCATAGTCTAGTTAATCTGTCCAGTTTGGGGCAGTACAAACGGTGCCAAAGAGAACGGTTGTAAGAGTGAACATCTCTGCCCGGTGGATTTCTAGAAACAGACTTGCTGAGTCAGAGGGCGTGGAGATTCTGAACCCTGGTAAACGCTACACAAAGGTTGTGCCAGTGATGGAGGTGCCCTTTCTGCGAACCCTCCCCAACACCAATATGACCAGTTTGCTAAAGAATTGACCTTACGACCAGCAAAACGGGGCATCCCAGTGTGGCTTTACTTACGATGGAAACGTATGGAGCCCTCCTCTGGGCCTGGCACTGCGCTAAACTCGGCACCTGCGTTGCCTCTAGTGACCGCCAAGGTCAGCATTGCTGCTGTTCTCTGAAATGTGGAGATATTTGCTCTAGGAGGCAAGATTTGCCACTTGTCTCTGCAGCTCCATTCTTGTCTCCTCTGGTGTGGCTGGAGGAGGGAGTGTGGCTAGAGCAGCCTGAAGGCAGCCTTGGGGAGGTGGGGGCTCTGGTAACACAGCCTTTTCCCCTCCCTCCCTGCCTGCTTCTCAGCCGACACTGGAGGCAGTGGAACCGCGTCTTCCGCTGGAAGTGCCACGATGTGGTGAAGTCCAGGGTCTTCTACTGGCTGGTCATCCTGATCGTCGCTCTCAACACGCTGTCGATCGCCTCAGAGCACCACCACCAGCCTCTCTGGTTGACCCACCTGCAAGGTGAGACACGTGACTGGCGGCCAAAGCCGGTGGTGCCTCAGGTTCTGTGAAGTCAGTTAGATGTTGCCATCATTTTCTAGGAACTCTAGTGGTGGTCGTCTCTTCCTCGTGGCATTACCAGGGGAAATATTAATAATAGCAACACACTGGGGGCCCGCCGGGTGCTTGCCAGGTGCCTGGGCAAATGATCACAAACACAGCTATTGGATGGACTGGTGAGCAGTAACTAAGCGCTTCACACATCCAGGTTCATTTGAGTTCTACTCCAGACACAGCAGCCTCTCACCAGTGTTTATAGCATACACGCTCTGTGTAAGGCCAAGCAACGAATGCAGGGAACACAGAGAAGGAAGGTACCTCTCCCACCTTCAAGGAGCTTCCTGAGCCAAAGGAGAAGACAGATATTGATGAGTGATGTCAGGTCAAATAGGGAGGCCACGGCGGAGGCAAATGTAAGAGGAAGATTACACAGGAGGGGAGGCTGGATGGGAGAAAGACACTTTGGTTAAAATGATGAAAAAGATTCAAGAAGGAAAACTACTGGACCACCATCTTTTTCTGTGGGGAGAAGACAGGAAATAATGTTTCAGATCAGACACATGTATGCATTCATCATCTATTTGTCTACTCGCTCATCCATCAATCTATCCATGCATCTGTCCATCTGTCCCTCCACCCATCCACCCATCCACCCATCCGCCCATCCATCCATACACCATCCACCCATCCACACATCCATCCACCCATCCATCTAACCAGCCATCCATCCACTCATTGCAGCCAGCATTCTTGAGAACCCCTTCAGTGTGTCAAGCATCGTTAATGCATTGTCAGTAACCACTGTGGACGAAATGAGGGGTCAGGGATGAATTTGAGATCCCTGGTCTATGCAGATAAATGAATGGCACTGCCACTTGCTGAGACGGGGAAGACAGTCAGTGACCAGGTATTTTCTGGGGGTGGGAGAGGACAGGCAGTCCGCAGCCGCTTAATCTCGGGCATGTTGAGTTTGAGGTTCCTTTGAGACATCCCAGTGAGACGCTGAGGTGACACACTCAAAGTAGGTCTGGGACCCAGTGGAAGGTCTGGGTTGAAAAGGCAGAGTCTGGAGTCACCGGCAGGCATGATAATCGAAGCTTGGCCTTAGAAGACGTCACCAGGCCCCCAGAGGACGGTGTGTATTCACGTGCTCAGCTCAAATGCAGCAGTCAGGGTGAGGTGGGAGTGCCTCTGTGGAGGGGTGCAGGAGAAGCTGGAGGAATCCTAGGGGGATGTGGTATCCAGGATGCAAGGGAAGCGAACATTTTAAAAGGCAAGAGGGGACTTCCCTGGCAGCCCAGTGGGTTAGGACTCTGCCCTTCCACTGCAGGGGACATGGGTTCGACCCCTGGTTGCTGTGTTTCTGGGAGGTCAAGGAAATGGGGTTAAAATGCCTGTGGCTTGACTGCTGGAGTGAGGAGGGTGGGCCTGCCAAATGCTGTACAGTTTACCTTGTTAGAAACCTAGGCTGCGTCCCTTCAGTGGGGAAAAGTCACCAGGTTTTACTGGATCTGGAGCGCGAAGGGTGCCGCGTGCGGGGCCCTTGCGTCGCTGGCAGCGGGGGGGTCACTGGGGGCCTGGCCCAGGCGGGACGCGCAGAGGGGCGCTGAGCTGCGCGGGCCGCCCTGCAGACGTGGCCAACCGGGTGCTGCTGGCCCTGTTCACCGTGGAGATGCTGATGAAGATGTACGGGCTGGGCCTGCGCCAGTACTTCATGTCCATCTTCAACCGCTTCGACTGCTTCGTGGTGTGCAGCGGCCTCCTGGAGATCCTGCTGGTGGAGTCGGGTGCCATGACGCCCCTGGGCATCTCGGTGCTGCGCTGCATCCGTCTAATGCGGATCTTCAAGATCACCAAGTGAGCGGGGGCGTGGTCCCGGCGCCCCGCCCCTCCAGCCGCCCCTCCCTGCCCCGCCCCATCCGCCCTCNACTGGGGCGTGGCCCCGCCCATCCGCCTGCACCGCCCCTCCGCTCCACCTTTCCATCGGGGGGCGTGGTCCCGCCGCCCCTCCCTCCTGCCTCCCTGCCCCGCCCCTCGACCCTTCCAGCAGGGGGCGTGGTCCCACCCGCCCGCGGCCCTGCTCCGCCCCTGCACCGTTCCCCCTTCCACCTCCATCTCTCCTGTTTGTTTGCTTACCTCTCACCAGGCCGATTGAGGGGCATGGAAAAGAGGGAGGAAAGGGAAGAGAGTGGGAGAGGGAGGAAGGAAAAGAAGCCGGGAGGGGAGGAGGAGAAGGGGGTGGTGAGAAAGGATAGCGGAGAAGGGGGCGTGGAGTGGTCGCGGGCCCTCGGTGCAGGGGAGGGGTGGGCCTCACCCCCGTGGGGTTCAGAGTCTAGCGGTGGCCCCGGAAGTCAAACGGCCACCCTACAAAGAACGAAATGACACACCGGGATGGGAGCTCTGGATCCAGGCAGCCCCGCCTCAGCGCCCGGGCCGCGCGTCCTCCAGGCACTGGGCGTCGCTGAGCAACCTGGTGGCGTCGCTGCTCAACTCCATCCGCTCCATCGCCTCGCTGCTGCTGCTGCTCTCCCTCTTCATCGTCATCTTCGCCCTGCTGGGCATGCAGCTCTTCGGGGGCAGGTACGACTTCGAGGACCTCGAGGTGCGGCGCAGCAACTTCGACAGCTTCCCGCAGGCCCTCATCAGCGTCTTCCAGGTAGGCCGAAGCTGCTCGCCGCCTGCCCTGCCAGGCGGGGCCTCGCCTCCTCTGCCCGCCCCACCCCTCTAGCCTGCGGACAGTTTGGGGGCGACGTTGGAAGGAGGCTCTTGGACAACGTCGTCTCCAGGGAAGACCCTCACATTCCCCCCACCCCAGGTGCTGACAGGCGAGGACTGGAACTCCGTGATGTACAACGGGATCATGGCCTACGGAGGCCCGTCCTACCCCGGGGTGCTCGTCTGCATTTACTTCATCATCCTGTTTGTCTGCGGCAACTGTATCCTCTGGGGCACAGGGCTCAGAAGAGAGCCCGGAGTGGGGAGGGGCCGGGAGTCGGACTGGGACTGGGGGTCCAGGTGCCCAGGCCCTCTGCGGGAGTGGGGGAGCGCCCAGGACCTGGGGCGGGGGAGGGGACACAGCAGGTGCCATGTGGGGAGAGCTGTAGGGCAGTTCCTTCCAGCAGGAGGTTAAGGGACCTCAGGGTGACTGGTGACAGCAGGGAGGAGTCAGTCCCCGAAAGCCCGGGAAACTGGGGCAGGCAGGTTCTGCCGAGCCTAGCACCCCGGCTCCTTAGCAGCGCCCCAGACATCCTGCTCAACGTCTTCCTGGCCATCGCTGTGGACAACTTGGCAGAGGCCGAGAGCCTGACTTCTGCCCAGAAGGCCAAGGCTGAGGAGCGGAAACGCAGGAAGATGTCCAAGTGAGCGGGTGACCCAGCGGGAGGGACCTGCGAGAGGGGAGGAGGGAGGGAGCTCTGCACAGGAGAGCTGAGCCGTCCTGGACCAAACCACGCTCCTCTGTGCTGTGAACCCAGACAGTGCCACCCCAGATGGCGCCACGGCCGCCCCCCACCAGCCAGCAGGCCCTGGGGTGGCTGACACCGAGGCTGCCAGCGCTGCTCACTCGTCGCGGGCGGAGGACACGCTCGGCCCGTGCTGCTCCTGCCCCCACGGAGTGCCCCCCCACCCCTGCTCGAGCCCTGGGTGGGGTCGGGGGGGCGCCCTCAGGCTNTGTAGGGCAGTTCCTTCCAGCAGGAGGTTAAGGGACCTCAGGGTGACTGGTGACAGCAGGGAGGAGTCAGTCCCCGAAAGCCCGGGAAACTGGGGCAGGCAGGTTCTGCCGAGCCTAGCACCCCGGCTCCTTAGCAGCGCCCCAGACATCCTGCTCAACGTCTTCCTGGCCATCGCTGTGGACAACTTGGCAGAGGCCGAGAGCCTGACTTCTGCCCAGAAGGCCAAGGCTGAGGAGCGGAAACGCAGGAAGATGTCCAAGTGAGCGGGTGACCCAGCGGGAGGGACCTGCGAGAGGGGAGGAGGGAGGGTGCTCTGCACAGGAGAGCTGAGCCGTCCTGGACCAAACCACGCTCCTCTGTGCTGTGAACCCAGACAGTGCCACCCCAGATGGCGCCACGGCCGCCCCCCACCAGCCAGCAGGCCCTGGGGTGGCTGACACCGAGGCTGCCAGCGCTGCTCACTCGTCGCGGGCGGAGGACACGCTCGGCCCGTGCTGCTCCTGCCCCCACGGAGTGCCCCCCCACCCCTGCTCGAGCCCTGGGTGGGGTCGGGGGGGCGCCCTCAGGCTGAGCGGACCCCAAAAGGTGGAGGTTCTCTTCTGTGGAGGAGCAGGGCCTCCACTTTGGGTTTGCTTGGTTTTCCAACTAAGGGGTCTCCCGGACAAGTCGGAGGAGGAGAAGGCGACGGTGGCCAAGAAGCTGGAGCAGAAACCCAAGGGGGAGGGCATCCCCACCACCGCCAAGGTGAGCCTGTCAGCCCGTGGGGTGCTCTCAGGGGCTGCGGGGAGGGCCTCTGAAAGTTCCCCTTTCGCCCATGCCTTAGAGTGGGCACCGCAGGAAGGGGCTGTCTGCCTAGGTACCAGCCAGGTGAGGGCAACCCCATCGCAGGGAAGCCTTGGTGCTGAGGGCGCACACACCCCAACCAAGGAAGCAGACTTCCTCTGTATCGTGCCCCTTGCCCATCTGATACTCTGCTCCACGGAGCAGTGCAGACCAGCTTCCAGCCCTGCCATCTGTCCGGCCTGGGGGCTGAGGAAGTAGAGTTCAGAGGGGCAGGGGGTGGGGGGTCCTGGCTGGGGACTCCTGTGTCTTCTGAGAACTAAGCGTGGGGTATGGCGCTCAGGCTGACAGGCGGGGGTCCCGGTGGCTTTCTGGGCCTGGCTTCCCCTTCGTGAGATGGGAATGACCGTGACACCAGCACCCCCAGGCCGTAGGGAGGCTCGGGTGAGCTCACACCTGCACGCCCGCCGCCGGTGGGGACCACAGCTCTGGTTTCCATCTTCCTCATGTTCCTCCCTCCAGCTGAAGATCGACGAGTTTGAATCCAACGTCAACGAGGTGAAGGACCCCTACCCCTCGGCCGACTTCCCAGGTGGGGGTCCTGAGACCGAGGGTGGGGAGTGTGGGCGTGGCTCCTCGTGCTGGTGGTTCCCCCACGGAATGGGGGTTTGTGGAGCCCGACCCCAGGAGAGAGAAGTTCAGAGTCCGTTTATCTCAACGGGACTCCCGCCCTCATCAACGGCACGAGGTGGGGGCCTGCCTGGCAGGCAAGTCAGGGTAGAGCCGGGCCCAGCACTGCGGTCGCTTGCAGAGCAGGGGCCCCTGCGCCCCTAGCTTGTGAGCCACCCCAGGGTGGTGCATCCAGCCCCAAGACAGGAGCTGCAGCAGCAAGGCTCTGGGACCTTGCTCCTGGCCCCACTTCCGGAAGGCCGACCGCTCTCAGGCCAGCGTGCTGTGGGGAAGGGAGGTGCCCGTCTGGGCCCTGCCGTTCCCCCACGCCGCGCATCACTCCCTGGCTGCTGGGGGTTCATGGTTCGGTTTAGAGCACAGGAGCCAAGGGAGCAGCGAAGCATGGAAAGACAGCCCAGCCTCTCCCCCCTCCCCACAGGGGACGATGAGGAAGACGAGCCCGAGGTCCCCATAAGCCCCCGGCCCCGCCCGCTGGCTGAGCTGCAGCTGAAGGAGAAGGCTGTGCCCATTCCGGAAGCCAGCGCCTTCTTCATCTTCAGCCCCACCAACAAGTGGGTGGCCCCTCAGCAGTGGGCAGGGTGGTGGTGGGGTCTCAGAGAGAAGGCTGCTTCCTGCTCCGAGAAGACCGCCTTCTCCCAACTCTCTGGGCCTGCAGTTACACTGTGAGAAAGGCATTCCTTTAACTTCAGATTTCTTGCCCCATTTAAAGTGCCAGCATCCCCAGGAGACATATATTTTAAGCCTCACGCATTACTTACATCCGAGCGGGACTCGATATGTTGGTTCCTTCCTGAGAGCAGGGTGGGGCTGTAGTTCTCACGGGCTTCAGTCTGACACCTTTAGATAACAGACCACAGTTCTCCTGGAGTTTCAGTGGTCAGCCTCAGGACCTGACACTGGAGAGCAGCCTGCCCCGTGTTTTGATGGGAGCCACGGGATGGGCGGAGTGTTGGGGGAGGGCTTGTTGAGGGATGGAATGGGGCTGCATAGCAACAGAAGGGAGCAGGGCCCAGCAAGTCCAGCCGAGACCACCTGGATGCAGGCTGGCCTTCTCCGCTGAGCAGGGCGGAGGCTGCTGGGGCCCGAAGGCCCCGTTCCAAGCCTCCTGCCCTGCCCGCCCGCAGGATCCGCGTCCTGTGCCACCGCATCGTCAACGCCACGTGGTTCACCAACTTCATCCTGCTCTTCATCCTGCTCAGCAGCGCCGCCCTGGCCGCCGAGGACCCGCTCCGGGCTGAGTCCGTGAGGAACCAGGTGACGGCAGCCAACTCAGCGCCCCCTACTCCAGGCCTCAGGCACCCACACCTCACCCTGGGCCCCCCGTTCAGCTGTATCCGCTATGTGGCCCCCGGCATCACAGTTGCTTAGAGTTTAAATCCCCAGAGGGCCAAAGCTGCCCGACTCACTCCTTCTGGATGGTGTGGTCACAGCATGCGCCCTAGACAGGCTCTGGGTGGTGGGTTTTAGCAGTGATGACGGTAGGGGTGGGGGTGGTCTTGACGGTGACGGTGGTGATGGTGGTGGTGGGGGGATGGTGGTGGGG
>SJYX01016343.1:268720-309970 GCA_006410675.1 Oreotragus oreotragus | reverse complement strand
TTATCCATTCATCTGCTGATGGACATCTAGGTTGCTTCCATGTCCTGGCTATTATAAACAGTGCTGTGCTGAACATTGGGGTACACGTGTCACTTTCAATTCTGGTTTCCTTGGTGTGTATGCCCAGTAGTGGGATTGCTGGGTCATAAGGCAGTTCTATTTCCAGTTTTTTAAGGAATCTCCACACTGTTCTCCATAGTGGCTGTACTAGTTTGCATTACCACCAACAGTGTAAGAGGGTTCCCTTTTCTCCACACCCTCTCCAGCATTTATTGCTTGTAGATTTTTGGATCGCAGCCATTCTGACTGGCGTGAAATGGTACCTCATTGTGGTTTTGATTTGCACTTCTCTGATAATGAGTGATGTTGAGCATCTTTTCATGTGTTTGTTAGCCATCTGTATGTCTTCTTTGGAGAAATGCCTATTTAGTTCTTTGGCCCATTTTTTGATTGGGTCGTTTATTTTTCTGGAATTGAGCTGCAGGAGTTGCTTGTATATTTTTGAGATTAGCTGTTTGTCAGTTGCTTCATTTGCTATTATTTTCTCCCATTTTGAAGTCTGTCTTTTCACCTTGCTTATAGTTGGGACTTTTGTTTTTAAAATGCTCAACCAGATTGTAACTAAAAAGAAGCCAGCTCAAAGTATAGTAGACTATAGATCTTATTCTCCCTTCATGGCTTTAGGCTGGATTGTCTGTTTTACTTATTACAGGTTTGGTTATTAGAATAATGTTTTTCTTGTTGAGACTGTGTAAGGCTTTCTTTCCCTAAGAATGAAATGGAGTCACAAATTTCTTAGGGCAGGCAGGTATAATAATTTGTCCCCAAAGCGAGTGTACCCATTTATACTTCCACCAATGGCCTATGCATATTCCCATTGTTTCTCAGCCTTACTGGCCCTTGGTATATTCAAGTTTTAAATTTCGCCCATCTGGTAGTCATAAAGTTATTATATCTTAGTTTTAATGTACATTTCTTTAATTACTAATGAGGTTGGACATCTTTTTAAAGACGTTTTGGCCATTCATGGCATCTCTTCTATGAAAGGCATGTACTTGTCTTTTGCTGCAACGTCATTTTCTAAGTGGTTGTAGTTTTTGATACAGACTCTAGAGACTTTATTTTTTAAGTAAGACTTTTGTTTGTTTTTATTTATGGCTGCACTGGGTCTTCATTGCCACTTGGGCTTTCCCTAGTTGCTGCGAGCCGGGGGCTACTCTCTAGTTGCAGCTTCTGATTGCAGTGGCTTCTCTCATTGCAGAGCACTGACTTCAGGCACGCTGGCTTCAGATGCTGTGAATTGCAGGCTCTAGCGCACAGGCTCGGTAGTTGTGGCACACAAGTTTAGTTGCCCCATGGCATGTGGAATCTTCCCAGACCCGGGATGGAACCTGAGCCCCTGCCCTGGCAGGCGGATTCTTAACCACTGGGTCACCAGGGAAGTCCTCCAGAGTCTAAATACATACTCTGCTGGTTCAGTTCAGTTCAGTCGCTCAGTTGTGTCCGACTCTTTGCGACCCCATGAATCGCAGCATGCCAGGCCTCCCTGTCCATCACCATCTCCCGGAGTTCACTCAGACTCATGTCCATCAAGTCCATGATGCCATCCAGCCACCTCATCCTCGGTCATCCCCTTCTCCTCCTGCCCTCAATCCCTCCCAGCATCAGAGTCTTTTCCAATGAGTCAACTCTTCTCATGAGGTGGCCAAAGTACTGGAGTTTCAGCTTTAGCATCATTCCTTCCAAAGAAATCCCAGGGTTGATCTCCTTCAGAATGGACTGGTTGGATCTTCTTGCAGTCCAAGGGACTCTCAGGTATACTTTGCTGGTTATGTGGTGCATTTTCCTTCTCCCAGGTTAAGGCTTCCCTGTCCAGTTTTTTTAGTCTCTTCTGGTGAACTGGTCTAAATTTTAATATTGTCAGATTGATCTTATTTTAAAAAATTGTATTCTGATTTTGTGCTTTTGTGTGTGTGTTTAATAATTCATTGCCTCAAGTTATTAAATTCTATATCTTTATATTTTTATTATGCATATATAATTTTTTTCTCTTTTCTTTTTGGCCATACTGCACAGTATGCAGAACTTCCTCTGTGTGCTGTGCTTAGTTGCTCAGTCATGTCCAATGCCTTGTGACCCCATGGACTATAGGCCGCCAGACTCCTCTGTCCATAGAGATTCTCCAGGCAAGAATACTGGAGTGGTTTGCCATCCCCTCCTCCAGGGGATCATCCCAACCCAGGGATTGAACCCAGGCCTCCTGCGGTGCAGGGAGATTCTTTACCATCTGAGGCACCAGGGCAGTACAGAACTTCCTCTACCAGCAAGTAAACCTGCGCCCCCTGCGGTGAAGGTGGGGAGTCAACCGCTGGACCACCAAGGAAGTCCTGTATCTTTTAAAGTTATGCTTTTCATATTGAAGTTCTTGATTCATCTGGAACGGAATTTTTGTGCAGTAAATCCTCTACATATGAACCTTCAACTTGTGAACTTTCAAAGATGCAAATGTGTGTTCACATGTCCAGTCACATAAATTAGCTCACGTGTCTGGTGTACACTGTCATGTGTGTGTATCCTCTACAAATGGTTGTGCTTTTGTGTACTTTACTGTATAGTGCTATGTAGAGTACAGTAGTACAGTAGCTTTATTTCAAGCCCAGGATGTCCAGAAGCAAATGTAACAGCAGTGGTGATGGAGCTGGTACTAGTATACTACTAGTATGCTACTGCTGTTGCTAAGTCACTTCAGTCGTGTCCGACTCTGTGTGACCCCATAGACGGCAGCCCACCAGGCTCCCCCATCCCTGGGACTCTCCAGGCAAGAACACTGGAGTGGGTTGCCATTTCCTTCTCCAATGCATGAAAGAGAAAAGTGAAAGTGAAGTCGCTCAGTCTGTCCGACTGTTAGCGACCCCATGGACTGCAGCCACCAGGCTACTCCATCCATTGGATTTTCCAGGCAAAAGTACTGGGGTGGGGTGCCATAGTATATAATCTCTGTGAGATTAAAAATGAGAGAGATTTAAAATGTGAGATTAAAATTTTTTCTTTATTTTTTGGGTTTTTTTTTTGTATATTATTCATGTGAAAAATGTTATAAACCTATATGCTGCTGCTGCTGCTAAGTCACTTCAGTTGTACAGTACTATATAGCCAACTGTGCTAGTTGGGTACCTAGGCTAACTTTGCTGGACTTATGAACACGAACACACTGGACGTAAACGTGTGTGCTCTCAGAATGGAACTCATTTGTATGTAAGGGACTTACATGGTGTGAAGTGCGGGTCATTTTTATTTCCAACAATCACCCAGCACTGTTTATTTATTGCTGTCTCTTTCCCCACTGATCTGCAGTGACAGCTCTGACAGACATCAGCTTTCCTTACAAGAGTGGGAATGTTTCTGTGCTGACTATTTTTTTCTTCAAACCACTCTGTCGCGGTGTGATTGACCTACAAAGAGCTGCATATGTTTAGGGTGCACAACCTGATGAGTTTGGAGTTGAGTACAGACCCATGAAATCGTTACCACAATCAACGTCATAGACACTCTGGGCTCTCCATTCTGTTCTGTGGGTCTAACTTATCTATCCCTAAGCTAATATCACACGTCTTAATTCCTGTGGATTTATAAGACTTGAAAGTGGTAGGCTTAATCCCTCACTTTGGTTTTCTTTTCAGGAGTCACTTGGCTATCCTTTGTTCTTCCAAAAATGTTTAGAATAGCTTTCTGATTGCCATGAAAATTCCTACTAGGGATTTCCCTGACGGTCCTTCTGCCAATGCAAGGAAGGGATGCAGGTTTCTATCCTTGGCGGTAAGCTAAGATCCCACATACCTCGTGGCAAAAAAAAAAAAAAAAAAAGTCAAACAGAAGCCATATTATAACAAATTCAATAAAGATAAAAAATGGTCCACATTAAAAAAAAAATCTTAAAAAAAAAGAAAATCCTATGGGATCTGAATTTATTTAATTAAATAAATAACTTATTACTTAAGTAATTTATTTAATTAAATAAGTTATTTATTTTTGGCCATACTGCCTGGATGTGAGATCTTAGTTCCCCAACCAGGGATCAAGCCCCAGCCCTTGGCAGTGAAAGCGTGGAGTCCTAACCACTGGACCACCAAGGAGTTTTCATAATTTGAATTTACTATCTAACCACACAATTTTTTAAAACTTCTTTTCTGATATTTTTTCTCTTTTATTATTGAACAGTTAGCATATACAATGAATTTATATTATATGAAGTAGAAATGATAGTGGACCTCTTTTTCTTATGCCTGATCTTGAAAGAAATGCTTTTAAATATTTCTCCATTGAATATGTTTCTTTTAACTATTAGATAACTTATCGAGTATTTGCTTATACTCTCTGTTTACTTGGGTTTGCTGCATCTATTAGGATAGTCATGTGCTTTTTTCTTTTAAATTGTTAATGTGGTTGATTGACTTCCAAATGTTGAGCCAATTTTGCATTTCTGGGATAAATTTGTCTTAGGCTGTTATGACAAAATACTATAAAGTGGGTGACAACTGAGACTTCTTTCTCATAGTTCTGGAGGTTGTAAGTCTGGAGTCAGGATGCCATCATGGGTCTGGTTCTGGTAAGGGTCCTCCTCCAGACTGCAGACTGTTGATTTCTTGTATCCTCACAGGGCAGAAAAGAGAGCCAGCTAGCACTCTGGTCTCTTCTTATTTATAAGGGCATTAATCCCATCTGTGAGGGCTCGACCCTCATGGCCTAATTACTCTCAAAGTCCTCATCTCCTAATTCATCACACTGGGTTTAGGGTTTCAACATATGAATTTGATGGGAGGGGACACAGACTTTCAGCCAACTGGAAAACCCAACTTGGTTATATTATTAATTTATTTTAATTTTTATAGCTTTTAAATTTTTTATTTAATTTTTATTGCTTTGCTGCTACTGCTACTGCTAAGTCGCTTCAGTCGTGTCCGACTCTGTGCGACCCTATAGACGGCAGCCCACCAGGCTCCCCCATCCCTGGGATTCTCCAGACAAGAACACTGGAGTGGGTTGCCATTTCCTTCTCCAATGCATGAAAGTGAAAAGTGAAAGTGAAGTCGCTCAGTCATGTCCGACTGTCAGCGACCCCATGGACTACACCCTACCAGGCTCCTCCGTCCATNTGTCCGACTCTGTGCGACCCTATAGACGGCAGCCCACCAGGCTCCCCCATCCCTGGGATTCTCCAGACAAGAACACTGGAGTGGGTTGCCATTTCCTTCTCCAATGCATGAAAGTGAAAAGTGAAAGTGAAGTCGCTCAGTCATGTCCGACTGTCAGCGACCCCATGGACTACACCCTACCAGGCTCCTCCGTCCATGGGATTTTCCAGGCAAGAGTACTTGGGTGGGGTGCCACCGCCTTCTCTGCAAGGCTTCCCTGTCCTTCATCAATTCCTGGAGCTTGCTCAAACTCATGACCATTGAATCGGTGCAGCTATCTAACCATCTCATCCTCTGTCATTCCCTTCTCTTCCCACCTTCAATTTTTACCAGCATCAGGGCCTTTTCTAAAGGGTCAGCTCTTTGCATCAGGTGGCCAAAGTATTGGAGCTTCAGCTTCAGCATCAGTCCTTCCAGTGAGTATTCAAGATTGATTTCCTTTAGGATTGACTGGTTTGCTCTCCTTGCAGTCCAGGGGACTCTCAAGAGTCTTCTCCAGCAACACAGTTCAAAAGCTGTGATGGGTATATATATACACACATGTGTATATGTATATATAACACCACTCTTTGTTAGTATTTCCTTCTCATTTAGGACACCATTTAGCATCAGGACTGGAGTTCCCTGTGCTATGCAGTCGGGTTCACATTAGTTATCTACTATTTATTTTTTTAAATTGAGATATAGTTGATTTATAATATTGGATTAGTTTCAGGTGTATAAGATAGTGATTCACATTTTATAGATTATACTCTATTTAAAGTTACAATAAAATACTGGCTACATCCCCTGTTCTGTACAATATATATTACTGTACAATATACTTATTCATTTTATACACAGCAGTTTGTACCTCTTAATCCTCTACCCCTGCCTTGCCCACCTCCTTTCCCTCTCCCCATTGGTTACCACTACTTTATTCTCTCAGTCCTGGGTGTTCATTGGAAGGACTGATGTTGAAGCTGAAACTCCAATACTTTGGCCACCTAATGTGAAGAGCTGACTCATTTAGAAAGACCCTAATGTTGGGAAAGATTGAAGGCAGGAGAAGAAGGGGACGACAGAGGATGAGATGGCTGGATGGCATCACCGACTCGATGGATGTGAGTTTGAGTGAACTCCGGGAGTTGGTGATGGACAGGGAGGCCTGGCGTGCTGCGATTCATGGGGTCGCAAAGAGTCGGACACGACTGAGCGACTGAACTGACCAACTGACATTATTCTCTCTGCCTGTGAGTCTGTTTCTGTTTTGTTGTTTCATTTGTTTATTTTTTAGGCTCCACACGCAAGTGATCACATACAGTGTTTGTCTCTGTCTGACTCATTGCACTTCGCATAATGCCCTCCAGGTCCACCCATATTGCTGCAAATGGAAATTTTTCATTTGAGGCCTAAAACTTTGCTACTGATTCCTGTCTTTATTAGTTATAGACATTTAACTTTTCTGTCTTCTTGAGTCAGTTTTTCTAAGAGAGATACATAGATAATACATTTTCTGCAGTTGTAAGATTTCTCGGCACACAGTTTATAATTTCTGTTATTTAGGGCTCTGCTATCCCTTCAGTTATGTCTCCTTTTTTCATTCCCAATACTATTTACTTATTATGTCTTCACTCCTTTTTGATCTGATAAATCTTGTCAGAATTTGTCAATTAGTTTTCTCTCTCAAAGCACTAAATTTGGACTTTGACATTTCTCTCCAAAGTATCTTTTTCTTTCTGACTAATCTGTTTACATTTTCGATGTATTTTTGTGCTCACTTTCTCTGAAATGTTTTTATTGCCTTAAGAGGCCTTTTCAAGGCACTCAACAAGCTGATTTTAGTACTCTTTTGGAAAAGGAAAGACCTCGACTCTCCCTTTCTGAACCCTTCTTGCAGTGATATTTTAAGACAGCACAGCTGGTTTCACATTCTGGTTGATGTCACCGCGGGCTGGACTTTCCTCCCAGGCTAGAAAGAAGCTCCCCTCAACAGATTCAGGCTCGTCCTTCCTGTCATCCCTGGCCAGGACCCTGGAAACGTTAAAGGAGCTGCAGGAGAGAGACAGTCTCCCACTAAGTGATCTCCACAGGAGGCAGTCGTCTCTGAGAGAAAATAGAGCTGTCTTCCTGCCTGCCTCACAGGGTGTGGTGAGAAGCAGAAGAGAGGATGGATTCAAAAGGGAGATGTTTAAAAGTGATATGCCAAATAAAACATTGCTCTTATCTTTCAAAACTAGACAGTAACTTAGAAGCTTCCTGCAGAGACCCTCCCTATGTCTTCAGAAACAGGCATATCCTGCTCCATATACACAGAGGCAAATAAACCCAAAAACCAGCTCACACAGACACACACACACACACACACACACCATTTGCCCCAAACTCTCAAGGTCTGAGAGCCTCTGGTGCCTTCTACACAAAAGCCCTGCAGCCAGCACTGCTCTTGGCCACGCCTCGTCAGCAAGCAAACAGCACCTCCAGGATGCAAAAGACAGCTTGGGTTGCACCCCTCAGGCCTGCAAGCGCTGTACTCGCCCAACCTCAAGCCGGAAAAAGAGCCTGGAGTCAGCAACAGAGGCCTCCATGGTTTAATGGATGGGGGGATCCTACATACTGAAGCAAGGCCCTGGAGAAACACCTCACCAGCAGTCTTTACTTCTGGGAAAGGAGGGAGGTTACCAGTTACAGAGAGAATTGACATCAGATCAGTTTGTCAGTCGCCAGGGAAACCTGCAGAGGCCCACACCTTGCACTGCCCCTTTAATAAATCACCTTGGTGGAGCAGTTCTGATGGATTACAACAGGGCCAGCTGGGGCCGGGAGCCAGTATGCAGGCTAACCCCCATGATTAGGCTCTATGGTTAAGAGGGAAGGTCAGTCGGGTGAGGAGGGATAGGTGAGGCAGGGACGGGTCGGGGAGATACAGAGAGCAAGAGAACAGCCATGTTGGGTGGTCTGATCCTACAGACGGGATCTTCCATTCAATGCTGGCGCCTTGATTTGGGTGTCTTCGGGGCGTGGAAAGATCCCTTCCTTGTTTTCAGTTTGTCACATTGCTGAGAGGGCAGCCCCAGATACACATCTATTTCCTAGGGGCCCAAATCCCAAGTGTTAGCTGCCCTTCCTTTCAAAGCCCACCCCCAGATCCACTTCCCATCCTGCCTTTCTAATGGCAGCCCAGGGATGGTCTGGAACACATAGAAATTCCAATGTCACCCCCTTTCCAGGACAGTTGGGTTGTTGTCTAGGGGAACCCTTTCCCCAACAACAGAGAAGCCTCTTTATTTCCTCAAAGGTAATTTACCTCCCAAGGTGACACAGGGGACTTTCTGACACTTTCTTTTGATGAAGAGACCAACAACCTCTCCTGTCCAGTCTCTCCCAGGGCTCCTGTTACCCTGTCATGCTCCATTCATTCATTCCACAAACATTCCCAGGACCTTCCTCAAAGACACAATTTCCTGTTTCTCCTCTTGAAACCCCACATAGTGAAAGAATTTGCCCACTGCATCAGGGTCTTTTCCAAGAGTCAGCTCTTCAAATTAGGTGGCCAAAATATTGGAGCTTCAGCTTCAGCATCAGCCCAATGAATAATTAAGGTTACTTTCCTTTAGGATTGACTGGTTTGATGTCCTTGCTGTCCAGTAGATGCTCAAGAATCTTCTCCAGCCCCACAGTTGAGTGCTCAGCCTTCTTAATGGTCCAACTCTCCCATCCTTATATGACTACTGTAGGTCAGACAGAAGTCTGGGCAGTGGGGTTGTGGCAAGGGCATGGAACTGGACGGGGAGATGTGGGCTCTCATCCCAGTTCTGCCCCTAAGGAGCTGAGTACTTTCAAAAATCCAGAACTAGCTGAACTAAAAACACCAAATCAGTAAACAGTAGTTCAGTTCAGTTCAGTCACTCAGTCATGTCTGACTCCTTGCAACCCCATGGACTGCAGCACGCCAGGCTTCTCTGTCCTTTACCATCTCCCAGAGCTTGCTCAAACATCCATCAGGTCAGTGATACCATCCAACCATTTCACCCTCTGTGGTCCCCTTCTCCTCCTGCCTTCAATCTTTCCCAGCATTAGGGTCTTTTCCAATGAGTCAGTTCTTCAAATCAGGTGGCCAAAGTATTGGAGTTTCAGCTTAAATACTGTTACTAAACAGTATTTAGTAAGAGTTTATTATGCCTATAAAAGCAGTTCACAAACCGGAAGGTTCGAAATTCAAAGACTGATGTGAAATGCAGGGGCATGAAGTTACAAGATGGCTTATGGTGATTACATTGGGTTTTCAGATGGCAGGGGACTGGTTTAAAGCGATCATACCATTTTTAGGAAAATGACTGAAGTTTTCTTTTATGATTGTCAGAGGCATTAACAAGAAATAACCTATAATTGCATTTTACTTATCTTCATGAAATAAGCTGGATTTTTGTTTTGCTTTCAGAGGCGATATGGTTTTATCTGCTGAGGGAATTCTCAAGTCCAGTCTCCATTTTATATTTAACTTTAACAGTATCCTCTCTGGGGCTTGGTGTTTCCACTTCTCAAGGGAGGGCCTGAGTTAGATAATCTCCACATTTTCATCCCAGCCCTGGCATTTTACGCTGCTAAGGTCTGGGCTCAGGGAAGTGGAGATAAGAGTGTGACAGAAACAAACACCACTGCCCTTGATCTGAGCAGCCTCTCTCTGCCTGCAGTGACGCAGGTAATCTGCCCATGCCTGCTCCCTGCGGGGATGAAAGACGCCTCTCAGCCAGCGGCAGGGCTGCATGGTCACGCCAAGATGGCCACGCCCACACACGCACACCATGCATGTGCCCATGCTTGCATCCATGCATGCATGCGCACCCACGTGCACACACACTGCCCAGTGCTGCATACTACATAGCACCTCCAAGTCGGGGAACATACCCGCTTCAGGCTGGGTACTGGGCGTCATGCTGGCCCATAAGCTGGGTCTTCTCTTCCACCCTAGTGTCATTGAGAGATTCAAGTGAAATATCAGAATAAGTTTTCCAAATATTACTTTCCGATAGAGCTTTGAAAAACAAACATATGTGCTTAACTGCAGGCTGAGGGTTGCCCATATTAAGGCTGAGAGGCAGTGTAGTACAGTGGTTACCACCCAAGCACTGGAGTCACCTGCCTAGGTTGTGATCCCAGCTTTTCTAACTTCCTAGCTGTGTGACCTCAAGCAAGTCATTTAACATCTCCATGCCTGAGATACTTCATCCATGAGCAGGCATGATGATGGTAGTACCTACCTCATAAGTTTAAAGTGTGTCAACGTGGGTGTGTGACCTCTAGTCTGTGCTCTATAAGGGAGTCCATCATCCATTACTAAAATTAGGCACTGACCCTCTCTGTTGATCTGAATCAAAACAAAATGAAAAGGGACCTTCTTGGTGGTCCAGTGGCTAAGACTCCGGGCTCTCAGTGCAGGGGGTGCAGGTTTGATCCCTGGTCAGGAAACTAGATCCCACATGCTGAAACTAAGAGTCTGCACACCACAACTAAAGATGCTGCAAGTCACAACAAAGATCAAAGACCCCTCATGCCACAGCTAAATCTGGGTGCAACCAAATAAATAAATAAATGTTATTTTTTTAAACACAGACGATAGTCTTTTTTAATAAATAATTTTTTTTATTTTAAAACAGAAAAAAGAGAGGATCTCAGTTAAGAGAACAGTAAGAATGTAAAAAAAGACATGTTTTATTTTTGATTAAAATTTTACCATGCTAAGTATTTTAACCCATATGGGCTTTGTTTTGGGAGTGTGGTTGGCTGTACCACACAGAATGTGGGATCTCAGTTCCCTGACGAGGGACTGAACCTGGCCCCCTGCAATGGAAGCTAGGAGTCTTAACCACTCACTGGACTGCCAGGGAAGTCCCTATGCATGTTTTACTTGCATTACATGACCATTTGATTACGGTGCCATTACTTGTTGCTTTGTGATTTAGAGTTTTAAAACATTTAATGTCCTTGAAAAAATGCTCAGTCCACAACATTTGCAGGGTTGCTGTGACACATGATGGCTGAGGCAGGCGGGAGTCCTGGGGGCGCCGGCATCCTGCGTCTACTTCGGGCAGGAGCCAAAGTGGGCAGAGGGTTCGAGTGGGGACTTGGCCCAGGGGCTGCAGGTTCATTCCTAGCACTGGTTCCAGGAGGACTGGAGGGTCAGAGAGGCAAGTGGGTGGGTGGGGGGGGGGTCAAGGAGATGGAGAGGGGCCAGGGGACAGAGAGAAGACAGGACACCAAGAAACTGGAGAAGGAGGCCAGGTAAGAAAACAGATCATGCCAACCTGAACACAACCACAGTATTTAGAGAGTTGCTGCTGCTGCCGCCAAGTCACTTCAGTCGTGTCCGACTCTGTGTGACCCCACAGACGGCAACCCACCAGGCTCCCCTGTCCCTGGGACTCTCCAGACAAGAACACTGGAGTGGGTTGCCATTTCCTTCTCCAGTGCATGAAAGTGAAAAGTGAAAGTGAAGTNCAACCACAGTATTTAGAGAGTTGCTGCTGCTGCCGCCAAGTCACTTCAGTCGTGTCCGACTCTGTGTGACCCCACAGACGGCAACCCACCAGGCTCCCCTGTCCCTGGGACTCTCCAGACAAGAACACTGGAGTGGGTTGCCATTTCCTTCTCCAGTGCATGAAAGTGAAAAGTGAAAGTGAAGTGGCTCACTCATGTCCGACTCCTAGCAACCCCATGGACTATAGCCTACCAGGCTCCTCCATCCATGGGATTTTCTAGGCAAGAGTACTGGAGTAGGGTGCCATCACCTTCTCCGATTTAGAGAGTTAATCCCTTCTAATCAGCTAAGGTGAATGGATGAGGCTTGTCGGGATTGAACTGGGCACTTACTGATAGGCAAAGTTCCCAGGACGCTCTCTGATCCTCAGAGCAACCTTGGGAGGGGAAGGAAGTTGCCTGTGCAAGACAGAGGCAGGCTGCGTCCTCTCACAGTCTGCTGGTGGCCAGTAAGCTCACACAGTCACTAAAGACGGTCATTCCACGGGCCTGTGGCCCAGGACCCAGCAAATCCTCTCATTTCTGCTGTAAAGAAACATACGCTGACGACTGCAGGGAGATGGCCAAGGGTATCAAATGTAGCACTGAAAACTGGAAACAGAAAATATAAATGTCTTGTGTATACCATATATTTGACTTAAGGCTTCCCTGGGGCTCAGCAATAATCTGCCTGCAATGCAGGAGACTCAGGTTCAATCCTCGGGTCGGGAAGATCCCCTGGAGGAAGGCATGGCAACCGACTGCAGTATTCTTGTCCAGAGAATCCCACGGGCAGAGGAGCCTGCAATCCCATAGGGTTGCAGAGAGTCAGACACGACTCTTTGAAGTGATTGAGCATGCGCGTGCACACATACTTGACTTCGGTACTTATAGAAATCTATAGTTACATGGAGAAAGGCCTGGAAGGATCTTATATCACACTGACAAGAATAATTATCCCTGGGAGGGGGACTGGGTTTGGGGTGATGGAAGTGGGATCTCTGTAATATTTTACTTTCTTTTTTGAGACTTGTGGGATCTCAGCTCCCCAACCAGGGATGGAATCAGGACGCTCAGCCATGAGAGTGCCATGTCCTAACCAGTGGACTGCCAGGGAATCTCCTTACTTTTTTTTTTTAACAGTGAGGACTTTTTTGTGTATTGCTTATTTGACCTAAACTAACTTAAAAAATTAAAAGACTTAGAGCAAATTGATCCGGAGAGATGAGGGATTTGGATAAGAATAATAGAAAATCCAGTACAGACTGGAGTTGGAGAGAAAAGAGAGGTTTGGAAATGAAAGCGGAGCCATGAGATGACAGGGAGAAAGGTGGGCAAAGAGACTACTCCAGACTCCTTAGTGTATGGCATGTAATAGAATTGATCCTCTCACCCCTCTTCCAGGCTGTTCAGCAAAGACTTAAATAGATTTTCAATTTGTTTTTGGATGTTGGGTCTTTCTCTCAAAGGTGAAACTGAGATTGACCACAAGACAGACTGATTTCATTTGGGTTACAATTTACTTGGCAAATATTTATGGGAACCTTCGCTGGTGGACAGTGGGCTGGGCCCTAGACAAAGGGGCGTTAGGAAGAGCCCCACGGTGGCCTCTACTAGGTTGAGACAAGTTATGCAATGAGGCAGAAACATGAGGCTGCAGGAGCAGAAAGTAGGGAACATTGGTTCTGCTCCTGACAGCCTCATGGAGGGATGAAGCCTCGACACAAATGTAGGAACATTCCAGAGAGACGAATTAGAGAAGTGCATCGCAGGTTGTGATGGTTGTGATGGGTGGGCTTCTTCCCAAAGTTCAAGGTTGCCGTCCGTGGGCCTGGAAGGGTCCCAGAGAGCGAGCTTCTCCAGTGGCCGGTGCCGACAGCGCCCCCTGGTGAAATCATTTACTCGGCATTCTCTCCACGCTAGGAATTCCCCAAGAGGCCGAGAACAAAGCTTTGGCCTTGGAGCTGGAAATCCTGCATCCCTTGACAAGAACAGCTGGCATCGTGGGCCTCCAGATGTGAGGCCCTACTTAACTGTAACCCAGCTGGACACTCCGGGGCCACCCCGACCTCTGCCTGCCCCTTGTCTATGGAAAGACTTTAGCCTCCAGGCCTTCCCCCAGTTTCAAAGAATATATTTAATCAAGAAGTGAGGGAAATGTGGAAGCAAAGAAAAATAGTCAAAACAAAACAGTAATAGTTTAAAAAAAAAAAAAGTAATAGTTAAAAAAAAAAAACAAACAGTAATAGTTTAGCCCTTGAACAAAGTCGAGGACCTTTTTAGTTCCTCTTCAAGGGCTAGAGGTCATCCTCTGAGTCATGTCCTTTGCGCTGTTTTGCACAGACTGAAACCCCCACCAGGTGGAAGAAGGTAACTATCTGTTGCCCACAAGCATGTAGACCCCAGACTGATTGAAACCTGAAGGCTGATGATGTTCATTCCAGGTCACCTCACCACCAAGCAATCAGAAGGACATCCACGAGCTGACCATACACCCCACAACCCTCTCCTCAGCACGTAGCCCCTTCCTCTTCTCCCTGTGTAATTTCCAAGCCAAACCCTAGGAGCTGGTGCTCTGGAACGAGTCCACCTTCTCCGCAGGGTTGCCAGTTTATTCAATAAAGCTGTCTCTCCTTTTTGTCTGACATGTGTCTCTCAGTATTGGATGCCTGAGCAACGAGTGTCTGAACCTGAGTTCAAGAACCTCAGAACACTCTAAATAGTCAGGAGGAAACATAAATCCACATGGGGGTTAATCTGAGAGACAACTGACCTTGCTCCTTCGGAAATGTCAGTGTCAGGAGGGACTTCCCTGGTGGTCCAGTGGCTAAGACTCCACGCTCCAAATGCAGGGTGCCCAAGTTCAATCCCTGCTCAGGGAACTAGATCCTATATGCCGCAACGGAGAGTTTGCATGCCACAGCTAAGATTTGACTCAACCAAATTAATATTAAAAAAAGAAATGGCAGTGTCAGGAAAAACCAAAAGGCTGGTACTGTTCTAGGAGAGGAGAGAGGAAAGAGACAGGATAACCAAGGGAGTGGATGAATCTTGGCTGGATCCTGGATGGGGGAAACACGGGTGAGGGGGGAACATTGTTGGTACAATTGGGTACCTTTTATAATGGACTATATATTAGATGGCTCAGAAGGTAAAGAATCTGCCTGCAATGCAGGAGACCAGGGTTCAATCCCTGGGTCAGGACAATCCCCTGGAGAGGGAAATGGAACCCACTCCAGTATTCTTGCCTGGAGAAGTACATGGACAGAGGCGCCTGACCGGCTACAGTCCATGGGGCCGAGAGGAGTCGGACACGACTGAGAGACCAACACTTTATGGTTTTATATATTATCTAACAGTGCTGTATCTTTTCTCTTTAAATGATGGAAATGGAAAACAAAAAAAAAGTTTACAATGTTCCCCTGGGTTAGGAAAATGGGGGTAGGTGGGAAGAATCCATTATTTTACAAGGAGAACAAAAGCTTGGATTCCAGTACTGGCCTTGCCACTTCCTACCTGTGATAAGTGGGACCTGTTTTGCCACCTCTTGGACCCTATTCCATCATCTGGGAAAGCAGGGTTACCGCAGTGCTCACCACGAGTGGCTGGTGAGGGCTGACGGACCACACAAAGAAGCTGGGGCCGGTGGGCAACTCACTTCAACCAGCAAAGAAAGCTTAATGGAAAGGAGGCTTCTGCTGAATCAGGCTCTAAGGGACTCCCTTCCCTCTGTGTGGGAGAGGGCCTGCACCCCTTTGCTTCCCCTCCCACCCCCTTCTCCGACCCCTTTTCCCAGCGGATCCCAGAAAATGTGCTCCCAACAAGATGTATCAACCGCAGGGTGCAGCCTGGAAATGCAGCTTAGATCCCCTTTGTTGTTTCCCAGCAAATTAAAATTTATCTCTCAGGGAGGAAATGAGGGGGTTGGATTTTTTTTTTCTTCCCTTCCTCCTTAATGGTCCCTGATGAAGGAAATGAATGCGGGGGAAGGGATCAGAAATACGATCCACCTCTCGCTGGCTCAGAAAGGTCTGGGGGCTCCCTGTACCCTCAGAGGGGGCAGCTGGGCACAGTGTGTTTTATTATATAATTAACCTTGACCCTTCTGGGTTCAAAGAGAGAGGTTAGTTGGAAATAAATCAATAGTCTGGTCTGGTCACTTCAAAGGCTTCAGGACCCGCTGGAAAATTCCATGTTGGTTCAGTGTGTAAATTGGAGTAGGGTGTGCAATTCTTTTTGAAAGGTTGTGGGGTGGTTAGGTCTAAAATTGAAATGAATTGTGTATCCGCTTCCTTTAATCAAGCAATCAGGAGTCTTTATTGTGTTTCTTGGTGGGGGCGGGGGGTGGGTGGGAAGGCCTGGAAGAAAATATAGTGTGACCTCTATGTGACCACTGGGCCAGCTCTAGGACAATAGACAACTCTCCGAGATTAGGAAGCCCATCCCCTCACCAGCAGGGTTTGGCCCTGGCTTCCAGCAGGTCTGGGATACTTGGAATCACTGAACCATCACCATCATAATACACAGCAATTTTTGAGTGTTTACTATGGGTCAGGTGCCAGAGATTTTCCAGTTGTTTTCTCATCTGAGTCTCATAACAACCCAATTAGATAAGTACCATTATTATCTCTATTACAAATTAAGACATTGAGCTTCCGAGGGGCTCAAGAGCAGGTCCAAAGCCACTGTGAGGTTTTCAAAATCTGTTCCAATGATATGGCTCAAGGGATGAAAGAGAAGCCAAGGAAGTGTTGCAAATGACCCAAAAGTCTCCAGTCCCAGCCTTCTTTTCCTCCCCTGAAGTTGTTGGAAGGTGAATGGAGCTGGTTTCTCTTCTCGTCTCTCTTGGCCTCATCTCTAGTTTGCCTTTCATCTGTCTTTCCTCCTTTCTCTTTGTCTTTTCTTTCTTCCTCCGTCCCTCTTTGTTTCTCAGGCGGCACAGTGGTAAAGAATCTGCCTGCCCAAGCAGGAGACACAGGAGATGCGGGTTTGATCCCTGGGTTGGTCAGATGCCCTGGAGAAGGAAATGACAATCCACTCCAATATTCTTCTTGCCTGGGAAATCCCATGGACAGAGGAGGCTGACGGGCTACAGTCCATGGGTTCAGACTGAGCAACTGAACACACACACCCTTCTCTTTGCTTTCCTGCTTTCTCTCCACAAGTGTTTATTAAGTATTTAGTGCTGCTCCACAGCAGCACCAGTGGGTCATATAGAGATAAGAAACCATGTCTGTTCTTAGGACACTCACATCCTAAATTCTCCAAGCAGGCAAGAGCGGTACACATCATGTGCATTTTATGCTACAGAAGGAAATAGTTCTGTGTGAGAGGATGTGGAGGAAGGGCAAAAGCAGGAAAGTAAAGGATCAGGGAGGACTGGGAGGAGATCATGTTTGAAAGGATCTGAAAAGAAGAGTTTGTTGAACAGTCTCATTGCAGGCTAAGGGAACAGCATGCAGAAAGGGCTTCGAGGCACCATGGCATGGCGTGTTCCAAAGAAGCCAGGAGCCTTTGGCCTGTATTTTGATTGGGTCATTTATTTTTCTGGAATTGAGCTCCAGGAGTTGCTTGTATATTTTTGAGATTAATTTTTTGTCAGTTGCTTTATTTGCTATTATTTTCTCCCATTCTGAAGGCTGTCTTTTCACCTTGCTTATAGTTTCCTTTGTTGTGTAGAAGCTTTTACTTTTAATTAGGTCCCATTTGTTTATATTTGCTTTTATTTCCAATATTCTGGAAGATGGGTCATAGAGGATCCTGCTGTGACTTATGTTGGAGAGTGTTTTGCCTATGTTCTCCTCTAGGAGTTTTATAGTTTCTGGTCTTACATTTAGATCTTTAATCCATTTTGAGTTTATTTTTGTGTATGGTGTTAGAAAGTGTTCTAGTTTCATTCTTTTACAAGTGGTTGACCAGTTTTCCCAGCACCACTTGTTAAAGAGATTGTCTTTTCTCCATTGTATATTCTTGCCTCCTTTGTCAAAGATAAGGTGTCCATAGGTGCGTGGATTTATCTCTGGGCTTTCTATTTTGTTCCATTGATCTATATTTCTGTCTTTGTACAAGTACCCTATTGTCTTGATGACAGTGGCTTTGTAGTAGAGCCTGAAGTCAGGCAGGTTGATTCCTCCAGTTCTATTCTTCTTTCTCAAGATTGCTTTGGCTATTTGAGGTTTTTTGTATTTCGATACAAATTGTGAAATTATTTGTTTTAGCTCTGTAAAAAACACTGTTGGTAGCTTGATAGGGATTCCACTGAATCTGTAGATTGCTTTGGGCAGTATACTTATTTTCACTATATTGATTCTTCCAAGCCACGAACACGGTATATTTCTCCATCTATTAGTGTACTCTTTGATTTCTTTCACCAGTGTTTTATAGTTTTATATATATAGGTATTTTGTTTCTTTAGGTAGATATGTTCCTAAGTATTTTATTCTTTTCATTGCAATGGCGAAAGGAATTGTTTCCTTAATTTTCCTTTCTGTTTTCTCATTATTACAGATATTTCTCCAAAGAAGATGGCTAACAAACACATGAAAAGATGCTCGATGATTTCTTTCACCAGTGTTTTATAGTTTTATATATATAGGTATTTTGTTTCTTTAGGTAGATATGTTCCTAAGTATTTTATTCTTTTCATTGCAATGGCGAAAGGAATTGTTTCCTTAATTTTCCTTTCTGTTTTCTCATTATTACAGATATTTCTCCAAAGAAGATGGCTAACAAACACATGAAAAGATGCTCGACATCATTCATTATCAGAGAAATGCAAATCAAAACCACAATGAGATACCATTTCACGCCAGTCAGAATGGCTGCGATCCAAAAGTCTACAAGTAATAAATGCTGGAGAGGGTGTGGAGAAAAGGGAACTCTCTTACACTGTTGGTGGGAATGCAAACTAGTACAGTCACTATGGAGAGCAGTGTGGAGATTCCTTAAAAAACTGGAACTAGAACTGCCTATGACCCAGCAATCCCACTGCTGGGCATACACACCAAGGAAACCAGAACTGAAAGAGACACGTGTACCCCAATGTTCATCGCAGCACTGTTTATAATAGCCAGGACATGGAAGCAACCTAGATGCCCATCAGCAGATGAATGGATAAGAAAGCTGTGGTACATATACACAATGGAGTATTACTCAACCATTAAAAAGAATGCATTTGAATCAGTTCTAATGAGGTGGATGAAACTGGAGCTGATTATACAGAGTGAAGTAAGTCAGAAAGAAAAACACCAATACAGTATACTAATGCATATATATGGAATTTAGAAAAACGGTAACAATAACCCTGTATGCAAGAAGGCAAAAGAGACACAGATGTATAGAGCAGTCTTTTGGACTCTGGGAGAGGGAGAGGGTGGACTGATTTGGGAGAATGGCATTGAAACATGTATACTATCACATGTGAAACAGATTGCCATTCCAGGTTAAATGCACGATACAGGGTGCTCGGGGCTGGTGCACTGGGATGACCCTGAGGGATGGGATGGGTAGGGAGGTGGGAGGGGGCTCAGGATGGGGAACACATGTACACCTGTGGCGGATTCATGTCAATGTATGGCAAAACCAATACAATATTGTAAAGTAAAATAAATAAATAAATAAATAAATTTCTTCAGTGATTAAAAAAAGAAGCAGAAGAAGCCAGGAGCCTAGCTTGGAGGACTGAAGTGGANGAGGTGGGAGGGGGCTCAGGATGGGGAACACATGTACACCTGTGGCGGATTCATGTCAATGTATGGCAAAACCAATACAATATTGTAAAGTAAAATAAATAAATAAATAAATAAATTTCTTCAGTGATTAAAAAAAGAAGCAGAAGAAGCCAGGAGCCTAGCTTGGAGGACTGAAGTGGATGACAGGTAGAAAAGTAGGCTCTGTTCTGAATAATAATAGTAAGAGTAAGCACAGTCCTGACTGCTTTCCGTCACTAACTTCTTTACTGCTCACAACAACCTGTGAAGTCTGTGCTGTGCTTCTCCATAGTTTATAGAAGAGGAACCGACGGCACCAGACCTTAAGGGATGTCCACTGGGCCACAGCCAAACAGTGGCTGACTGGTTATTATACACTTGAGCCCATTCTCTTAACCCCTGGGTGATACTGCCTCTTCTGAGGGAGGCTTGAATGCCAGGCTAAAGGCCCTGGACTGATTTGGGGTCAGTGGGGAGCTCGGGAGGTTCCTCACTCAACCTGCATTAGCCAACATGCCCACCTCAACCCTCCTCTTCAGGGCCTCCCATCCCTGCATCTCTCAACATTCAAAAAGAAAATCTTCATTTCGGTCCATTGGGACCACGTCTGCCTTCAAGCCTGCCCCCACCAATCTACAGATAGCAGTCAGCAACCAGCATGGGCTTCGCACAAGGAGGCCCAGGCTCAGGCCCTGGGCCTCGGTTTGCTTGTCTGGTAAATGGGAGGATGACAGTAAGTCCAGCTCTGCTTGCTGCAAGGCTGTGAGAAGACTCCAAGGAGGTGTTCTAGAAATGCCACCAGAAGTAATAACAGAGAACTCTTCCTTATCAGTGGAGCACCAAGGACTCCATAGCACCCCTTTCTATTTCCCGAGGAAGCTCCAGGCTCTCTGGCTTTCTCACTAGCTCCCTTCCCACCTGGAAAGCCACGTAAAGTTTTCCTCAAACACATCAACCGTGTAAAAACATATGCTCTGGAGATTTAGTAGTCATTCATTCGTACGTTTATTGAGCCTCTATTAAGTGCTAGGTCTCCCGCAGCAAATAACAACCTCCTGGCTGCTCCATGATCTTACCGTGTTCGTTGCTTACCCTTTGCTTTCAGCCTTGGGTATCCCTTCCCTCTTCTCCACTTGTCTTTGAAGTCTTCCCTAATTCTGGCCTGCAATGAATCGTGTTTTCTTCTGCTTTCCCAGCTTGCCAATGCCCATCCAAGCCAGTACCTGGATAAGTTAAAGTTATTTTAATTCAAGCCCATACTGTCAGCTCACTGAGAGCTAGGACTGTCTCTCCAGTGTAAGGCTGAGCTTAGCTGCTAGCTTCCATCAAGGGCTTCCCCGGGGCTTCCCCGGGGCTTCCCCGGGACTTCCCCGGTGGCTCAGAGGGTAAAGCGCCTGCATGCAAGGCGGGAGATCCGGATTCGATCCCTGCGTCGGGAAGTTCCCCTGAAGAAGGAAATGGCAACCCACGCCAGTATCCTTGCCTGGAGAATCCCATGGATGGAAGAGCCTGGTGGGCTACAGTCCATGGGGTCGCAAAGAGTGGGACACGACTGAGCGAGCTCACTTCACTTCCATCAAGCGAGGGTTGACAGGCTTTCTTTCCTGTAGCTGTAATCCTCGCTATCTCCACAGGGGGGCAGCAAACCTCGCNGTATCCTTGCCTGGAGAATCCCATGGATGGAAGAGCCTGGTGGGCTACAGTCCATGGGGTCGCAAAGAGTGGGACACGACTGAGCGAGCTCACTTCACTTCCATCAAGCGAGGGTTGACAGGCTTTCTTTCCTGTAGCTGTAATCCTCGCTATCTCCACAGGGGGGCAGCAAACCTCGCCAGTCACAGCCTTTCTCCCTGGAGCTGAGACACTGCAGGCCGGGATACTTCGTCGAGAGGCTCCCTCCGTTTCACGGAGGCAATGCCAGATGCAGAGGTCCTCTCTTCTTTATCTCATTCACCCTCACTCATTTTGTTCTGCCCACTTTCTCTGCCTGTAACAATGAGGTCATCTGAACACTTAAACTGAACTCTTGGCTAATATGAATTAATTGGGTGCAATCAGAATATACAAACCAATCCCCATAATACCTCTTTGTGGGAGGGCACGGAGATGGCCCACTCCCTGACTCTAGCCTGAACTCAGCTCAGGACCGGTCCCTCACCCCTGGTTGCTCCCACTCCTGCTCCTATTCCGGCTGCCAGCCCAGCTTCTCCCGGCCCCTGCTGCCCCACACCTGTCCTCAGCAGGAGGACTGCTCTCCTCACTGCCTGCCCCCAGGTCCATGTTCGCACACCCCCAGCCCCCGGTCTCCCCAGGACCCAGGCTCCCCATCAACTGTAGCCTGACTAGGTTTAGTGCAAAGGGCTCCTGGCCTCCAGCCCTGGCCCCGCCCCTAACCTCTGTGAGCTCGAGCGATTCCTGCTCCTGCTGGCTCTCGGTGTCTCCTCTGTCTCATGAAGGCGTCAGTGGTCCCTCCCTGCTCTGTCATTCTGGGGTCGTTCTGGGGACCACCATCCCTGGTGGGTGGGGATCTCAGGCCGGCACCAGCTCTCCCTGGCCCCTCAGCCCTCGCTGCCCTGAGGGAGCTGGCCGTGGAGAAGGCCCTTGCTAGGTGTTCACAGCAGCCTGGGACTCCCTTCCTGACCTCAGGACTGGCCCTTCAAGACCGAGCTTCACTAATCATAGGGATGAGACCTACAAACATGGCTTGGCTGGAAGTCGGGAGCAGTGCTTGTCTTCCTCCAGCCCCTCCCATCATACCCCAGAGCCTCCGGGAGCAGCCTTCCTGCTGCCCAGCCTCCCAGCCCACGCTTGTTCTCCACCCACCCCTCCATGTGGACCTGTGGTCAAAGAAGGCCACAACATCTGACTCCAGTCCCATCCAAAGGTGGAGGCGTCTAACTTCCCTCCCTGGGATACAACGGCCTTAGTGACGTGCTTCTCAGGGACAGAACGTGGCAGCGATGCTGCAGGATATCCAGGGCTAGGTTCTAAATTTCCTAGCAGTTTCCACCTGGCTCTAGCTCTCAGGACGCTGATCCCTGAGTCCCAGCCACCAGGCTGTGAGGCAGCCCAGGCACATGGAGAGGCCGCATGTAGGCACTGAGGCTGACAGCCAGCATCAGCCACCAGACTCGAGCAAGCCTTCAAATGATTCCAGCCCTCGGGCTTCAGGCTGCCACAGCTGATGCGCAGTGAAGCAGAGACAGCACTCCACGCGGGGGCCCGGCCCAAACTGCAGATGTGTGCGCAAAAGAAATGTTAGGGTAAACCTCTAACATGTTGGGGTGGTTTGTTACAGAGCATTAGGTAACTGGAGCAAACTTAATCCCTGGCTGCTGCTGCTTTCTGCTCAAACACACGCACGTGTGTGTGTGTGTGTGTGTGTATGTGTGTGTGTGTCTCTGTGTGTATAGGTATTCAGCCAGAGGCCACTGGATCATTGGAGATCTCAGGACCTAGATTCCAGCTGGGCCACTCAGCTGAGAGCAATTTCTGCTAAACGTCCTAACTGGAACCCTGCTTCTCCTTTTACCTCAGTTCAAGGTCCTGTTAGAACAGACCCTTCCTTTATTTGCATGTGATTTGTGTGCAATTTGCATACATCATGAGTCATAGTAGGTGGTTTTTAAAGGTTTCCGGGCCCCTCGCTGGGGGAGGTACTAGCCTCTTGGAGCCTTGGAGGAACAGGAGCCCTGGAGGCTGCGTGGTCTGCCCTCCTATCCTCACGTCTGCTCCTCCATATGACCCCCCATCACCTCCCCAGGTGCTCCTTGGATGGCTGAAGTTGAAGAATTTCTGTTTGTGGAGTTCTGAGTAAAGAAAGGCAAGGTATTATTTCTATATTTGGGCTTAGTTCTTTCCTCCGGGAAAATCAAGACAAGTCCACCACTTCTCCCCAAGACCCATGACGCTACCTTGTGGCCTCAGGCTTCTCTCCCAGCTCAGCATCCACTGCGCCATCACTGTCTGTGGCCTGACCTTGGCCCCCGCCACCCCTGTAGCCCTCTTCCAGAAGTGCCAGGCCAAGGGCTTTCAGATGTGTCTTTTAGAAGCAGTACCCCATTTTCTAATGAAAAGCTCATGCAGAGTTCAACTTAGAACACAAAAAGTCAAGCTGCTCTAGGTGTGATGGGCAAGGAGGCTCCCCCAGACCCTCTAGCCACAGCTGGAGAACTCAGCTTGCCAACCACTGTCCTTGTCTGTTCCTCTCAAAAGATGCCTCTGGGTATAGAACCCAGCCCTCCAGACTTGCAGTCTCCCAGGGGTGAGCCTTGGCAACAGAGAGGACATTGACAGTATAAGCAGTTGCGTTACACCATTGCTTCTTACTAAGCTTGAGGCCCACTGAGGCCTTTTTTAATTTTTTGGCCTTGCTGTGCGGCGTGTGGGATCCAGGGACCAAGGATCAAACCTGTACCCCCTGCATTGGAAGGGCGGCGTCTTAACCACTGGACCTCCAAGGAAGCCCTGAGACCTCCAGATCTTTGCCAGCACAACACGTTAACCCAGTCTCTCTTGGCCTATTCTCAGACTCAGCAGCTTCAGGAGTCTGGACTGAAGAGACCACAGGGAGGAACAGAGAGGCCTGGCCAAGGGTCTGGCTGTGTGTCCTGTAAGGACTCAGCCAGTCAGGGCCCCAGTCTCCTCAACTTTAGTCCTTCCTCATAGACAAGGCAGAAAAAAGCACAGAGCTGGGACTTCTCCAGTGGTCCAGGGGCTACAACTCATGAGCTCCCAGTGCAGGGGTCCTGGGTTTGAGCCCCGGTCACGGAACTAGATCCCACATGCCACATCTAAAGATCTCGCATGCTGCAACCAAGACCTAGGGCTGCCAAAGTAATTAACTGAGCATTTTTAAAAGAACATGGCCCCCCAAAAGATGTCCTTCTCATTATAGGGGACTGGAATGCTAAAGTAGGAAGTCAAGAAATACCTGGAGTAACAGGTAAATTTGGCCACAGGATTTGAAACAGCTCAACTGGAATTGCATCACCTCCACTAGTTTCGTTTGTAGTGATGCTTTCTAAGGCCCACTTGACTTCACATTCCAAGATGTCTGGCTCTAGATTAGTGATCACATCATCATGATTATCTGGGTTATGAAGATCTTTTTTGTACAGTTCTTCCATGTATTCTTGCCACCTCTTCTTAATATCTTCTGCTTCTGTTAGGTCCATACCGTTTCTGTCCTTTATCGAGCCCATCTTTGCATGAAATGTTCCCTTGGTATCTCTAATTTTCTTGAAGAGATCTCTAGTCTTTCCCATTCTGTTGTTTTCCTCTATTTCTTTGCATTGATCGCTGAAGAAGGCTTTCTTATCTCTCCTTGCTATCCTTTGGAACTCCGCATTCTACACATGGACATCACCAGATGGTCAACACCGAAATCAGATTGATTATATTCTATGCAGCCAAAGATGGAGAAGTTCTATACAGTCAACAAAAACAAGACCAGGAGCTGACTGTGGCTCAGATCATGAACTCCTTATTACCAAATTCAGACTCAAATTGAAGAAAGTAGGGAAAACCGCTAGACCATTCAGATATGACCTAAATCAAATCCCTTATGATTATACAGTGGAAGTGAGAAATAGATTTAAGGGCCTAGATCTGATAGATAGAGTGCCTGATGAATGGAATGAGGTTCATGACATTGTACAGAAGACAGGGATCAAGACCATCCCCATGGAAAAGAAATGCAAAAAAGCAAAATGGCTGTCTGGGGAGGCCTTACAAATAGCTGTGAAAAGAAGAGAGGTGAAAAACAAAGGAGAAAAGATATAAACATCTGAATGCGGAGTTCCAAAGGATAATTACAGTTAGTTTCTGCCATATAAAAAAGTGAGTCAGCTATGTTATATTTTATATTTTATATATATTTATCTGTGTTTTATAAACATGTCCATTAAGAATATTAAGGCTTTTTTACTTTAATCACATTTAGTTATGTAGACATTCCATATAAATATTTTACTGTTTTATGTTTTATATTTTTACTATTTTATAATTATCATCATTGCTAAAAGATGGAAGGGGCAGGCAGGGAGAAAATAGCAAAGCTCATAATAGGCTAAATATGATGGCAAGAGCTATGCGATGTGACATGTCTAGCACTGAAGCAGCCAAAATCAGTAGCTGTCTACTTTCTAAAAGTCCTGCCCTATGTGTAGGCTTATTTCCTTAGAATAAGGAAAACACATCGTCTTGGAATTTGCTGTGCTTTTTTATTTTTAGCTCACAAACACACTAAAAATATGAAGTATTTAAATTTGAGGGAAAAAAGCATTATTTCATCTTAAAATGATCGAGATTATTAACTAAACTGATTTATTCCAGATTTTTATCCTGTAAGATATTAGTGAATATTTTATTAGAATGTAATTGAGATATAGTAGATAATTTTAACTTAGTGGCTTTTTTTCTTGAAATATAAAGTAAATAAAACATTATCATAATTGGTAGCTGATATCTTATAATTGCAGCAATAACATGAAAATGTAGTGGGCTTAAAATAATCCTGCATATAGAAAAGTATTTACTGAAATTTCACACTAGAGTATGTGCAATGGCAGTTTCCTAACATTGTAGCTAAATAACAGTGAATAAGTGCTTTGTTTTACAAATAAATTATGCATATATTAAAAAAATATTATAACCTTGGCTGCTGCTGCTAAGTCACTTCAGTCGTGTCTGACTCTGTGTGACCCCATAGACGGCAGCGCACCAGGCTCCCCCATCCCTGGGATTCTCCAGGCAAGAACACTGGAGTGGGTTGCCAATGCCTGAAAGAGAAAAGTGAAAGTGAAGTCGCTCAGTCTGTCCGACTGTTAGCGACCCCATGGACTGCAGCCCACCAGGCTACTCTGTCCATTGGATTTTCCAGGCAAGAGTACTGGGGTGGGGTGCCATTGCCTTCCCCGATATATATATATAACTATAGTTATGGAGAAAGGGAGGGAGAGAAAGGAGAAATTTGAAATGTAGAATCAGTTATCCATGAGATTTCATAAGTGGAAGAATGGCTGAGTTTCAATGTGTTGTATTATACCCAGTTGGGACCAAGCTAGTGATCAGTGATTCAGAGATTAGGTCAGAATTTGGGGAGAAAATGGTTTCACCATTGAGTGCTAAAAAGATCAGGTCAGACTCCAATTGCAGCCTACAATTCACCATATCTGGGATTCAGACATGTCTTAAAGACCAGTGAGATGTGGTCTGTTTACACGAGAGTCCTCTGAGTAAGAAATTCTTCCTATTGGGAGTTGGGGCCATGGGCTTTAGTGTCTAGAGAATTCCAAATTCAGCATGGAGTCTGCCTTTTGGATTTGTCTCTTACTCCTCCCTACCATGGGTTCATGTTCTCAGCTAAGGATATGAGTGGAGACAAAAGGCGTGGACTTAATATGCTGCTGCTGCTAAGTCGCATCAGTCATGTCCGACTCTGTGCAACCCCATAGATGGCAGCCCACCAGGCTCACCCGTCCCTGAGATTCTCCAGGCAAGAGTACTGGAATGGGTTGCCACGTCCTTCTCCAATGCATGAAAGTGAAAGATGAAAGTGAAGTCGCTCAGCCGTGTCCGACTCTTAGTGACCCCATGGACTGCAGCCCACCAGGCTCCTCCGTCCATGGGATTTTCCAGGCAAGAGTACTGGAGTGGGTTGCCATTGCCTCCTCTGGACTTAATATAGTTTCAGTGAATTAAATGCCCCCAAGAGCACAGGAATTCCAGAGTGTCAGTAGCGCACAAAAGGATACAGCAGCCCAATAGGAGGAAGAATTACTATGACCAGAGGCAAGGCGCCTGCCTACCAATATGACCAGCAGAGGCGGAGGGACTCACGGCAGACTGAGTGGCCACATCTTAAGGATAAGAACCTTGAGAGATGGAGAGCCCGAAATCCTGGAGGGTGTGATACAAACCATTAATCACTTTCGATTCACTATTATCCATACTCCTAGGTGATATGGCCTAAAGCAACACAGATTTTCTATATGATAAACCTGTAGTGAATCTTCAATAATCGTTCATGCTAGGCTGGTACCACATTACTTTTCTTTGTATCTTATCTTCTGATTTCATACTCTTCCATGTTGGGGATTTCTCTTCCTATTCTAGAATGCCATAAGGTGGGGAGCAGTGTTTTCATTTCTGTTTTGTTCTCTTAATCCTATTTCTCCTGTAGGGAAAAGTCTCCATGGGGGTGTGTGGTGGTGGGCAGCGGGTGGATTAAAAAGTGAAAACCTTTCTAGAAGTGTTCCTAGATTGTCTAACCAAAATAAATAGGTGAAACAACATATAATTGCTCATCCAACAATGTCAGAACCTAAGCCCATTTTTTGTCTTTCTGATACATCATTTATACCTTGGGAAACAGTCCTTCCTGTTGAGCCACCTGTGCACAAAAAGTTTATAGAACTTCCTTGAACTAATGAGTTAAGTTTTTAAGAGTCGATTCAGGTTATAATATTAATTTATCATTTATGGGTTGGTCACCCTATGCATTGCATGAGGAAACCAAGATCTAAAGAATGGTTTTTATCCTCATGAACATTACTGATCTTTCTTGAACTTGAAATAAGAAAGATGTGTCCAGAAAAACCTGTGCAGATTCTAGTGCCTGTGTACTTCTGTTCTGCTCTGTGCAAAGAGGAATAATGTATAGAGACCATAATGACAATTAGATCTCTTTGAAGAGGACTGGTTTAAAAGCTTTTAATAACCTGAAGATGCCAGCTGTGATAACATAAGAAAACAAGTTTAGTACACCAATTATATGCTCCCATAATTCTATGCACTTTCCTAGGATTCCAATGCAGACCAAATAGTTATCACTATATATGCCAGTTTACCAATTAAAATCAACTCATGGTCATCCTCATGGTATATTGCCACCCTCTATCATTCCTTCTTTCAATTCCAAACTGCAAGGGTTATGGCTGCAATCAAACTGAACTGGTTTACAGCACTGTTTAACTGCCTCAGTAATTAAACACCAATAACTCACCTTGGGTATTTGGGTTTGGACTACCTCTTGCATATTTTAAGTTTTCAATGTTATTGTCTAGGCCACAGATTAATATCCTGGTAAAATTAAGTACCGAGAATAGGTACACCCTGTGGACTTTACTGCAAAAATAGAAATGGCTGCATCAAAAATATGGTTTCCTCTATGAGATGAATGGCATGGGCCCAGCTGGGCAATAAGAAGGGCTGTGCTAGCTTCTTCTTGTTTTTTAAGTTGTCAAGTTTCAGGAGATGCAATTGATCCATGAGATAGTCTGATGTTATAATGAGAAATTTCTGCACTCAGAACTGTCCTTGCTGTCATGCAGGTAGATGTGTGTGTCATGGGCCTTGAGCAAGAGTCTCTGCCTGTGCAATGTGCATGCTCAGTTGCCCACTTGTGTCTGACTCTTTGCAACCCCATGGACTGTAGCATACCAGGCTGTCCATGGGATTTCCCAGGCAAGAAAACTGGAGTGGGTTACCATTTGCTTCTCCAAGAGATCATCCCAGCGCAGGGACTGAACTCTCATCTCCTGGTTGGCTGGCAGATTCTTTCACTGCTGAGCCACCGGTGAAGCCCTGCCTGCACAAAGGAGGCAGTAATCGGGACTGACCCCCACCTGGCTGGCCAGTGCATGGGATGCTGTTTAGGAATTGAGCCTCCAGAGGGCGCACCTTTTTCTAGTTGCAGCAAGGCAAGACAGGTGGGGCCATTACCTTTCCAGTCTCCTTTGAGTGGAAAAGCCCAAGCCTTGCAGCCACTTGTTGGAGAGGACAGATGCACCATGTAGAGAGGGCCTAGAACCTTGACAGTTACCCAGTGCCAGGAGATTCAGCGATTCCTGAGGAGGGGAGAGCAGGGGGAGGGCCCGGGACACATGTCTCCCACCTCAGTCAGTAGGGAGCACCTTCCAGCTCCACAGGCTGGCTCCCTTTGGGAATCTCAACAGCAGTGACCTTCCAGTTCACTCAAGTTTATTTCTAAGCTTGTTTATAGATGACCACACAGCATTATGAACAGAATTTAGGTGTTATCTTACACCTAACCTATTCTGTCTCATCTCTGAGCCCCCAACCTCTTGAATAGAGGTGAATTGTTTTGACTTTAAATAGTATTTATGCCAAGTTTAATATCTGAGTTTTTTTTTTTTTTCATCGTCAGTGAAAGTTATTGAACCTTCAGCAGGAAATTGACGTAGGGGACACGGCTGAGGCTGAGTCAGCGTCTTAAAGGGCACATCCTGCTCCTAAGGCAGCAGCCTGAGCCGACAGCTTCGCTGCTTAGGACAGGACCATAAATATGTGGGTGCCTTGTGTTCAGATGTCTGCGTGGTCATACAGGGTTCTCTTTATGAATTGTGTCTTAATCCATGCTACATCAGAGAACAGATGGCTATACTTTGTCACTCTTGAGTATTGAAAATATTGGGGGAGGGATGTGATGGAAGAGAAGGCAGGGCTGCAAGTCCAGGCTGGCCTTTTCTCCTGCTGAACTAAGCAGCTCTGCATGGAGGGCTCTTCAAGGACCCACCTGGTCAAGTACATCCTGTGGTGACCCTGACCTCCTCTCAGATCACCTTAAATAGCCACTGTCTGTCACTTCTTTCCATTTGAAAACTGTCTCCCAGAGGACACCATGAGCATCTACTTTTCCTGGGAGAAGTTTCTCCCATCTTCTCTCCTCCACCTATTATTCACACAGTGGGTTCAACTGCGTTCCTTACTTGAAGACCCAAGGAGTCTGAGGGAATGTAATCAAAGTTTTCGTTTCAGTTTTCATTTCAGAGTAGTGACAGCCCTGCCGGTCTAGGGAAGACAGCTTGGAGGACAACAGAGAGGCCCAGTTAGAGCCCCACACAGTGAAGGGAACTGTAAAGGCCAAAGGGGTCAGAAGCTTCCAGAACACTAGGGCCTCTGGGCCTGGATCACTCTCCCTTCTTTCTGGTTTTCTCTAGTTAGAGCCATCAGCAACTACAGAGATGGAATAGGAACTAAAGAATTGATAGCCCCCCACTTCAGTGACAAAGAAGGCAATGGCACCCCACTCTAGTACTCTTGCCTGGAAAATCCCATGGATGGAGGAGCCTGGTGGGCTGCAGTCCATGGGGTTGCAAAGAGTCAGACATGACTGAACAACTTCACTTTCACTTTTCACTTTCATGGATTGGAGAAGGACATGGCAACCAACTCCAGTGTTCTTGCCTGGAGAATCCCAGGGACGGGGGAGCCTGGTGGGCTGCCGTCTATGGGGTCGCACAGAGTCAGACACGACTGAAGCGACTTAGCAGCAGCAGCAACAGCACTTCAGTGATGGGCTTCCTCGACGGCTCAGTGGGTAAAGAATCTGCCTGCCAATGCAGGAGAAGGGGCTTCCCTGGTGGCTCAGACAGTAAAGAATCTGTCTGCAATGCAGGAGACCCGGGTTCAATCCCTGGGTCAGGAAGATCCCTGGAGAAGGGAATGGCTACCCGCTCCAGCATTCTTGCCTGGAGAATTCCATGGATAGAGGAGCCTGGTGGGATACAGTCCGAAGGGTCGCAAAGAGTGGGATATGACTGAGCAACTAAGCACAGGCACACTCCAATGATATGGGCGGGACTTAGCCATCACAGGGGTCTCCTCACTTTACCCAGACACTGTGAACTCCTGACTGTTATGCGCCCCTCATCCTCCTCTTCAGAAGCCCGCTGTGGATGTAATTGTACAGTTATCTTTGAGTCCTCATGCCCCCCGCTTCCACGTGCTGCTCCCTCCACTCTGACTTGGAACATCTCTGATCATCCTTGCAGTCACTGTGGTTCACATCCTCCTTTTCTCTCATGCAGATGTTGACTCCGCAGCGCTCTCCTGTCCGGGCTCCCTGCTCCACCCTCAGATGGGTCCTGGACTCGGCTGCCAGATCAGCAGCACTCTTATGTTGGTGCCAGTTTCCTTCTCACAAAGCTTGGCATCTTCTTTAAGTATTTAGAGTCCATCACTTCAAATTTCTTTAAATGGGGTTAAAAGTGCCCTGAGCTCTAACCTCCGGTTCACTTTTCCAGCCTGTTCCTCATGCTCCCACTTACCGACCCTTCACAGGAGTTCCAGTTGATGTTTCCAGTCCATACTCTGCCCTTCCCTATCTTTGTTCCCATCCCCACTCCTCTGTCTGCATACTTAAAGCCTCTACAATCCATCTAATCCTGCTCGATTGCCCTCCCCCATGAAGTAGTTCTTACTGTCCTTCAGGCAAAAGTGATCTGCTCATTCTTTCATTGTACTTATCATGTCTACCTTGTGATATAAATCTTTGTGCACCTGTCATCTGGTTAAACTAGGAGAATTTTTAGGGGAGAATACCCTTGTCTAATTCATTTTTGTAACCCTTAAATCACCTAAAGCCAAGCCTTGCTCCTGGTGCTGAAGAAATCACTACCAACTGACCAATTCATTGATCTATTTGCAATTTTGATGGCAGAGGGAGTTACAACATGTGAGTAGAATTCTGAAGCAGGGCTCTATGACAATGAGAAGGCTGCACATCCTCTCAGCCCCTTGTTTTAAGTTCTTGATTTTTGATTTCCTGGGTTTCCCATGAAGCATTAAGTATATGAAAATAAAGGGATTCTTTGTCTTTGCTTAAGATGTTCTCTTTGAGTATTCAGTAATGACAATATCTGTCCTTCCCTCGTCTACAGTAGGGCAAACGTCCCTTGCCATTAATTCTTGGTTAATTCAGCAATTTAACATTATAGAAATTGCTGAAGTGAGTTCTTTATTCATATGTCCCGTTACCACTACTCTGCTGACTAAATTCTTTAAGACTGTTATTTTCTTGAATCTTGAGATTTCTAGTTCTCTTTAATTTGTATGGTTCTATATTCTGTCCCTTCTACCTATTTTTGAAATTATGTACCACTTTGATAATTCTGTGTGTTTTCTCTCAGTTGAAAATGGATCAATTCAAAATCTTACAAGCACGTACAAATCATGATTGTGTTGGTTCCAAGGCACCATCTGAAACATGAAGTCCGGACACACTGTCTGATCTAAGGGTTTTCTACAGTTTTAGTAGCCAGAGCTCCCCTTTTAAGACCATCTTTATAAGGCTGCAGACACAGTAAGATAAGAAGGAGCAAACGTGGAAGCAGAGAAAGCAGCCCCTAGACTTCCCGGCTCATTTAAAATTTCCAGGCCTCAGATTTCCAACCTGAAAAACAAAGCGATCTCCAGCCATAACAGGCTATCACTTTACGAGCTTGTAAAACTTATATCTAGGAGGGAAAGGGAAAATAAAACGCAAAGCAACATAAAGTTGACAAAACATTTGGGGGTCCTTAGAATTTCTAAATACCCAAAGTTTTAAATATGAGCTCGATTTTAAAATGTGAGTATTTGGTAGAAGATTTGGCTCAACGTGATGTAATTATATATTATAAGTGATTTCCTAAGCCCACCATGGCTCTGTTAACATTTGAATGGTAATATAGTATACAACTGGGGCTTCCCCAGTGGCTTAGCAGTAAAGAATCTGCTTGCAATGCAGGAGCCGCAAAAGACGTGGGTTTGATCCCTGGGTCAGGAAGATCCCCTGGAGGGAGGGCATGGCAACCCACTCCAGTACTCTTGCCTAGAGAATCCCATGGACGGAGGAGCCTGGCGGGCTACAGTCCATGGGGTCGCAGAGTCGGAATGACGGAGCGGCTAAGCCCAGCACATCCCAGCACAGGCGGCGCTGCTGGTAAAGGATCCGTCTGCCAGTGCAGGAGACACAGGAGGTGCGGGTTCAGTCCCTGGGCTGGGAAGATGCGCTGGAGGAGGAAATGGCAGCTCACTCCAGTATTCTTGCCTGGAGAATCCCATGGAGAGAGGAGCCTGGCAGGCTACAGTCTACAGGGTCGCAAAGAGTTGCACACGACTAAAGTGACTTAGCATGCACGCATGCTGCTGCTGCTGCTAAGTCACTTCAGTTGTGTCCGACTCTGTGTGACCCCATAGACGGCAGCCCACCACGCTCCCCCGTCCCTGGGATTCTCCAGGCAAGAATACTGGAGTGGGTTGCCATTTCCTTCTCTAATGCCTGAAAGAGAAAAGTGAAAGTGAAGTCGCTCAGTCTGTCTGACTGTTAGTGACCCCATGGACTGCAGCCCACCAGTCTACACCGTCCATTGGATTTTCCAGGCAAGAGTACTGGGGTGGGGTGCCATTGCCTACAATAATACTTGTGCAGAAGATAAGTGATTATTTTAGGTAAAACAAGAATCTCAGTCTCATCAAATAAAAACTTACACTTGTGCCACCTCTAAATGTTTAAATAGTAATATCTCAAGTAATGACTTAGCAGTGTATGAAAACCTTTTCTCTCATATGAGTCTCATCAGCTCTTGGTGAGGGCTGCTTTATTACAGCTGCATTTTACATGTGAGACAACAAGCACCAAAGCACCAGAGAGAGCAATGCACGTACTTGGCTTTGATTTTTACCCTCCAGTGTTTTGTTTTGGTTTTGAAGACAGTTCTTCTTTTTAAGTAGCTGAATAGGAAAATGTAAACAATATCATGGAATTTTACGTTGAAGTCACTTCTCTTGATTTAACTTTTATCTTGGAACTTCTGGGGCATTTCAACAGCCTGGGGACCAAACAAGCATGAATGGTGCATGATGTCTGAGAAAAAAAGAATTTTTTTGGCTGAATTTAGGCATTTAAAAAGAGACTTGTCAGGGTATTCTTTGGGCAATCGATATATTTTGTTATTAACTATTTTATTTGAAGCGTCTCTTTGTATTGTGGTTGTGCCATCCATGTGACTTCTTGCTCTAGGGTTTCACACTGCTTAGAAACCTAAGGAAATTGGAAATAGCAAACGTTATGAAGATATTGCATCATTCTCAGCAAGCGGGTGTATGATCCATTATTCTGACATCTCGCTTGTCTTCTTTGCAGTCTGATTGGTTATCTAGCTGTATAGAAATCTCTCGACATCTGGAAAGCTCAAAGGAGAAAAGAGCAGACCCACTTTATTATCCTGTGCTCTCCAGGCCTGCCGAGTACCTTATAAGAAAGATAACAGGGATATGAGATTGCAAACATCAGTTTAATGATAAAGCACTTGTCAGGAGATAAAGTCTTATGTTTAAGGCATGAGAACTCATGAGCTAGAGACTATTTGGGGAAGATATGAAGTAAAGGATGTGAGGCTGGGTTGATGTTTGTATGGTATTTCCTAGGGTGATGTATGACTTTAGGGGCCTCACGGGCAGTGATCTGCAGATGTGCACTAGGATGACTTCACCCAAAAAAAGACTCTGATGCTGGGAGGGATTGGGGGCAGGAGGAGAAGGAGATGACAGAGGATGAGATGGCCGGTTGGCATCACTAACTCGATGGACATGAGTCTGAGTGAACTCCAAGAGTTGGTGATGGACAGAGAGGCCTGGTGTGCTGTGATTCATGGGGTTGCAGAGTTGGACATGACTGAGCAACTGAACTGAACTGAGCCCCGCCCAGCCGCTGGCTCCAAACAGTGGCCTGTCAGCATCTGGTGGAAGGACTGGTCTCAGATCCCTTCCTGCCAGCTAGGGACACACGAGCCGCGATCAGAATGCAAACTCTGCAACCAGGCCACCCGGCCAGGATGCAAACTGATCTCGACCAACCTTGCTGAGATGGGCCCTGTGGGATATAAAAGGTTTCCTTCATTTCTCATCCTTTCTCGATTCCATCATCTGTGAGAGGAGATGGTGATAACGAGAATATCAAACTCCCTCCCCCCCAGCCCAGGGAGGCTGTGAGAACCTACCTGGTCTCCCCACCCACGGAGAAGACCCAGCAGGCAGAGCTCCTGTAGGAGCACCCAGGGGTCCGCTGCTACCACCCTGGGCTCGACCCTGTCAGGGTCCGCCTGGATAGCCCCGTCAGCCAGCACTCCCACCCCTCCCCTAGGACCTGCCACAGGCACACAAACACGCAAGCTTCACTTTGGCAACAGGACTTTTATTCAGTCAAAATGAGTGTGACAAATCCAGGGCCAGGTGGCACCATCCGCCCTCCCACATGCCCACCCTTCCCTAGGGAGAGGGCGTTCCAGGAGGAAGGGGGTGTGGAGACGACGCTGCAGGGACCACGGGGCACTGCCTGGGAGGTCTGAGGCACCCTAGGCTCAGGCCCAGCACCGGGGAGAAGGGACAACGCCCTTCCCCGAATCCACACGGAGGAGACTGCAGTCTTTCAGGAAAACCCCATCAAGTGTACCTCCTTCAGCTAATCCACTAAAGTCTGGGGAGGGGGGTCCCTAGAGGGTTGGGAGTCAGGGACTTTGTGGTCTAATCTCATACTTAAGGAATACAGTTTTGTTTTTTTTTCTTCTTTAAAACAAAAGTTTTCTTTCTGCTATTTAAAAAAATGTTTGCGTGTAACCAAAAATACGTATTTGTTTCCTTTTTTCATCTTTAACTAAGTCTTTCGAAGAACACAACAGAAAAGAGAAACAAGAAATCACAAGAACATAAGTCCTTAAACACACCTCGTAAAAAAATAGTTTCCGGCTGTAGCTGCTGACAGTGGTTGGTCCACTGCCCGGGGGACTGGGTCAAGCTGGCAGTGTCCCAGGGGACAGAGGGCTGGGGATGCCCCCCGCCCCTCACCTCCGCCAATATGCACACAACCAGCACACACGGTACATTCCTGGGGCCAGTCTGCTCCAGCGGCTCTGTGGGCAGGCAGGCTGCAGGGTGACGGCCCACCCTCCCAAGGCCCAGCTACAGAGAGGGTCCTTGGGGTCCCAGTCAAGGGTGAGTTGGCTGAGAGGGCCAAAATGGGAGTGGACAGAAGCGGCTAGTTTGGAGCAACGATTTACACCCCCAGGAACAAATTTTTCTCTTATTTTTGGCTTTTCTTTTTTTTTTTTCACATTTTCTTTGACCAATTCCATCTTTACTTCTGCAGGCCCCAAGAGACCCACCCTTGGTGAGGAGCCAGGAGGGACGGTCCAGTGATACAACACAGGCCTGAGAGCCAGCAAACTTTGAGGTAGACATTTTCTTTCACACCTGGAAATGGGGAAGTGCTTTTTTTTCTTCCTTTTTTTTTTTTTTTAAACTCTGGGCAATAATGTGGGGAGGGAGAAGGGGTGCCCCCAAAGGGGCTTGAGGTAGGAGTGCATTCGGGGTTCTGTGGGGCAAGGGGCTGAGGCCACGGCCCCGCTCCCCCGAGGACATTCATTCCGGCTGAGGTAGGTGCTGAGAGCAAAACAGCAAAACTCCATCCTGAGAAAACAAGGTCGCGGAGGCTGACAGTGTTGGGCGCCCAGCCTCAGCTGGCGCGTATTTTTGGAGTCTAATTCGCCTTCTCTCTTCTCTTTCTCTCTCGCTTTTGTTTGTTCTTTTTTTAAAGGAAAACATTAGTTCAGTTTCAAGTCATGTGGGTACAAGCAGAGGTGAAGGGGGGCCTTGGCCCGAGGCAGGGGCTCCTGCAGGAACCCTTCTGGGTCCTTGGAGGGGTTCTTGCTGAGGCTACTGTAGGTCTTGAGAATGGAGGATCAGTGAGGACAGAAGCGCCTGGGAAGCCCCTACGTGAATCCCACATGACAGGAGAAATCTTGCCTTTGACCTGAGAATGGGGGTTGCTCCCGCAGAGCCTGCCAGACACCGGCTACGGTCCCGAGGGAGCAGGCTGGGCAGCCAGTCCTTCACTCGGGAGGCCAGGGCCCACGTCCTGGGGTGGCAGGGCCTCCGATGGCATCTCCTCCAGGAGGCTGAACCCCTGAAGCGGCAGCATGGTGAGCTGGGTCTCCTCACACAGGGCAGGTGCCTCGGGGTCCTGCTGGGGACAGGGCGAGTCACACAGGCCTCAGCAAGGGGGGCCAGAGGCCCACGAGCCCTGAGTCAGAGGGTCAGGCGCTGGAGCCCATTCCACTCAGGGGTTAGGTCTCCAGGCCTCCCTGCCTGACTTGGGGGCACAGAGAGAGATGCTCTGTGTCTTGTAGCTTGGCAGAGGCTGGTGACTGAGGCCTATGGCCAAGGTAAGGAGGGCGCAGCCTAAAGCAGGGGGCTGGCTCAGGCAGGGGCACTCACCGTGGGTCTGGGGTGAGGCTGCATAGCCCCTGCTTGGGGGAATAGCTGCTCCAGTTCCTTCACGTCCACACGTTTCCTGTCTCGGCCCAGCTGGGGCCGCTCTGCCCGTCCTGCCCCATTCAGTGCCAGGATGCCAGGGTCCCTCTGGCTCCGGGAGCCCTGAGGAGGGGAGAGCTGGTTTTCCACATCCTTGCACAAGAGGACCCTAGGAGATGAGCCAAGAGTTAGGAGGAGGGATGTGGGAGCGGCAAGAACACAGGGATGGAGACAATGAGCCCCAAACTGCCCCTCCCGTGTGGCTCCCCGGCCCCAGGCCGGCCCAGGACCCACCTGCCCCTTTGACCAAATAAGAGGAAGAGGACACAGAAGATGATGCAGGTGACCCCGATGTGGATGCCGATGACGATGCCCGTGGTGGACGTCTGGTTGGTGGCCTCCTCCTTCCGACAGTCACATGGTGGGCTCAGGGCTGGGGTGTAGATGCAGGGGCAGGTTGGGGGCTGTGGCTTCCAGACACACAGCCTTCGTGGGTTACTTCTTCCGCATCTGCTCCTACCCCCTTAGTCCACATGGCGTTGGCCCTTGTCTACGGGGTCCCAGCCCATCCTTTTTGGTTCTTTTTACCAATGATTGAACACTAACTTGGTGCCAAATACTAGGAATAACACTTTAGACGGACCATTTCATCCTCCATACACTTCTATAAAGGTATTACCATCTCTGTTTTATGAAGGAGAAAATGAGAGCTCAGAGAGGTTAAGTAACTTACCCAAGGTCACACAGCCAAGTGTCAAGCTCAGGTCTAAGCCTGTGTTCTCCGGCTCTTCGTGTACTGTTTGAGCCTCCTTCTTTCCCTGGATGCCTGCTTCCCCTGCCCCCTACTCAGCTTTTGGCCTCCCTTCCTAAGGGCCAGTCTTTGGCCAGACCCCACGCCCACCCCTCACCTGTCCTCTCAGCTGCTCCCCTCAGAGACACGAAGCGGACTGTAGCATTGCCATCCCCATGCTGGTTGTAGGCGAGCAGCTTCACCTCGTACACTACAGTGGGGTCTGGGGGGAAGGGCAGGTTGCTGAGGGACTGCCCCAGGCCCCACCAGGCAATGGTGTCCCCAGGGTGAACTGGAGAAGACCCCTGGGAACCGCTGGCTGGCCCCAGGCACCGCACCCCTGCCCAGCGCGCCAAGCCCCGGGCTGCGTCTGCCTCACCGAGCTGGCTGAGGTTGTAGGAGGAGACAGCTCCAGGAAGCAGGATGGGGCCAGTGAAGGAGGCCTTGCTCGCTGGGCGGTAGAACAGCTTGAAGCCGCCCTCGTGCTGGGCCAGCCGGGGCCAGGGCTCCCACAGCAGCTGCAGGGTGGAGCTGCCCAGGACCCGCACTGACAGTGGCGGTGGGGCGGGGGCTGTGGGTGGAGAAGGGGGCTGAGATGTGAGGACCTGGTGGCCACTGAAGCGCTTCCCTCCCACCAGCCACCTATGCCCCAGACCCCACTGCCCCCGAGAGCCCGGCTGCTCTCTGACTCTACCCAGAGCTTCTGCTTGCTCAAACAGCGCCTTTGCATGAATTATCAACAGAAAAGGGCACCCCTTCTTCCAAGCTGACCCAGCTCCGTCTCAGCCCCAGGGCGAAGCCCTAAGTGCCATGCACCGCCTCAACAACGGTGCACACGGGTTCTGCCTAAAACTCTGGGGCTTTGTGCTCCACACCCAGACCTCACCTTCCCCTAGAGTGCTGGCCAGGGTGGGGGCGGAGGCTGAGCTGGCTCCCCGGGGCGTGTAGGCTTTGATGTAGAAGCTGTAGGCAGTGGAAGGCTCCAGGTCGCTCACCAGATGCTGGAAGGTGCTCTTGCTAACTGCTTCCTGGTACTCCAGTTCCGGAGGGTCTGGGGAGGCCGGGGCGGGGTAGGCAGTGAAGGGGCAGGAGAGAATCCCGCCCACACTGGGGAAACGGGGGCCGCCGCCAGGGGGCAGTCCAGAGGAGCAAGGGAAGGCGTCGGGTCAGGAGGGTCAGGACGCGTGGGGCTGAGGGGGTGAGAGCAAAGCGCTGCAGAGGCAGCCTTGCCCTCCGGGGCCCCACCCACCGGCAGCCTTCCTGATGTGCAGGACGTAGCCGATGATCTCCCTGGTGTTCACCAGGGGCTCGGTCCAGGACACGCGGACCTCGGTGGACGATACGGAGACCGCCTGCACGTTGAGGGGGGGCCCGGGCAGCCCCTCGGCCCACAGCACGGTCAGCCTGGCGCTGGCTTGAGAGGAGCCGGCGCTGTTCTCGGCCACGCACTGGTAAATGGCCTCGTCTTCCGGGCCGATTCCAGAAATGGTCAGGGTGCTGCAGGGAGAGGGAGAGCCTCAGACCCCCTCCTCCTCCCAGAGTCTCCTCGGAGGCGGGCCACATCTCCCCACAACAGGCTTGTCTGAGGTCTCTCAGCCAGTCAGGGGCAGATCGGGGACTCAGGCACAAGTCTCCAGACCCCCAGTTCAGCATTCTTGGCCGGCAGGAGGTGCGTGGCCTGCCTGGACCACCCATCCGAAACCCCTCTCCCCGCTGCCTCCCCAGGCCTCACCCCCGCACACACGCCACGCACGCGCCTGTTGTTATTCTTGAGCCTGACGTGGCCTCCGGGCCCCAGGACCTGTCCATTCTTCAGCCAGGTCACGAGAGGAGGTGGCTCGCCCTGGACTTGGCAGGTGAACATGGCTGTGGTCCCAGCCGGCCTGGAGATGGACTGGGGGTGCTGGACAAACTCTGCCGGGGCTGGGGTCAGAGTGGGAGCACAGAGAAACGTGAGGGGCCAGGGGGAGACACAGGGCCCACCTCTGTTGAGTGAAGGGATGAGGAGGGGAGAGCGCGGGGCCAGAGACCTGCAGGAGAGCCGGTGGGCGGGGAGAGCCCGGTGGGCGGGGAGACCCCGGCCCCCCCCACCCCCGACCCCGGGTGGGGCCCACCCTCCAGCCTGGTCCAGCCTCCAGGATATGGCAGCCCTCACCTCCCTCCGCCCCGGAGAGGCAGACCCAAGAGAGGACTCCATTTCAATGACTATTTAAAAGACTGACATTTGTATCCGAAAGCAATCAAGCTGAGCTCCCTGTTCAGGAAATTGTTAAATAAATAAATGTGCTAATAGGTTTGGCTGCACCTTGAAGGCGGTAATGACGGGGAGATGGATGAGCCCTCAGTACCGGCTCCCCTCACCCCTACATTCTGTTCCACTCTCCTCCAATCCCAAGCCTCGAGCTTCCATTAACACCCGAGAAATGAAATGCTCCATCACTTTCATTTGGACAGATTAACGGCACATGGAATGCTAAACAAACAGGCATTTAAGTTCCTAATTCCGCTCTCTCCCATCTCTTCCCCAGCTCTCCAGGAGGAAACAACCACAGAACCAGCCCCCCAACCCTGCCCTGAGAATGGACCGCCAAGCCCAGTTCAGAGACAGCTGAGTTCCAGGACAGGAGGATGGACAGAATGACCTGGTCAACTGCAGAGGGCCCGCACGCTTCAGGAGGGGAGAATGTGTGTGTGTGTGTTTGTGTGTGTGGAGGGAGCTGGGGTGTGAGAGTGTGAAATGACAAACATGCTGAGAGCATGCGTGCAGGTGTGAGCATGGAAGTGCCACATGTGTGAATGAGAAAGCATGTGATGGGAGGGGACCCAGGGAGGGGGATGGCACAAGTCGGGGAGACCCGCTGAGATTACAAGGTGGAAATGAATGGGGGGTGATGGCACCTGGCAGGACAGATAACCAAAGATGCCCTTCCCTTCCCAACACATATATTCCTGGACACCTCCCTCTCTG
>SJYX01016343.1:252239-268596 GCA_006410675.1 Oreotragus oreotragus | reverse complement strand
CCACACTGTGTGTGGGGGGGGGGGGGGGGGTGGAGGGTGCCTGGAGAGGGCAGGGGAAAGGTTAGGGTGAGGATAGGCACGTGGGCAAGCATCAGGCCCTGGGGTTGGGCAGGATGGGGCAGGTGGAGGGGCAGTGTGGGGCGGCGTTGGGTGGGGGAGCCCGTACCTTGCACCACCAGCCGGCCCTGGGCTGTTCTCCTCACCCGGGTGCCGGGCCTGTTGGCTGCACAGACGTAGACGCCTGAGTGCTGTACAGTTACGTCTGAGATGATGAGGTTCCCCGTGCCCAGCACCTGGATGCCCTCCACCCCGATGGGGCGGCCATCTAAAGAGGAAGGGAGGGTCAGAGAGGGAGGTGTCCAGGAACGGCCCAGCTTGACCACTATCAGTCCTCCAGGGAGCCCCTGTCTTTGCCTCGGCTCTTCTCTCCAAGCATCACAGCATGCTGGAGGGGGCAGGGGCAGCACAGGAAACTCCCGCCCCGCAGGAGGGAACCGGGTCCTATTCCTAGCATTGTCACTGCCCTTCTGGTGACCTTCAAGTCCCCTCCCCTTAGTTTCTCCAACAGGAAAGTAAGGTCTTATGTGGACATTTCCCAGCCTGATTTGTCTCTCCTGAGCAAAGTTCCTTGATCAAATATCCATTCTGCTCCTTGACTATCCCAATGCCCATTAATATCAAGGCTCTGACAAGTCCCGCAGCCAAGGCATCTGGTTAACTCTGTTTCCCAAACTTGCTAGACCACCAAGGCATTCCTTCCCCTTGCAGATCACGCTTTGGGACATGCTCTCCCAGATGGTCTTTACCGGGCCTATGGGCTCCTCCTAATGGTGAGGCCACTCTTTTCAGCCTCTCCCAGGCCCTGGGCCCTCCCCCGACCCAAGATCAGATTAGCACAGTCAGAATGAGAGGAGACAGCTCCCTATTCAGGCTCTGAAGTGGTGAAATCTACTCCATTATCCTGCCTGCTGCCCCCTCCTTCCCCATCACTCAGCTGCTACAATGTACTGCAGTCTCCTTGTGAATGCGACCCCACCCCGTCCCCTCCAGACTTTCCTTCCCCCAGTGACCTCTCCACTCAGACAATGTGGGCCCATCTGCACCCTTTCATTTCTCTCCTTCAGCTGCCTGGGGATTTAGGCTGGGGATTTAGGGGACCAGGCTAGAGACTTGGGCGCTCAGAGTGAGGGTGTGACAACCGGCTGAGATTTTGAGGGGTTTGGGATTGCATCGCTGGGTAAGATGGCCAGGGTGTAGAGGACAGAGATGAGCCGGAGAGGGAAGTGACTAGGGGTGCTGAGAGCTGCAGAGAGGTTCTGGAGGCCCCAGTGGTGAGGCCAAGGGTGAGCGGAGCATGGAGGAGGGGAGCTGGCACAGGACTGGAGGACTGGACGAGGTAACCCGGGGAGCTAAGCCATCTACACGGGGGGAGGGAGAATGCAGTGGGCAGGCGGACCTCCCTGGTCCCGCCAAGGAGAGGGAAACTACCCCCTCCCTAGGACTCGAGAAAACGGACCCCCACGGAGAATAAACAGGATTCCAAGTTCCCCCAGCTGGGAGAAGAGACTGGCCCTCCCAGGGTTGGGAGAGGCGGGGGCTGCAGGATGGGGCTCACCCAGGCGGCTCCAGGACACAATGGGGCGCGGGTTGCCCGTGGCGACACACTCGAGCACCGCGGTCTGGTGCACAGTCAGGGTGAGGTTCTCAGGCCCCACGAGGATCGTAGGTTCCTTGTAGGCCCCAGAGCCGGAGCCTGGGAGGAAGATGCCACATTGCTTCACTGTAGCTGGGACCCTTCCCACCTCACCACACTCCCCCTGTACCCGTATACACAGCTCAGGCCATGGGGGTGGGAGACAAGTTGCAGCCCCAAACCAGGTCCCGTGGGTGGAGAGAGGAGACGCTGGCAGTCCCTGGACGTTATCACACTTGTCTCCCCAGTCGGCCCCTCACGGTAGGACAGCCACCCCCACCTAACCACCTAGAACCAGAGGGTGGGCTTCCTCTGAGAGATCTGAGCTAGCGAGGGACCTCAGGGTCCCTGCACCTCCTCGGGGTCCCTGCATCCTCCTCGGGAGGAGCCAGGCACTCAGAAGGTGCTCGGTACACACTCGACAGTCCAGCCCTGGGGCTCCACTGAAGGGAGGGTGATGTGGTGGTGGGGGGAAGAATGTGACGGGCAGAGGCCCGCACCTGTCACGGTGAGCCTGGCCCCGTGGCTGACCCGGACGCTGGCAATGTTCGAGGCCACACAGTGGAAGACGCCGCTGTCCTCAGCTCGAAGGCCTGTGATCTGCAGGACTCCCTTGGGCAGCAGCGTGTACCTGTGGTGGGGGGCACGGTCAACCACCAGCACAGCACCCCTGGCCCAAGGACACTCAGCATCACAGACACAGCCACCACCCAGCCACTGTCCCAGTCTCACTTTCATCATCGCAGACACACTCTGGGACTCTCACTGGTGGACACACCTGCAGTTCCAGCCTCAGCAACAAACAACCACACACCCATCTTCTCACTGACTCAAGTATTGCATCTGGGTCCACAAGCCACACAGACACTCAGTCTCAACAAAGTTGCAGGAATACCACCCTGGAGGCTGCAGGCAGGCCTTCTTCAAGGCCCAGACACTGGACTGGGCCTGCCTCCCGGTCATGCCCACCCAGGGCTCACCTCTCATTGTCCGTGTCAATGGGGACCCTGTTCTTCTCCCAGGTGATGAGGGGTTTGGGGAGCCCGTGGATTTGGCACTGGAAGCGGGCCACACCGCCCTCCTCGCCCACGGTGGCCTGGGGATGCACGTGGAAGTCTGACATGGCTGGAGAAAGAAAAGGAGGTGTGCACGGGAGAGGAACACTGCCGAGGAGCAGAGGGGACGGGAGAGGGCGTGGGGGCCTCAGATCACACAGCAGCGCTCACCCTGCCTCCTACCTGTGGGAACGCCTCCCCCAAAGGCACAGTATAGGCCTGGCTGGACACTGAGAAAGGCATAGACGAACTCTTGAATGATAAACTTCTAACACTGAAACAGTGGGCTGTGGGCACACAGAGGCCAGTCATGGAAAGCCTTGCTCCCAGGGCCTGCTCCCCACTTTTACAGCTGCTTTTGGATTTATTTTGTATAAACTCCCCCTTAGGTGGTGGTGGTTGTTCAGTCGCAAGTCATGTGCAGCTTTTTGTGACCCACATGGACAGAGGAGCCTGGAGGGCTACAGATTTCCCAGGCAAGAATATTGGAGTGGGTTGCCATTTCCTTCTCCAGGGGATATTCCCGACCCAGGGATTGAACCCAAGTCTCCGGCATTGGCAGGTGGATTCTTTACCGCTGAGCCCCCAGGGAAGTCTCCCTCCCCCGGCTAAAGTATGCAAGTGCTAAATATTATGCTGCACATTTTACAGAATAGGAAACAGGCCCAGAGAGGGGAAGTGACTAGGCTGGTGTCACCCAGCAGCCCTTAGACCCTGGTGACCAGAGCCCAGTGGCTTTCTTTGCCCTTCATCATCATCCCTTTATCCCCAGTTCTTCTGCAGCTTCTCAACATACCCCAAGAGGATGGTATATCCATCGAAGGTGACAAGCCTCTCAGAAGACTGTCAGACCCACCAATCTACATTTCAATGTGTCATAAATATTCAGGGACTGCCTCCCCACCTTTTGGTGATCTGAACTAAGTGCTCCAGCGCTGATCATGAGAGGGGCTGATCATGAGAGGGGCCATAGGCCACCCCCCCTCCCCCCACTCCATTTTCAGCTGGTTAAGTGTCCCTGCCCACCCTCATTCCCAGCCATCCCCACTCCCCAACCTGTAAAGCCCCGGGGAAGGGGCCCCTCCCACGCAGCTTCCCAGTTTCAGCACCAGGGCTGTGATTTCATTAAAATCCACTTTGCTTCAAGTGCGGGAAGGCAGCTCACCATCTGTCCAGGCAGGCAGCCCCTCCCCTCCAACACTCCATCAATGGGGACAGTTGTCCCCTCCCAGAAGGATCCCTCCCCCACAGCAGCAGGGACCCTGGAGCTTGTCCCAGCTCCGGCTCCCAGCTCCCTGGTTGCAGGCGGGCACACCCCATGTCAGACCCCCTCAATCCTCCAGCCTGTGCAGAACTCCAGGGCAGCTCAGAAAGACCAAGCCTTTGTGCCCTTCTTGCCAGAGTCTCTGGGGACTGACTCTTTTGTGGCACGTTCTCTGTCTCATTTGCATGTGGTTCATTAAATATAAACATGCATAAAAATCCCCAGCCTTGCCTCCTCCTCTTTCAGGGCCTCCTGGGAGTGTGGCTGATGGGTGTGAGCACCTCCTTGCACATGTGTGCAGGGCTGTGTGTGTGGGAGGACGGGGCTGTGTGTGTGTGTGGTGTGGTGTGAGGGTCTCAGGCTGGATGTGAATGGGGGTTTGTATCCCTCAGCTCCTGTGGCTGGTGTATGGTTCCGCTTCTGTGGCTTCTGTGTAGGTAATCCATCACACATGTCCCCAGGTAGATAAAGTCCTTACAAAGGGCACCTTGGGCCCTAGGGGAGGGGGGTGGGGGCAAGTGCCCAGCTGGTGTCCCCATCAGGCTTGGTGAAATGATCCCCAGGGAGCATTGTGAGGTCAGCCTACCCCGTCTCAGGCCAAAGGCTGTGTTTGGCCAAGAGCCTGCAGGTCAGTCCAGAAGTTCAGGGGAAGGGGCAGACACACCAGTGGGACCCCTCTACTGCTTCCAGGCCTCAGCCTCCAGGAGGGCAGGGCTGGAGGCAGGCCTAGGGAGTGGAGAGGGGACCCAGACTCCTGGGTCAGCTGTTTGTGCCCCCACAACCCGGCCCGACCCACTCAGGAGCTGGGGAGCTGCCTGCCAGCCCAGCTCTCCCCCCACCCACCCCCTCACTCCAGCTGGAGAGGAGCCTGCAGTCCCCCAGGGGATTGGGGCGGGGACTAATGGCTCTGCTGAGTACAGATGCCTCCTCATTAAGGAACCGAATCCTTTTGTGTTTCCAGCCCCCATTCTGGGCTCCCTGGAGGTACAGAGAGCTAGGAGCTGGCCTGGGGAGAGATACCAGGGAAGGGACTGCTTCTCCTCAGGGCACTGGGGATGGATAAAGTTTGGTTTCTAAGCTTCTTCCTCCCCCTAAAACTAAACAGACAAAGCCTGGCTTGAATGCCCTGCTGGAGAGGAATGCTGGAGCAGGAATCGATGGTAGTTAAGGAGTAGTCGGTCTGCTCATCTTTTCACCGTACAAGAGTCTGAAAGGTCCCCAGGGCCCCTCCCCACCCAGGAGGGCTGCTCTGCTCCCTCAGAGCAGCACCTTGATGAACCTTTCTACCAGCTTCACCTAACTTCCATTCTGCCAAACATCTCCTTTGAAGGGTAGCTTTGTTTTGAAAAGTGCTTGAAAATCACTCATCGCGAGCCAACCCATTTACTTTAGGAAGGGGGAAACTGAGGCCCAGGCCCAGTTGGTGGCTCTACCAACCCCAAATCAGAAGTTCCACGCCCTAAGCCCTGTGCTGGGGTGTCCCTTAGTTCTCCAGCAAATTGTTCACTCTCCAAGGCCAGGTGACCCCAGAGTGGACTGCAGGTGGGGCTAGCCTTTTCTCACTGGTTGGGAGTTACCACTGTGCTGCAAGTTGCAGTGAGCCCCCGAGACGGTGACTAAATCCCACCCCTCGAGCCCAGGTGGCTGCACGGTGTGCTCCAGGTGGGTCAATAGGAGGCCTGGCCCCCTTTATCTGAGGCTCCTTCTTCCCCCGCTTTCCTCCCTCTCCTGTTCAACCCTTGGGTCAGCCCCGTGTACCCCCAGTGTCCTGCGGGACTACAGTGAGGCCCTGGGCAGGCCGTGTCGGAGGGTAATAAGGAAGAGCCAATCTGACTCCATGCTGGATCCCTTTCTTTTACTTTAACCTTTTATTCCATTGCTTTTGCTACAAGTTCATCTCTGAAGTGATGTTGCATAAAGGATACATAATGGCCTATCTCTGGGAACCCTGTTTCCGCTGCTTCAGTGTAACAAAAGCGCCTGCCCTCCCCTCCACAGATGAAGGGCTGAACAGGTGCTCCTCAGGGCCTACCATCTCTGATTCCTGCCACCTTCATAAACAAGCCTTTGCTTCCTAGTGGCTCGGACAGTAAAGAATCTGCCTGCAATCCAGGAGACCTGGGTTTGATCCCTGGGTTGGGAATATTCCCTGGAGAAGGGAATGGCAACCCACTTCAGTATTCTTGCCTGGGAAATCCCACAGACAGAGGAGCCTGGCAGGCTACAGTCCATGGGGTTGCAACGAGTCAGACCCGACTGAGCAACTAACACTTTCACTTTCTTTTGTCCATTCTCAGCTGAGCTGGGGTCTCTGGGAATTGTCCACTCACTCCAAGTTCACTCCTGATTTCTTTAGGAAGTCAGGGGAGAAAGTTTCTCAGGGCCGCTTAGATCTCCGCTCTCTCAGAGTAGGATGTGTTGGGTTGACAAGTCTGTTCTGCACTGGCTTGTACGAGCTGGCCACGGAGCTAGGGGAAGCGGTCCTTGATCATGTCTCGGTCTGGGAAAGAGTCCGTGGGCAGCCATGGGGCTGAGGGGCTGAGGACTGGACCTCCGAAAACCCTGATCCCTGAGCAAGCCATCCTGGAGGCCACTGTGGTAGATAATGGCAGACATGGGTCACTGTGGTGGCTGGAAACACTGCCCAGAGGCCAGTGTGGGTGGCAGCGTGTCTGTGGCTGGTGGATGTGAAGGTGGTGCTGTGGCTTGTGACTGCCGATGCTTTATTCTCCTGCTGACACCTGTTGGTCAGGTAGGGGCCATTGTGGGCTCCTTGCTTCAAGTTGGGTTATAGGAGGGGGTCGTTTTGGGATGCCCCTCTGGGGTGAGGACCAGAGAGAGTGACAGGGTGGACAGAGGTCTGCTTGCAGGGGGCGGTCACTGTGGAGAAGCGAAGAAGAAAGTACCTTTGTCCCCAAACAGTCTGCAGAGGAATCTCCCAGCCACTCCCTGTTTCCGCTATGGGTACACCCACGTCATAAGGAAAGAGGGTTCAGAGAGAGAGCCCAGAAACCCACCAGCCTGGAAGGGAGCAGAAACAGGCAGGATATGGCTCCTGGACACCCCTATAAATCACCCAAGGGGAGGGGAGTTCTCCTGAGAGCCAGATCTAGAGTGGCTCAGGGAGGGGAGGGGGCTTTCCTCCTGGTCCAGGACCTCTGGCGAGGTCAGGCCTGGATCTGATTAGACAGGCTCCAGGGGGACGCTGTGGGGCAGGAAGGGTCGGGGCAGAGTGCTGGGAAGGAAGCCGGCCACATCCCTCTGGCCCAGCCTCTAGCCCTCGGCTACAGCCAGACTCCTGTCTGGTGTGTGATGACAAAAAGATCAGTGGGCTTGCCAGGATGGAGAGTTCAAAACACAGCCTTTGTGGAAGCCGGACGCACTGGGGGTCTGAGGCACCAACTGCCCCCATTCATACCGCCCTGCAAGAAGAACAACCACAATCTGCAAACTCTTCCGAAGGCCATCAAGCCCAGTCCCTCTCTTTGGATTCCTCCCTGCCAAGGACCAGGGATATCCTGAATGCCCTGCTGCCCCTCAAGCAGCTCAGATGTTAACACTTTTCCTTGTACTAGAAACATGCCTGAACCCCATATGCTCCCACCCAATGAATGCCCCAACTTTCCCCCTGAGAATTTCATTTTCCAATAGAGGAGCTAGCTATTAAGCACTTGAAATGTGACCAGTCCAAATTTAGTTGGGCTGTACCTTTAAAATACACACTGGAGTTCAAAGATTTAGTACAAACCAAAAGATACTAAGCATTAGAGAAACGTAAATCAAAACCATAATGAGATGCCACCTCACACCCATTGGGATGGCTACGATCAAAGCAACAGCAAGAAATAACAGAAAATAACAAGCGTTGGCAAGCCTGGGAAAAAAAATGGAATCGTTGTGGACTGTTGGTAGGAATGTTAACTGGTGCAGCTGCTAGTGAAAACAGTGAGGGCGTTCCTCAAACACTTAACAAGAGAGGACTTCCCTGGTGGTCCAATGGTTAAGAATCTGTCTGTCAATGCAGGGACCACGGGTTTGATCCCTGGTCTGGGAGGATCCCACATGCCATAGGACAACTAAGCCCGTGGGCCACAACTCCTGGGCCTGTCTGCAGGAAATACTGAACGCCCATGCTCCACAAGAGAAGCCACCACAATGAGAAGCCCGCCCACCACAACTAGAGAAAGCCCAAGTGCAGCAACAAAACTCAGCACTGCCAAAAATAAATAAATAGAACCTTAAAAACAGAACCACCATATGACCCAGCAATTCCACCTCGGGGTATCTACCCCAAAGAATTACAGGTCTCAAAGAAGTATCTGCACATCCACGTTCAAAGCAGCCTTATTTACAATAGCTAAAATGTGAGAGAAGTTCAGGTGATCATCAACAGGTGAATGGATAAATGAAATATGTTTACACAATGGGACATCGCTGCTGTTGCTATTTAGTCATGAAGTTGTGCCTGACTCTTTTGCAACCCCGTGGACTGTAGCCCGCCAGAATCCTCTGTCCATGGGATTTCCCAGGCAAGAATACTGGAGTGGGTTGCCATTTCCTCCTCCACGGAATCGTCCCAACCCAGGGATAGAACCGGCGTCTCCTGCATTGGCAGGCAGGCAGATTCTTTACCACTGAGCCACCAGGGAAGCCCACAATGGAATATTAGCCTTAAAACAGAAGGAAGTTCTGACACATGCCACAACGTAGATGAACTTTGAGGACATTCAGTTCAGTTCAGTTCAGTCGCTCAGTCGTGTACGACTCTTTGCAACCACATGAATCGCAGCATGCCAGGCCTCCCTGTCCATCACCAACTCCCGGAGTTCACTCAGACTCGCGTCCATCGAGTCAGTGATGCCATCCAGCCGTCTCATCCTCTGTCGTATGCTAAGTGAGATAAGCCAGTCACAAAAAGACAAGCACTGCATGATTCCACTTGTATGAGGTACCTAGAATAGTCAATTCATAGAGATAGAAAGCAGAATGGAAGTTGCCACAGGCTGATGGGGAGAGAGGTTGAAGGAATTACTGTTTAATGGGAACAGAGATTCACATTTGGGAGAGCAAAAGAATTCTAGAGATGGATGGTGGTGGTGGTTTGCATAAAAAATGAAGGTACTTGGAGAATCCCAGGGACGGAGGAGCCAGGTGGGCTGCAGTCTATGGGGTTGCACAGAGTCAGACACGACTGAAGCGACTTAGCAGCAGCAGCAGCGGCAATGCCACTGAACCGCACACTTAAAAATGGTTAAGATAGGGACTTCCCTGGTAGTTCAGTGGCTAAGACTCCTGGCTCCCAATGCAGGGGGCCTGGGTTCAATCTCTGGTCAGGGAACTAGATCCCACATGCCACGACTAAGACCCAGCACAGCTAAATAAATAAATATTTTTTTAAAAAGGTCAAGACAGTAAATTTTATGTACGTGTATTTTACCACAATTAAAAAGTTGGAAAAATAATAAATTTAATTGATAATAATAGCTAATAATTTTAAGTACTGATGAAGTTGAAACAATAATAGTTTGGATTTTTAAAGACAATCCAAAAATATAAAAAAGTTATAAAAAGTTTAAAAGTAATGATTTTGTGTTGGAATAATACTTTGTATATATTAAGTAAAATAAAGTTTATTATTAAGATTAACTTCCCTGTTTATATTTTACTTTTAAAAAAATATATGTGACTATTAGAAAATTTAAAATTATCTATGTGGTTTCTGTTATACTTCCACCGCACATTGCTGCTCTAGAAGACAATTCTATTCTTCATGTAACAGACCTTCAAATACTTGGGGTCCAGGATGTTTCCTGAGAAACATCTGAGAAGAGTGAGTGAAAGTTGTTCAGTTATGTTCGACTCTTTGTGACCCCATGGACTGTAGCCGCCAGGCTCCTTTGTCCATGAGATTCTCCAGGCAAGAATACTGGAGTGGGTTTTGGTTCACTTCTCCAGGGGATCTTCCCAACGGAGGGACTGAACCCGGGTTTCCCACATTGCAGGCAGATTCTTTACCTTCTGAGCCGCTGGGGGAGCCCAGTGAGAGGAAATACCCTTAACTCGTTTAGTCACTTGCGATGATGAGTGACGTTCAGGTGTCTTGAGCCTGAAGGCCACGGGCAACACTCTGAACCCACAGAGCCTTACACCACTGGGGACTTGGAGCAGATTTCAGCTATTAGCTGTAGTGACCATCCTGTGCTATCCAATATGGCAGCCACGAGTCACATGTGGTCACTTAAAATTAAATTACAAATTCAGTTCCTCTGACTCACTAACTGCCTTGCAAGTGTTCAGCAGCTACAAGTGGCTACAGACCCACAGCTGCCTTCTGCATCATTTCCTCTCTCCTGCTACCCCACCGGAGAGGCCCCCCGCCTCTTCTGTATTGTCATCATTAACCCAGCTTTGCCCCTGCCAGATCCCCCCTCTCCCAGCCACATGGATTCAGAGATTGCTGACAAGGCCCACGTTTGATTGCATCTCTGCATGGCAGGAAGGCCTCACACAGCAAGATTTCTGCTCCTGGTGGGGGAATACTTGCTAAGAGCATTTTGAGGGAACGGTCCAGTGAAGAGGTTAATGGTACAGGCTCTGGAATGAGACAGAACTGGGTACAAAACTCAACACCACCACTCTCAGCTCTGTGACACTGAGTGAGTTACTTAGTCTCCCAGAACTTCTATTTTCTCACTTATATTAATAAAAATAAGGTTGATAATAGTTCATGTTGTTAGAGCCGCTGCACTGGGGGGCATCAATGAGACCTGTTTGTAAAGTACTTGGCACAGTCCTCAGAAAATAGCAAAAGCTTGCTACCTATTGTTGAGAGAAAATAGAGGAATTGAGTTAAAAGATGCTGAGAGGTTATGGGACTTCCTTGGTGAACCAGTGGTTAAGACTCTGTGCTTACAATGCAAGGGGCTTGGGTTCAAACCCTGGCTAGGGAATTAGGATTCCATATGCCACACAGCACAGCTGAGAAAATTAAGAAAAAAAAAATCAGGTGCTGAGGTTATGGTAGAGCACGGTAGGATTGGGAGTTGGTAGCCATCTCCTCCAAGAGAGTAGCCATATTCTCATGGACAGGCAAAGAGAGAGTTAGCGGTAGAGGCTCTGAAAAAGTGAGTCAAGATAGAATTTGCAAGGCTTGAATGGTGAGAGGGTCAGTGCAGGAGGAAGGGGGCAGCGGGGTATAAACCAAACTTGGCTTCTATTTCACTTCTGCCTGGAGGCTTCATAAAGGCTCTAACAGGCGAGCTGTCAGTTAGAAGAAGCCATTGGGTAATTGAGGCCTTGACTTCTCTAGTAAAATGTTTATGAAGCCCATAAACTCATGCCTTTATTGGCCAGGCTCATTCCGGGGGATGGATGTGGCTCTCTGAGGTGCAGTTAAAGCACCTGCTGAACTCTGGCACCCTACAGCTACTCGGGCTCCACCCAGACCCACCAGGCGGAGCGACCCTGGAGGGTGAGGAGGCCAGCAGAGTCCCACCTCAGGTGCCCTTTAAACTCCACAAAGCACTTGTAAATGTCCTATCTCTACATGTGAATGGGAAGGAGGGAGGTGACGGCAGAGAGTCTGAGTCCTGGGGAGGCTGGCAGCTTGCCACAGTCCCCATGGGATATTGGTTTTACCAGCTCACCACCCCCCCCAGCCCCAATTCTAACACAAAAGGCAACTTTGTCTTTCAAGTCAGCAGCCATAAATCCATGTCTCTCCCCTGCCTCCTGGCAGCCACCTCTGACAAATGGGAGTGGGGGACAGTAGGGGGCCAGACTCAGCTTGGGAAAGTCCCTGCATCCAGTTGTCGGCCCACTGTAGGCTGGTGAGCATCAAACCTTTATGGCCTGATCTTTGATTCCAACGGACAGGAAGACCCAAGGCACAGCTGCAGGGGAGGCAGTCGGGCTCTCTGCAGTCTCTGGGCTGGGCTTTTACTGGCCAAAGAGCATAAAACCTCTCAAAGCCCTCCTTTCAATTATTCAGCCCATAATTCGGAGGCCCCGGTTCTTCCTCCACATCAGAGTGTGGGCTCCCCATCCCTCCCCTATCTCCANAGGCAGTCGGGCTCTCTGCAGTCTCTGGGCTGGGCTTTTACTGGCCAAAGAGCATAAAACCTCTCAAAGCCCTCCTTTCAATTATTCAGCCCATAATTCGGAGGCCCCGGTTCTTCCTCCACATCAGAGTGTGGGCTCCCCATCCCTCCCCTATCTCCAGCCCACCATGGAGGGTGTAAAGGTGCCTGGTGGAGTGCGCTGTGGGACATGGGTGAGGCCCTGCCCGACGTGGCGTCCTGGCTGAGCCACTAGGTGGGTGTGCTCCCCTGCTTGTTGGTGTGATCCCTACACGCGGGAAGGGAGAGGCGAAGATAATCACTCACCCCATGAGGCCACTCTACCCACTCCACTGCTGGGTTTTCAAAAGCACTCCCAACTTCAAATATTTTGCTCTGCTTTTCATCCCACATATCAGGCAATGAGTCAGAGGAGGTGTCCTGGTCTGGGAAATACAGTCATCTGTCCTGTGTTTACACAGCACACCCACTAAATCAGCTCTAAGCATTCATTCAACAGATACTTACTGATTGCTAACATGTCAAGAGGATGTCCTGGCACCCTGGGGCCAATTCCCTCCTCCCACAGACCCTGTCTTTAGACTTTCTACCCAAGCTCCTAGAAATATCAGAAAGGTGAAACACCAGAGCCAGAGTCTTAGGGATGATCATAGTCCTGTGACCCTGAAAAACAGAAACCTACCTGCAGACACCACTGATGAGCAAAGCTAAGATGTTATGTCAGTATAACCCTGAGAGTCAGGGATTATTAGCCCTTCTGAAGCACAGAGAGGTTAAGTAACTTGCCCAAGGTCACAGTCATTTAATAACGATGCTCACACATTAACATTTGATGATGCCACAGCAGGCATTTGAACTTAAAATGTTCTAACCCATGCTCTTTCCTTGCATCACAGCTGTGAGACACACACATTCAAATGCTTCTCAAACACGACTGACCATACCTTTGAACAATGGCACAGAAAAGCACAGAAGCACACGACATCCTAGACCCTTAAAAGTATCACACCAAAGGAAAAGTATCATGCCTACGTACATTCAGAGACACCCATGACATAGCAGGCTTCACTTTAACTGAATTCCCCCAGGGTTTGAGGTAGGTTTCACAGAGCGTAACTAATGCAGATAAGCACCATGATATGACAGTGTTATTAGCCTCCTAATGGTCACTGAGCCCACACAGGTTTCCTAAATTCTGTTAACACAGGTAAATAAACAATCCAGACGCGAGTCCCCAGGTAGCCCTTCCAGGAACACTTGCGTGCTCGTGGAAATCGGCAAACCAAGAAACCACGCTGCAAGGATGGAGCCTGCAGAGTTATTCCTGTCACTTGTCAGGCCTTACAAAACAGAGGAGTAACTTATTTTCCAGGTTTTGCAGGAAGAGGACAAAGCATTGAGATGCCAGTGGCTTCCATGGGCTGAGTGGGGGTGGTGGGGCAGGAGAGGGAAGGTGAATATGTTAAAGAGAAGGGTCGCCGTGACTGTCTCAGTCCTTTTAATAACGGTCTTGATAAAGCCAAAGCCCCTCTCTGGGACTCTTATTTCCTCCTCTGTAAAACGGACGAGTTGAACTGGGCCGATTACAAAGTCTATCCGGCTACAGCCTGAGACACACATGCTTGCAGGCGGCAGCCGAGGGTGCAGGGTCGGGGGCTAGGAGACAGCTTGGGAATCCCTCTCTGCCTTAGACTTGAAACTGTCCAGGCCCAGCGGGGCCCCTCTCCACAGACTGCACGTCTCCACCTGTGTCAGGGTCACCAGTCTCCCTTATGTAAACGTGCCCAGGCCCACGACATCCTTAACTTCCGTCATTCTGGTCGGGATACCGGATCTCCCTCACCTTCCGGAAGGACGTCTGGCTAGGGGGCGCAGGCTGGAGCTATTAAGTAAATTGCTTTCACGTGACCATGAGGACAACTCAACAAAAACAGACACTGCCCCCAAATTTCCAGAACCATATACTAGGATTCGTAGGGAACTAACCTAGCAGGCATTAGGTAATGGAGGGGTGACCTGATCATGTCTGACTCTCACAGATTCTTTATGTGACCTTTCCATTTCAACCTTGGTTTTCTCATTTTTTAAATAGGAGTGGAGGAGGATAGACGAGATAATCTGTAAGGTTCATATACCATTAATATTTGGGATAACACTAGGTGAAATGGTCTCTCTCCTCCCATGAAAGGACTCCTCTTCTCAAACCTTGATCTGGTGCTGTATTTATCTCTCATGATTCTACAGAATCCCTGGCGGCTCAACTCTGAACCATGATCATTTAAGGCCTGCAGGCCCTCCACCCCAGCAACACTGCAGGAGAAGCCTTATCTGTTGGGGGAGGAGAGAGGCCTGCATTCCATGAGGGGATCATGAATTTTTTTGGCTGGGGCACCAGCTCTTGGAAGTAGACTTATTTGGTGAACGCCACTGCTGTCCTCTAGTTGTCAGAGGTCTGCCACAGCCCTAGGAATCTTCTACAGGTTTCAAAAGCCTTCCCTGAAATTCAAAGGTTTCACCACATCCACCCCTAACCTCTTCCTTTTCTTGCGATTCTTGGTTAGAGACTCACCATGGGCCAACTACCCAAGCTAGAACAAAACAAGGGGTCAGTGCCACACCTGTCGCCCTCTCCCCCACAGTCAACTGGTCACTAATCATGGGCTAACCTCCCTTATTGTTCCCACTGCCTTGGCTCAGGCTCTCAACACTCTCAACTGCTTCTGTAATAGCTTCCCCTGTCCAGTCTTTCCATTTCTAGTGCTCCCTTCCTCCGCTTCTTGGGCTTCCCTTGTGGCTCAGCTGGTAAAGAATCCGCCTGCAATGCGGGAGACCTGGGTTCAATCCCTGGGTTGGGAAGATCCCTTGGAGAAGGGCATGGCAACCCACTCCAGTATTCTTGCCTGGAGAATCCCCACGGACAGAGGATCTAGGCGGGCTACAGCCCACGGGGTCGCAAAGCATCAGACACACCTCCTCTTCTTAGTCCATCCTGAAGCCATAATCATCTTCCTGAATATCCAGTTTAACACCTTTGGTGGTTCTCCATTGCCTTGAATCAAGGTAGTCTCCTTGGGATGGCATTCAAGGTCTTCATTATTAGATCCCAATTCATCTTTCCAGCTTCGAAGGCAGCTAGTTCTCTCTTCATGTGATTTGCACTCCGACCGTGTGAGACAGGCTTGTCTTTTCCAGATATATCATAGATGTTCATACTTCTCTTTGCCTCTGCTGTCCCCATTTGCCTGGAACTCTTTTGCCATTTTCTCTACTAGCATCTCATCTTCTACAGCCCCCAAAGGAGGCAGAATTAATTCCTGCCTTGAATGTGTTGCCTTTGTGCCTCTCTCCTAGTCTTTAACAAAACATATCAGAATCTGTTGCTTGCACATCAATCACCTACTAGCCTATGAGTCCCTTATGGGCCCAGAATGGTCTAATTTGCCTTTCTAACTCCAGCACCTAGAACAAATACTAGGTAAATAATAAGTCTTCATTAACTGTGTCCTGAATGCTAGCATTAAGGGTCATATGATCTTGGGGGTCATTCATTACACATTATCTTCTCTTCCACCCAAGTCCCCACCCTGCCACAACTCATTGTTTATTTGGGGCAAGTTACTTTCTCTCCTTGAGTCTCAGCTTCTTCAATGAAATGAAGGACTTGGGACTAAGCACCCCCACTCCTTCTCAAACCTGACTGTGTATCAGAATAACCTAGGGTGCTGAGTAACAGTGCAGATTTCCGGACTCTACTTCCTTGGCGCGGTGCTCAGGAATCTCTATTATTACTATGAAAGCGCAGGAGGCTGTCACATGTGCACGGCCAGCATCGGGACCCCTTGGACTGTCAGGTTCTCGAGAATCCTTATCGTCCCCCGAGCTCCAGCATCCGACAAGGGCAGATTCTCAGCCCAGCACCCCTAACCCCATCCACCCATCCAACCCCACCAGCAACGAGGCCAGCTAGTTAGTCCAGGCAGTCTGACTCCAATGCAGGAGCCAGCAGCGGGGCGGGTGGAGCATGTGGGAGCCCGGCCCCCGCGGGGCCCCCAGTGCTGGCATTCGGCTGCCGGGCGGGGTCAGGGCCCCCGAGCCCGGGGCCCTGAGAGCCGCTCGCTCGGCGGCAGGAGTAAGTGGGACCATCTGCTCCGCTCGGCAGAGGTCAGCGCTTCGTGTCAAGCTCCCATCCCCCCTCGCTCCTCCCTCCACCTTCCCCTCTTTGCCCTTTGACTCCCGGGACTCAAAAGAAAAAAAAAAAAAAAAAAAC
>SJYX01016343.1:203255-235887 GCA_006410675.1 Oreotragus oreotragus | reverse complement strand
ATTGGGGTGGAGGGGAGCTGGGGGTGGGGCCCCTACTTATCTCCCCTCCTTGTAGCTAGCCCATCCCTCTTTGGAGTCATCCAGGCACACAGATCTCAACAGGTGTGAGTCACTGCCTATTTCCACTGGATCAGGTATCCCACATGCCCTTCCTGGAGCCTCTCCAGGGGGATGGTAGAGAGTCTCACAGGGCAGCCAAGCTTCAGTGGATGCCCAGAGGCTTGGGAGAATCTCCAGACCCTCCCAGGAAGGGGTTAAAACAGAACAGGTTGCACTCCACCTCTGAAGTGAGAGATTCACTCCCTGAGAGATTTTCCTGGAGTACTCCCTAACTGAATCCCAGTGTGGGAGAAAGCTGGGGACTGGGAGTGGATTCAGGAGTCTGCTTTTGCTGGCAATGTCACTGGGAGTGAAAGTTGCTCGGTCTTGTCCAACTCTTTGTGACCCTATGGACTGTACAGTCCATGGAATTCTCCAGACCAGAATATTGGAGTGGGTGGTGGCCTTTCCCTTCTCCAGGGGATCTTCCCAAGGGGATCAAACCCAGGTCTCCCGCACTGCGGGCAGATTCTTTACCAGCTGAGCCACAAGACTGGAATCGCCTTTAAAAGAAGCAAAGAGGATTGACTCCATTACTGAGTACCAACTCTGTGCCAGGCAAAGCGTGGAGTGTGCTAGTCCTTACCACCATCCCACAAAGTAGGATTATATGTACATTTCACAGGTGAGGACACTGGGCCATGGAGAGATTAACTTGTCTAGGATCTCTTCCTTCACAAGTGTTGCAATTTTCAGCCCCCAAACTATAAACACATGGACCAGCAAGGCAGAGAGACCAGACATGCTGGAAGCGTGAGTATTCCTAGGACCCTGAGCCACTTCATCCCCGACAGGAGACCTTTGCCACTGAAGCCCCCAAGGAATGGGCCTGAAGTCTAGTCCATCATGGTCAGGCCATCTTTCAGTAACAGCATCCAGGCCCACTGGATCGAAGAGGAGGCGTTCCCAGCCATCGGCCTCTGGCTGGTGCCCCACACCGACCTGCCTCACCGGTACACTGGGTGGATTGTGTGTCTGTGAGGGGTGCTTAGCATCCTCCTGCCCTGTCAGCCCCTGTGGAGCAGGCAGGAGAAGCAGGGGCTCTGGAGGGCACCTCACACCTTTTCAGAAGGCCTCCTCCCATGTCATACGACATCTGCCCAGCCTGTGGGCACATGGGCAGGGCGTCGTTACCAAAGGAGAGAACCCAGGCGGCTAACCAGCTTTGGAGGTTTCTAAAACCTCACAGGGACATGAGCCTGTGATGTGAGGAAAGGGGATCCAACCGTCCAAGCCTTCCCCGAGGGGCCACAAGCCTTGCTGGGGAGAGAGCCTGTATCAGACTGCCAGGGTTTGGAGGCAAACCCCCAGCTGTCCCCAGGACCCCAGAGGCTTAACCAAGCCGACCTCACCCGCTGGCCCTCCCCGCAGCCAGAGCCCACAGCTCAACTGCTTATACTGTTCGGAGTTAAGGAGGCTGAACATCTTGAAGGTATTACCATTTATAGAAAAGCACATTTACAATTAGCTCTATATAAACACCTGGGGATTTATCTCCCAGAAGTCTAGGCTGGTGATGCAGGAGCCATCAAGCCCTCGGAGTTGACACAGGCCAGGGAGAGCTCCCTGAGAAGTCTCTTCTCTTCTGTCCAAGCTTCCTTGGGTCCCCACTCTCTGTCCCCACTTTCCCTCCTCACACCCAGCCATCTGCTCGGAAGACGCACCAGCCTCCCTACACTGCCAGGAGGGCTGGGGGATGAGGGGCTGCTGAGCCAGAAGGGATTCCGTCTCAAGGTCCAGGGCCGCGTCCCAGAGAGCTGCATATGGGCCAAGGGGAGCCTTCCTTAGAACAAAGGGGCATCTTAAACCCAACGAGAGCCCTCCTGCCTCGGAACAATTCATCACTTGCCAGCAGTTCAGAGCAACTGAACTCAGTGCCCTCGGAGCCAGGAAGAAATTGGTCAGTGATCAGACAGGGAAGAGGCAGCGTGCCACAAGGGTTAAGTGGGAGGGTGCAGGATTCAGAATACCTAAACTGCAGTCCTGGCTTCTCTGCTCACCAGAAGGTGGCCAATCCCCCTAAGTCTCAGTGTTCTCATCTGTAAAATGGGGATGATGACTGCCTATCTTCCAGTGTCAACACAATGACTAAATAAGATAATTCATATAAAGCACCTGGGCAGGGTGCCCAGGACACAGCAAGTGTTTAATAAGCATTGATTTGAATGGTTACCAACCAAAATTAAAGCAGCCTTTTTAAGGGACAGCACCCAGAAGTACAGAGATTATGGGATGCAGAACATTTTCCACTTGGCAAAACTTTTACCCTTTCTCAAAAGCAATGGTTCTTGGGACTTCCCTGGCAGTCCAGTGGTTAAGACTCCCTGCTTCTAATGCAGGAGATATAGGTTTGATCCCTGGTCCAGGAACTAAGATTCCACATGCTGCGCAACATAGCCAAAAAAAACAAGAAAGAACCAGAAGTCTGTGAGCAGACTTCCCACCCTCATAGCTTGCCACCTTCCCAAGATACGTAAATAATTTTGGCTTATGTGATAATACCTATGAGTGTACACAGATTAATAGAGCACGACACTAATTTCATCATCACAGCTGATCCATCAGCTACGCACAATTCTAGAGATGAAACACCGCTTCTCTCCCAATCAAAAAAGCATACCAAATATCAAGTAAAGCATATCATAATGTATGCTTTAAATATCTTATAATTTTATTATCAGTTACACCTCAATAAAGCTGAAATTTTTTTTTAAAGGACACCAGCAGGAAGGTGAGTGAGGGGAATATCATCACTGTGTTAACCCTGAAATTATTCTATCACATTTTTTGTAAAGCAAATTGCTGAAGCTTCAGAATGTTATCACTGGTACAGTGAGGTTTATTCTACCCCAAAGGTTTGAAAGTCAGCACGTAATTAAAAACTGCATGTAATCAAAATTACCCTTCAAAATCTTCTTAAAGCACCCCCAAAGTTTATCTTTAAACACAAAAATCATACTCAAAAGACTGGGATGCTCATAATATACAGGCATATGGAAGCTAAGACACACTGAACCAAGAGCTGAATAAAGCTGGCTTTCTCTCTCCCTTTTCCTTCAAGAGTGTTTGGCTACATTCTTGTCAAATTGCATTCCAATCAGTTAAATGAGTAAATGATATTATTCCACCACTGCAAATTGCTGCTATGCTGCTCTCAACTGACCCATGCTGAAACAGTTCTCCAGAAGCTACATAAGATGGAAAAGCTCCCTTTATCCCTCCATGACCTGGGGGAGGGGGAAAAGTAAGGGCACCCACTTACTTGCAGCCTGGATTCGAGCCTTCCGACTGACCACCAGCCCAAAGCGGTTCTGAGCCACACACTCATAGTCCCCCTCATCTGAAGGGCTGCCTCCTCCATCCAGCAGGAAGTGGCGGATCATCAAGGACCCATTGGCCAGCACAGTGGAGTGGGTACTGTCCGCCAGCTCCACCCCATTCTTCCTCCAGGTGATTCGCACTGGAGGAGTCCCCTCTACCTTGCAGCCCAGCATTATGGGCTGCCCAGGGACTGCAACATCATCGCTTGGCTCCACAGCAAATGCCAGTTCAGCAGAGTGGCCAAGACCTGCATCAGGAGGGGGAGAGAGAGTAAAAGGAGAAGTTAGTGTGGAATGAACTCAAAAACACAGGGCTTCCAAGTTCTCTGGATCTGAGTGTCCCATCCCCATCATTCTGTGATATTAATTGGAGTCTCTATTAATATATAGAAATGTATGCATTATGAAGGGTCATCTCATGCTAGGAATCTCTGTTAATATATAGAAATTTCTGCATTATGAAGTGTCATCTCATGCAGTACAATTACTTAATCAACAGACTGTCTCAGAGAGATGGATATTATTTCTACCACCTTTCTTTTATTTGTATGTTTTAAAAAAATATTTATTTACTTGGCTGCATTGCAGCATGCAAGATCTTCATTGTGGTGCATGGACTCTATAATTGTGGCATGCAGTCTTTATTCATATCTTTTACAGAAAAGGAAACTGAAGCCCAGAGGTGTTAAACAACTTGTGTGAGACCTCAGAGTTAATAGTTACAAGTCTGGGACCTAAAAGCAAGACTGATTCCAGCATAGCTGCTGCCACTTCTGTGGCCACCTGGTTAAACACTGAAGTCCCACAGACTTTCAGAGTGTGACCTCAGGTAAAGTATTCAATATGCCCTGGCTTCTCCATCCTCATCAGTTTAAATAAAGAACAATATGGCTTGTGTCGTTCGTACGTGCTAAGTCATTTCAGTTCAACTTCGCAACTCCATGACCTGTGGCCCACCAGGTTTCTCTGTCCATGGAATTCTCCAAGCAAGAATCCTGGAGAGGGTTTCCATGCCCTCCTCTAGGGGACCTTCCCAACCTGGGATCAAACCCACGTCTCTTACGTCTCCTGCATTGGCAGGTGGGTTCTTTACCACTGAGCCACCAGGGAAGCCCTGTGTTAAATATGACCTACAGACGTAAAGGCACTATGAAAAGTTAAAATTTCTAAACAAATATAAAGTGAGATAGTAATATGGCACCCCATTCCAGCACTCTTGCCTGGAAAATTCCATGGACGGAGGAGCCTGGTGGGCTGCAGTCCATGGGGTCACTAAGAGTCGGACACGACTGAGCGACTTCACTTTCACTTTTCACTTTCATGCATTGGAGAAGGAAATGACAACCCACTCCAGTGTTCTTGCCTGGAGAATCCCAGGGACGGGGGAGCCTGGTGGGCTGCCCTCTCTGGGGTCGCACAGAGTCGGACACGACTGAAGCTACTTAGCAGTAGCAGCAGCAGTAATAAATCACTGCTTCTTTTTGCTGACAACACCATCTGAACAGGGACAAGGGTGTGTGGGTCCAGGGCTGGGTACAGGCCAGGTTATGGTCGAGCTCCACTGCCCCACCCCTAGGTTGCTCTGGGGTTTGGCAGTTCCGTTTGTTTTGCCTTTGTCATAAAGAGGATGAGGGATACCAAACATCTACTCCGATTTCTCAAAATTCAGAAAGGAGGCTCCTAGAACCTTTCTCCCAGCAACCTCTTCACTCCTGCAGAAGAGAAAGGAACTGGAAAAGGGGAAGACGAGAGGGAAGAAGAGAAGGGAGAAGATGAGGGTGATCAGGGAACCAGAAGTGGCAAAGGAGGGACGAGAGCTCCAAGCCCAGGCATGATGCCAAGTCTCCAACTTCTCCAGCGAGCAACTTACCAGACCAGTTACAACTTCAGTCCTGGACAAATGAACCCACCTGGGCTGAGGAGGCAGCCACAGACTCCCTCCACATTTCTGGGCAACTAGTGATCCGGGAGCGGGCCCCACCCTTCACGGGCCAGCGCCCTCCCTGGCTGCGGGGAGACGGGGCAGTGAGAGGGAGAAAGGAGGAGCGCTGCGGCTAGGGGCGTTTCCCCCACCTTCAGGGACGTGTAATTCGTTATTTTAAGATATTTGAGGGTCAAGCCCCTCCAGATCCCTACCCATCCTTCCCAAGACTTGCGTTTCAGCTGCGTCGGCTCCGCACCCCAACCCCGGTATTTTAATAGCAACTGGGGGATGGATAAACTTTCTACTAGATGCGCTTGCGACATCCTGCTTCTCCGGAGCTAAGAGGGGAGAGAATACTGCCCAGAGGAGTGTCTGCTGAGAACTTGGGGTGGGAGGGGAAGCGACTAGATTTTCACCTCTCTCGCGTGAAATGGGCCCGTTACAGTCCCTGAGGGAACAGGGTGGTGGTGACGGAGCTCCGGGCAGCAAAGCCCGCAGACCCCGAGCTCTGCGCGTGCTCCCCCCCGGGAAGGGAGGGCACGTGGGCATCCCCGCCGCTCTCTCGCCCTCGGTCGGCTCCTCTTTCCTTTCCTCATGGATAAACTTTCTACTAGATGCGCTTGCGACATCCTGCTTCTCCGGAGCTAAGAGGGGAGAGAATACTGCCCAGAGGAGTGTCTGCTGAGAACTTGGGGTGGGAGGGGAAGCGACTAGATTTTCACCTCTCTCGCGTGAAATGGGCCCGTTACAGTCCCTGAGGGAACAGGGTGGTGGTGACGGAGCTCCGGGCAGCAAAGCCCGCAGACCCCGAGCTCTGCGCGTGCTCCCCCCCGGGAAGGGAGGGCACGTGGGCATCCCCGCTGCTCTCTCGCCCTCGGTCGGCTCCTCTTTCCTTTCCTCAGCTCGCAGGGTGTCTCCCCCTCCCCACGCACGGCCAGCCGGGGGCTTCTTTCTTCCTCGATCTCTCCCTCGCACTCCGCGTCCCAGTCCCTCTCCAAATCCACGACGCGCTCTCTTCACCCATCGCAGCCCGCTCAGTCCCGGACTCCGCCCCCGGGGTCGGCGGTCTCCTAACCTCGGCCACCGCGGGCCACTCGGTGCCCACCCTCGGGCTCCGCGCTCCCCAACTCGCCCCTCGGACCGGACTCAGCCCTGCGGTCTCCCAAGGCTCGTTCCCGCTTCTCCCCAGCTCCAGCCTGCCCATCTCCTGCTTACAGCCGCCCCGCTTCCTTCCCCTCCCGGTCCCCTCCCCCAGCCCCTTCTCCCCGGAGGCCGGGTCTGGGGAACAAAAGAGCCGGCGAGCGCTTTAAGCGGCCGGACATTCCCGGCTGCGCTGCGGACGCGCCCCCTGCGCTTTGAACTGGGGCCGGAGCGGCGGGCGCCGTCCAGAGCTGCTGCCCCGGACCCCTCCCCGCGGGCCAGCCCCGAACTTGGGGGGCTGGAGAAGTGGAAACCCAGTGGACTGCGGAGTAGGACCGGGTTGCGGAGAAACACGCGAAGCTGTCGGATTCTCTCCTACCCACTCTTTCTGCTGCGCCCTTTTGCACAAGTCTGTATTGTCGAGATAATTCCCTAAAAGCTGCACAAAGTTGTCATCAAAGATTCGGTTTTCCATGGGTTTCTGGTTCTTCCACCCAAAGGTTAGGACGTTTAGCGGCAAGGTTGGCCTCTTTAGACCGAAGAGTTGTGGCGCTTGGGTGGACAGGAGGGAGGAAAAGTGGGAAGGAGGCTTGGTCCAGGGCCCTGAGAGAGCAGACCTAACAGGACAATGAGAACGCTAAAGTAAACCGGGTTCTGAGCCCACTTCTCCCTGCTGGTTAGTTCAGCAAACCCGGGCAGTCACTCTCAGAGCTCATCTGAAAGATGGAAACGTAAAGGATACAGGTCATGACAAATGACCTGGTAACTGGAATAGCACACTGAAAGTTAAAATTCCCAATAACAGTTCTGTGCCACAAAGACTCAATGTTTCATGTCAGAGAAGGTAAAAGGAGACGACTTCAGCCTCAGGTAAGGATTGTTACGGGAGATACAGCCCCACGCTGGCCTGCAGAGACCATCAGTCTTGGCCACTCGCTATTAAATGATCTTCCGTTGAGTTCAGCATGATGTGCTAGTCCATCAAAATTACTGAGCATCTACCAAGTTCGAGGAGCAAGAGGTTTAAAGAGAGTAGTCTCTGCCTTACTCAGCTATTGGCATTGAATTGGTCAGCCAGAGGAGTAATTACATCTCTCTTTTGATACCAAATTGCAGTTAACATATATCAAACTCTGATGCAGATAGGTAAAGAAAGGGCCTCCAGAAATCAGGTAAGTTTACTAGTGATGGGGTTTGTGCAGCCCAGGGACTCTGTAGCAGCAATTGGAAGATGAACAGGACTTGAGACATATGAGCAAGCAGTAGGAGGCAATGGAGAAATTCAGGGTCAGGGAACACACCGAAGTCCCAAACCAATTTCCTTACAAGGAAAGGCAGGAAGGATGAGCCTCTACTGGCCATAGGAAAGGGAGGGGGTAGGGGCCTTCCCTGGGCCGAAAGGCCTGAAACCCCCTCCTGTAGGGTTTGAATTCTCAACAACCCCTTCTTGGCTTGTCCTAGACTCAGGAGAGGTCAGATTGGTGTCCTGAGTTGCTGTCATTTTAAATTCATTTTGACAAGTGTTTAATTCTTCTTTATCACAATGCTTGGTCTGAGAGTGATATGCAAATAATGGCTATTCTCCTGCATGCAAAATGTGCAGTATCTCCCCCTACGATGTGTCAGTTAACTCAGGGCTGGCTCACCAGCCACTTTGGGGGTGGTCCTGGGCAGGAAGACCTCTGGTTCTTGGTTCCCAGAAGCAGAAAAACACCCATAGTCCAGGCACTATAAAGATCCTAGCAGAGCAGTTGCCAACTGTAATCCTGAGATGTGTGTGGGGTGTAAGTGTGGAGCCTGGTGTATGACTATCATGCACAGGTTTGAGTTAACGGACAGCGGCATGATTGTGAGGGTGAGAGTGCACGTGTGGGTCTCTGAGCGCATAGGCACCGCACCCATATGTGTGAACGGGCGTCACAGGCAATTTTGGAAGCCAGATTTATACAAAGATTTGTGCAACCCAATCTCTGGAGTTTGGTGGTTCACTCCCCTGCATCCGACAAAGTTAAAAAAAAAAAAAAATTTGTGTTCAGATGAAGAGAGATCCTTGAAGAGCCTAAAAGAATGCCATCAAAGCATCTTTCCTAAGTTCAGGTGTTTTTTCTAAGTGCCTGTTGAGGGAGGGAGATGGTTCAGTTCCTTTTTTGAGGTGGGGGGAGGAATTCCTATCCTAGGAGTCTGAGTAACTTATTTTTTTACTTTATTGAAATATAGTTGATATACAATATTATGTAAGTTACAAGTGTACAATACAGTGATTCATAAAGGTTATACTCCATTTACAGTTGTAGAATTCTGGCTCTATTCCCTGTGTTTCGCAACATATCCATGGAGCTTATTTTATACATAGTATATGGACCTACCCCTATCTTGCTCCTTCCCCCATCCCCACGGTAACCACTAGCTTGTTTTCTCTATCTCTGAGTCTGTTTCTTTTTTGTTATATTCACTAGTTTGTTGTATTTTTTAGATTCCACATATAAATAATAGAGTATTTGTCTTTAACTTATTTCACTTGGCATGATACCCTCCAAGTCCATCCATGTTGTTGCAAGTGGCAAAACTTCATTCTCTTTTATGGCTGAGTAGTATTTCATTGGAGAAGGCAATGACACTGCACTCCAGTACTCTTGCCTGGAAAATCCCATGGACGGAGGAGCCTGGTGGGCTGCAGTCCCTGGGGTCGCTAAGAGTCGGACACGACTGAGCGACTTCACTTTGACTTTTCATTTTCATGCATTGGAGAAGGCAATGGCACCCTACTCCAGTATTCTTGCCTAGAGAATCCCAGGGACGGGGGAGCCTGGTGGGCTGCCGTCGATGGGGTCGCATAGAGTCGGACATGACTGAAGCGACTTAGCAGCAGCAGCAGTATTTCATTGCTTAACCACACCACATTGTCTTTCTCCACTCATCTGTTGATGAACATTTAGGATGCTTCCATATCTTGGCAATTGTAAATAATGCTGCTGTGAACATTGACATACACATATCTTCTCAAATTAGTGTTTTTGTTATGTTACCTACCCAGGGGTGGAAATGCTGGGTCATATGGTGGTTCCATTTTTAGTTTTTTGAGAAACCTCCATACTGTTTGCCACAGTGACTGCACCAATTTACATTCCCATCAACAGTGTACAAAGGTTCTCTCTTCTTCAGAGAAAGTCCAGTTCTTTCTTATAACCACCTGCTCTTCTGCTCAAAACTCAACATTTCCCATCCTGGTAAGAAACACATTCTTTAGAGCAGAAAGGTTGAGGAAATTCTAGTCATTTGGTTCTAAAAACAAGAACAGTTTTGGAAAATAGTTTATTAATTCATGACAGGGACAGATATATGATCAATGCATTGGCTTAACACTAAAGAATATCATAATTGTAAGGAGAAAAAAATGTTGGAAAAACAATTAAATAATACAGCAAAACTACAGACAAATAAATGAGCAGGTACCGATTATACTTGTCATGCATCAAGAAAAGGTTTTTAAATGAGACTCAAAAACCATAAGGCATCCATGGTAGGTGACAAAAGGATTAATACCCTGTAAAAGGCCAATGGACTCTTTTCTAATAAAAATACTGCTACAAAGACACAAACCTAACACTTCCAAATTACCCAGAGCCCAAATCATATATAATGCTAGTGAGTAATGGCCATGTTCTTATCAACTGTGAGTTATAGGCAGATACCAGATTTATTACTTATTTGCTTTTGAGAAACAATTTTCCACCCAACCTAATGGGTTATAAATTGTCTCATTTGCAGCTATTTAATTTAAACCAGAACCTCAGTGCCTGTTAAACAAGAACATGAAAAATGACTATGTGGTGTAATGCTAAGAGCCTCCTGTTAAAACAGCTATTTAATTCAGGACAGTTTTTTTTTTCCCCCCGCTAGGAAAAAAAAAGAAAAAAATCAAACCAGCCAGATAAAATGAGGCTTTTGACCTTCAGAGCAGTGATGAAACATATACAGTAGTGTTAGCCACAGCAATGCTGAATGCTACAGAAATAGTACAAATGACAGTTCTGTCCTTAACGAGATACAAAACCAACATTAATAATCTTTAGTGTTATCATAGGCTGCCTGAAGGGGGAGGAGGAGGAAATGTAGGTGCGGATGTCAAACCTGAGTGACACCCGAGTGTAATAAACACAGATGCTGAAAGGGTCTGAGGAAGCTGCAACTCCACTGAGAGACATTTCACCATTAAAAAAAAAAGGAAAGATAGACTGGTTATTTCTAATTTGGCTCAGAAGCCAGAGTTAACCCTTGATGTGCTTGCTGCTCAGTGAAAAAAAGATGAATTCAGGGAGAAGAGACCAAGTCCNACCATTAAAAAAAAAAGGAAAGATAGACTGGTTATTTCTAATTTGGCTCAGAAGCCAGAGTTAACCCTTGATGTGCTTGCTGCTCAGTGAAAAAAAGATGAATTCAGGGAGAAGAGACCAAGTCCTAAACGCTCCAATGAGAGGCTGAGGTGCAAAATCAAATAAATGAAACAAGTCAGGCTTGTCCCTGTGTGTGGGGGGGATCAACAGAAAATGACTTCAGGATTGAATTTAAAGAAAGAGCAAAATGAGATGAGCCCATCACCCTTGTCCTGTGCGAAGACCCTACTTCCAGCACCCTAGAGGATGAGATTCCTCCCAGCCCCACCCTGTCAATTCCTGGACAAGGTGCACAGAGTGGGAAGCGAAGGGGCTGCCCAGCCCCTAATTCCCACCCCGTTCTCCCTTTCAAGCTCCAGCTAGGAAGGAAGGTGCCTCAAACGCCTCTGTCCAGCAAACCAGACTTACCACATGGAAGGGAGGGAATAATTGTATCCCAAGCCTCTGGGTCATGTTCCCCCTTCCCTGTCTTAAAACCCCCAAGGATGACTTGCATTCATCCTCTCTATGGAGAACCCTCCAGTCTCAATCTCAGGGAGAAAGATGCAAGGGAAGCTGAAAGGTCTTCTCCCAACCCACACTGGGGGTATGCAGTCTGCCTGGGGAAGGGGTCTACAGAGGCACAGAGAAGCAGGGGCAGGAGGATGATGGCTGACGTGGACGGCGGACACAGGAGTCCCATCACGGCCCCAAACAGACATGAGGTAGTCGTGTTGTGAGGGAAGGGTGCTGAGACTGAACCCAGGCAGGAAAGCCACATGACACAGTGTGGGAGAGGCGAGAGAGAGACAGCAGAGACAGACAGAGGCCGCAGAGAGGAGAGGACAGAGCCCCGGCGAACAGGGGCACAGGGAAACAAGACCCTAGAGGAGTGAGGGGGAGGAGAGAAGGGAGAGCAAGAGAAAGCAGATTTTCAAAACCAGGCACTTCCCCAATTACAAAATTAGGTGCAGACTCACTCTGAGGGGAGCTGGAGACACCCTCTCAATTTGGGCTCGGGGCACATGGCAGATGGGAGGTGATGCAACTAAAGTGTCAGGCATTCAGAGTCTACTTGCACTCAGCCCAGCCCAACCGGAAAGTGGGCCGGGGCTGTCTTTGTCAGACAAGGCATTGGAGACACTCTCAGAGTGTGTAATAAAAGGCTGGGTGACAGAGTAGGGGCCCGCAGGGCTGGGGACAGACCACTCTGGGGCAGTGTCCTGACCTGGAGAATCAATTAGGCCACAGTGAGCACTGCCTGGCCCAGAGCTTCCCAGCTCACCAGCCAGCACACACACATGTGCTTCACACATGTGTACATCACATGTAACTGTGCGTCACATGTGTCACAGAGTATGGGGGGAGTGAATAATCCAATCCTTCCTCTCCCCGAGCCAAAGCACCCCAGGAGGCCCCAAGTGGCTTGATGACTTGCAGGCAGGGACGCGTACAGGTGTAGCCACACGCGTCATGTCGCGTGATCCAAACCAGCCTGTCCCAAAAGGTGCCCTCTAGGGGAGCTAAGTAGAGGAGGACAGGACTGGGGCTTTGGGCAGGCTTGGGCTGGCTCCTGGAGGGCAGGGGGCCTTTGGCTGGCAGTTGTTCCCAGGGGCCTCCTCCAGAGCCTCACTGGACTGGAGGTCCGAGTAGGGGCAAGTATCGCTGGCTGCCTCTGGCAGGCAGGTGAGTCTGTCTGGCCCAGGGGCTGCTTGCTCACACCCTCCTGGCTCCTGGTCCAACCAGTCTTCCCCTTGACCGAGATCCACAACACTCGAAGTGAGGTCAGGAGCCTCTGAAGGCAGGGAATCTTCAGGTTCTAGGTCTTGGAGGTGGAGGTCAGGGGTCCCACTGGATGCACTAAAGTCAGAGTGGACAATGACTTCGGCCTCCACCTGGTTCCTGCAGGCTGGGGGAGGCTTCTTCCTCCCGTTGCCCTAAGAGCAGAGAACACAAAAACCATCACTGAGCATGACCATCAGAAGAATGACTGTCACTCTGAGAGGCTGACCCCCAGCCTAGAGCCCTTTATATATCATGCGGGAGTTGGTAAGGGAAGAACAGTGACTGTCCTCCAGGAGATGATGATCAGATCCATGGGAAGGCAGGGAAACACCACGATTTGCCCTTGTCACAGAATTTCAGAAATACCAGGTACAGGCAGGGCTCCATGAACTCGAAGAAGGGCTGAATGCAGTCAGATTGGTGCACCCTCAGATCCGTGGGAATTCTGCAGTGGCCCACTTCTGCCTAGCTTGAAGAGGGACTGTCTTCCCAAACACTGGCCTGCCCTCCACCCACTCACCTTTAGAGGCTCCGGGGGTCTCCAGGCTCGACTTTTACCCCCAGGAACGTTACCACCAGGGGTCTCCAGAGGATTCACTACTTGCTCTTAATAAGCATGGGACGCTTCTCTCCTTCCCTCCCCCTTTCCTTCCAGGACACTGACCTTTATGGCCTCGTACACCAGAGCCTGCAGCAGCAGTGTCTGCCCAGTTCCAGCAGGGGGCAGCAGGGCCCGAGTCAGAGAGGGCATGGGGCCTGCCTGGGGCAGCTCACAGCCTGCCCAGGAACCTGCCCAGCTGGGCCCACCGGGCTGAGCCCAGGAGATCTGCACAGGGAAAGAAGCAGGAGCTGAGGGCTTGGCTGGGGATATACCCAGGAAACGGCTGGAGCCCCCTCCACAGACTCTTGGCCCCCTTTCTACTTCCCTCCCCAAGGCAGTGGGGACAGGCACAGAATGGGTTGAGAGTCTGGGGGTGAATTTGAGAACAGAAAGATGCTCCTGCAGAACAGCCCAGGAGTTTCTGAGCCAGGCAAGGTCTCCTTCACCACAGAGGCAGGGAGAGGGTGAGAAAGGACTCAGGGGTTCGAGCAGGCTGGTCAGAGAATGCAGGATGAGCCACCACTGCCTGGATGGACAGGACCCTCCCTGTGTGGACACACCTCATCTGGGCCCCTGTCCTACCTGGCCACAGCCTACCTAACCAGCCTCCTTCCCCCGCACTGGGGAGAACTAGAGCTCTCCCCAGCCCCCAGCATGAGGTGCGTTCTGGCCACCTCGAGTCACCCGCCAACAGCCCCTCGGGGGCTCTCCCCTCCTTCTTGAGAACCAGGCTGACCTATTCTGCCAGAGTTGGAGGCCCATCTGCTTCCCTGCCTTGCCAACCCTTTCAAAGAGGGGGGAGAGCCTTTTCTTCCGCAGCTGGTCCAGGGAGGGGAGGGGGAGCGGGCCTCTCGCAGGGTCACACAGCGTGCTCTCGCGCCCCCTAGTGTCCTATTTGGGAATGAACCGCAGTGTGGGGCTCGGACCTCCCCGGCTCCAGGCTCACCTTTCTCTTGAAGTGACCCCGGCCGGCAGAAGCGCCACCACCCATAAGGCTGTGCACTTCAGCCCTGTCCTCGATGTCGGAGGGCGGTGGGGACCAGTCCTGGGGACGAGGGTGCACAAGGGACTCCAGTTCATGGACAGCTGGGGGGCTGGGGGCGGCCAGGCGGGCTCGGGAGTACAGTGTGGGGTTCCCAGCAGTGGCCGAGGAGGACAGCCCCGGGAGCGCTTCTCTGGAAGGGAAGATGGGGAACAGACAGTGTGGTCAAAGAGAGGGGCAGGGGTGGGACTGGGATTAGCCCAGCCCATGTCCCTGGACAGGATCCTACCCATCTCTGAGACTTAATTTCACCATCTGTGCAATGGATAAGAAATTCTGTGACTGTTCAGAACAGCTGTCACACTGCACTGAGATCCTTCCTCCGTGGGCTCTGGGCATCTGGAGATTTGGTGGCCCTCTTTGCAAGACGCTAGCAGCTACCAAGGAGTCTGTGAGATCGCAAAGAGTTAGACACGACTGATCAACTAACAACCACCAGCAAGGAAGCAGGAGAGAGGCAGCTATGCCATGCCAGCCCTCACTGAGGGGATATGCCGGGGGCTTCCCTAAACCCACTATGCCCCGCATTCTCACGAGGACCTCACCCCAACCCATTCATCCCAGACAAATTTAACGGGGCCCCCAGAAGGGGCTGGAGCAAGTCACAGCCACTTTCCCTGCTCTCTCTTCTCTGCAGAGTAAGTTGCTTCACTCTGTGGTCAGACTGGTCCTTCCACCCACCTGTGGGGGCTGCGGCGCAGGCCAGCACACATGCAGGCCAGGAGGCAGAGGAGGCCCAGGCAGACGCCCACGATGATGCCCGTGACTGAGTGCACATCCAAAGAGTCTGGCAGGGGAGGGGGAGGGAATGGAACAGATCAAGGACAGGAGAAAACCCGAGGCTCATAGACCAGGACATCCTGGGGCTTCCTGTGGAGGCCACTGGCCTGAGTCTCTTCCTCTGGACAAGTGAAATCTCTGATGCAAGGATCAGAGGGCCCCAGAGACTCACAGGGACCACCACTACCTCTCTCTCCAATGTCAGCCCCATTGGACATCCGGAAGTTGGAGCTCCTCCCCATCAACCCGGCCTTTCAGTGAAACAGGCCTTTTGCCTGCCTAATAGGGCTGGTTTCGCAGGTGTGTAACACGTGCAGTGGCACGTGGCCCATACTTAGAAGGGCTCTGGGCTTGGTTTAATGCTCTGCTGTCACCACCTTGAAATTCTTGCCCATTTTAAAAAAATGTATTTATTTGGCTATGCTAGGTCTTAGTTGCGGCAAACAGGATATTTTTTTCTTTTGTGGCTGCTGGGCAGCATTTGGGATCTTAGTTCCCTGACCAGGGATCGAACCCATGCCCCCTCCAGTGGGAGTGTGGAGTCTTAACCACTAGGCTGCCAGGGAAGTCTGTCTTCTTCATTTTTTAATAAGGGGTCCCACATTTTCCTTTCACACTGGGCCCTGCAAATTACGGTGCAGACAGTCTCATGGCCTGAGACCTCCACCGTACACAGCTCATCACCTCTTCAAGCCAGTTCTCCAGTGAAAGTAAGTGCCCAAAGAAACCAAGTCAGTCTCCCACAAATCAGACCTTTCGACTGAATTACCACTGAACCTCACCAATTTCCCCTTCAAATCTGTCCTCTCCACACCAGGCTTCCCTGGTGGCTCAGACGGTAAAGAATCGCCTATAATGCAGAAGTACTGGGTTCGATCCCTGGGTCAAGAAGATCCCCTGGAGGAGGGAATGGCTAGCCACTCCAGTACCCTTGCCTGGAGGATTCCATGGACAGAGAAACCTACAGTCCATGTCGTTACAAAAAGTCGGACATGACTGAGCAACTAACACTTTCACACCAAATAGAGAGGGCAGCTGTCCAACAACGTGTGCCTGAACACAAGGCCTTGGAGGAGATGACGTCAGGATTAGAAGTCAGCTCTGGGGGCCTCTGGAGAGCTTGGGCTGCCCCAGGATGGAGCCCACCCCTTCCTCCCTTCCCACCTCTTACCTGAGAGCTTCTCCTGGAGAGTAATCACATCCTGCAGGCCAGAGAAGGGGCCAGGCCCCACCTCTGTGCGTGCCCCCATCTTGAAGAAGTACCTAGTGTCGCTCTCGAGGCCGTGGACCTCAGCACTGAAGATGTTTCCTGGGGGGCGGGGGAGCCAGGGAGAGCAGGGTTGGTGACCCGGGTCGGGGTGGCCTGCAGGGCTGGGCTAGGAAGTGGCTCTGGGAAGACCTGCTGCTCCCACCCAGGCAGCAGCTTCTGCCTGCTCCTCCTAGAGCAAACCTCCGTGGCCGCCTCAGTACTAACCCAGCCACTGGGGAGGCTAGAAAGGGGTTGGGGGAAACGCTTGCTCAGAGGTCCTGGGGTGAGGGCACTCACCCTCTGTGGTGAGCAGGGTCCACTGGTGCTCGGGCTGGGTGTGGTTGTTGCTGTAGAGAATCAGATACTCCACGATCTCCCCGTTGGGCTCCGTGGGGGGGCACCAATGCAGCCGGACGGTGGACGGTGTCAGGGGGCTCAGGCGTAGGTCGGATGGGGGTGTCGAGGGCCCTGGGTGTCAGGGGAGGAGACGGGAGAGGCAGGGTCACTGAGAGCCCCAGCTGTGGGCACAGCTGGGAGCCAGGGTGTGAAGGCATGGCCTCCTTGCTTCCGCCTTTACCGGAACAAACCACAGACCACAAAGCAAAATGAGGTCGGGCCTCTCACTGGGGAATTCCTGGAAAACAGTTAGGGAGGGGGGCTTTGCCACCATTCTGCCCCTCTTAGAAACTCTTTACCACTCTTTGGAGCAGAGCTCCTCAAATTTCCACACCCAAATACTTCCAAGGGCTAAGGATGGTTGGCTGGTCCTCAGGGGACCTGGGGGCAGAGCTCATAAGTTTTTGGAAGGCTCACATTTCATTTAAACTCATCTCTTCCATGGTAACATTTAATATCTAAGGAGTGTTTGAAATGATTTATCATATAAAGTTCCTAACTCCCCTTGCCACCCCAAATCTTCAGTAAAATTGGTTGATGCCCTGTATAGCCTCCATGTATGCCTGCCCAGGCCCAGGACCTTAAGAGTCACAGGAATCCTCATGTGAGAAGTACCACCTTGAAAGGCTTTGTGTTTTGTTTTCAGAGAAGTTGACAGGGGCGGGAGCGGGGCAGGAGTAAATGAGGAAGGGAGGGGAGAAAGGAGGGACAAAAGGTGACTAGTGAGTTGGGAAACAACAGAAATTTGGGGGCTCAGGTTTTCAAGGCCCAACAGAGAGTGAGATGGGGACCCAGGGCTGCAAGGTTTAAAAAAGCCACAGCACCTTGGGCTGTCAGAACCCTCAATGGCCCTAGGTGACTCCCCACTTCTCAAGCTCTAGTGTCCCTATCTGTGAAAGGAGAAAATATTCCCCCCTCTGTAATCAGGTCAACTGAGCTGGGGATTCCATGTCATGGTCTCCCCTGAGAAAACACTGAGCCTCCCTAAACTCCATGTGCAAGACCACGATAAGCAGAGCTCTTGGGCTTCCCTGGTGTCTCAGACAGTAAAGAAACTGCCTGCAGTGCAGGAGATCCAGGTCCGATCTCTGGATCAGGAAGATCCCTTGGATAAGGAATGGCAACCCACTCCAGTGTTCTTGCCTGGAGAATTCCATGGCCAGGCTCCTCGGTCTGTGAGGAGCAGAGTTGGACATGGCTAAGGGACTAACACCACCACTTGAGCTGAGGTCATGGGTGTGTGAGAAACAATTTGTAAGCATTTTTTTTAAAAAGTGCATTCATGAGGGTGGATGTCCTCCCCACCCTACCCTACAGACGTCTTCTTATCTCAGATCAGGAACAAAGGTCTGCTGATAGAAAGGGGAACTGTCTCCTCAGCAGAACCTAAGAGGCTGTGCTGTGAGGACAAAGAGCCACTTGTCTCCAGATGCATTTCCAGAGGGTTCCAGAGTCACAGACCTGCAGAGCTCATGATTCCACCTTCCCTTTTTACAGATGAGGACACAGAAGCCCTGCTGGGGAAGGGGCCTGCCTAGGTCTCCCTGTGTGTCAGGGGCACGCTGGGGACCCAAATGCAGAGTCCAGGACGCCTGCCTCCAGAGCCGGCCCTCTTCACAGCTTGGTGAGGTCTCGGCACAACCTCTTAAACCAGTCCTCTAAATCTCAAGTGATCATGCCTGTGAGTAAATGGTTAAGACCACCACTGGACTGCCAGCATAAATGCAAAGCGAGTGACAGAAACTTATGGGGTTGAGGGGCATTTCAGAAGAGGGCTGCTGGGGCAAGGAGTTCGGTGAAAGATGGACTTGTGGTCAAGGGGCTGAGGGGCCACTCACGGTCAGGCAGGGTGGAGCGCTCCACCACGGAGCCGAAAGGCCCGTCCATGTCCACACCATGAGACTGGACCGCAAACTCGTATTTGGTGAACGGCTTCAGCCCGCCAATGAGGATGTCTTCTCCAGAGCTGCCAACGTAAGAAACGCAACTAGGACTCTCAGGCCCTTTCAAGTCTCCTCCCCCANCCCCCTCTGTAATCAGGTCAACTGAGCTGGGGATTCCATGTCATGGTCTCCCCTGAGAAAACACTGAGCCTCCCTAAACTCCATGTGCAAGACCACGATAAGCAGAGCTCTTGGGCTTCCCTGGTGTCTCAGACAGTAAAGAAACTGCCTGCAGTGCAGGAGATCCAGGTCCGATCTCTGGATCAGGAAGATCCCTTGGATAAGGAATGGCAACCCACTCCAGTGTTCTTGCCTGGAGAATTCCATGGCCAGGCTCCTCGGTCCGTGAGGAGCAGAGTTGGACATGGCTAAGGGACTAACACCACCACTTGAGCTGAGGTCATGGGTGTGTGAGAAACAATTTGTAAGCATTTTTTTTAAAAAGTGCATTCATGAGGGTGGATGTCCTCCCCACCCTACCCTACAGACGTCTTCTTATCTCAGATCAGGAACAAAGGTCTGCTGATAGAAAGGGGAACTGTCTCCTCAGCAGAACCTAAGAGGCTGTGCTGTGAGGACAAAGAGCCACTTGTCTCCAGATGCATTTCCAGAGGGTTCCAGAGTCACAGACCTGCAGAGCTCATGATTCCACCTTCCCTTTTTACAGATGAGGACACAGAAGCCCTGCTGGGGAAGGGGCCTGCCTAGGTCTCCCTGTGTGTCAGGGGCACGCTGGGGACCCAAATGCAGAGTCCAGGACGCCTGCCTCCAGAGCCGGCCCTCTTCACAGCTTGGTGAGGTCTCGGCACAACCTCTTAAACCAGTCCTCTAAATCTCAAGTGATCATGCCTGTGAGTAAATGGTTAAGACCACCACTGGACTGCCAGCATAAATGCAAAGCGAGTGACAGAAACTTATGGGGTTGAGGGGCATTTCAGAAGAGGGCTGCTGGGGCAAGGAGTTCGGTGAAAGATGGACTTGTGGTCAAGGGGCTGAGGGGCCACTCACGGTCAGGCAGGGTGGAGCGCTCCACCACGGAGCCGAAAGGCCCGTCCATGTCCACACCATGAGACTGGACCGCAAACTCGTATTTGGTGAACGGCTTCAGCCCGCCAATGAGGATGTCTTCTCCAGAGCTGCCAACGTAAGAAACGCAACTAGGACTCTCAGGCCCTTTCAAGTCTCCTCCCCCCAACCCAGCCCCAACCCCTGCCTCGGGCAGGGAATCTGCTCCCTGACACTGGGGCCACTAACACCTTCCAGAGACCTGCAGAGAGATGTGGATGGATGGATGTATATATCAGATTCCAAGTCCAATCCCCAAGCCAGGGCCCCTCTTTCAAGAAATATTCCTGGGTTAATCCACGTCATTCTCCACCCAAAGAATCCTCTCCGATGCATCTTCTCCTTGACTTAAAGGAAAAGATGCATAACTTTTCCTTGATGCGTAACTTTCCCTTCAGCTGCAATTGTATTAATATGTATCTATTGCTTTTTATGCTTTGTTTTGTCTGCTAAACAACAGAGATCAAGAGGTCTCTGACTCCCCATCCAACAGGGGCCTCTCAGGACAGCAGCTGGGCTGTCTCTTCCCCATCACCTGAGATGAAGAAATAGGTCGGTCCTGCATGATGTCTCCCAGGGTTGAGCCCTCCAGTTGAGGGGACAGGACTGGATGGGCTCTCCTTTCCCATCTGTCACCATCAGGTCATCAGACTCTCAATGTGACCCCAGTTTAACACCTGAGTCATGGAATGTCCCTGAACCCTCAGACCCCTCTCTTCATCACTACCTGCTGCCTTCTTCCCTTCCACTCTGCTCCCTCACAGCCCCTCTTCCCACCTGGTGTAATAGGTGACCAGGGAGGCATTCCTGAGCCCCCATGGGCTGAAGCGCACAGTGTAGTTGACAATCTTGACTGTGGTGAAGTCTGGCTTTTTCCACCGAAGCCAAATGGAGGTAGAGCTGTTTGATTCCGCATGGACATGGGCAGGGGGCAAGGGTGGGCCCCTCTGGATGGGCAGGTCTGGAGGGTGAAAATTAGAGTGTGGGAAGGGAGGCAAGATACTCATCTGGAAATATGTACTGTGGTTGGCAGTTCCCAAGGCACTTTCTTTTACCCTTTACTTGTGATACTGTGAGTTGGGAATAATGCTTTATTTCCATTTCACGGATGAGGAAACTGAGGCCCCCAAGGATTTAAGTGATTTTGGCCAAGGGCATACAGCGAGCAGACGATGGAACACTAGTATGTAAGAATGTAAAAGAGAGAGACAGCAAGTCAGGGTAATTATGACCATAGCTTCTGGAGCCAGGCTGTCCTGATTCAAATTCCAGCTCTGCCGTGTACTAGCTGTGTGACTATGGAGAAGTTAATTAACCTCTCTGTGTTTCCATTCTCTATTCCGTCAGTGGGGCTAATAATAGTATCTACATTTCATAGTGTTGTTAAGAGGATTAAATTAGTTAATATTTGTAAAGTATATAGAAGTGTCACGGAATGAATGTCTGTGTCCTCCCACAAAGTTCTTATTTTGAAATTTGAACATATGGTGGAGTCCGGTCTGTTTGCGCCGCTATAACAACCACAGACTGGGTGGTAAACAACAGAAATTTATTTTTCACAAGTTCAGAGTCTGAGATCAAGTTTTGGTGAAGGCCCTCTACTGGATTATAGACTATCAACTTTTCATTGTATCTTCAGGGCAGAAAAGGGAAGCAAGCTTTTTGTGACTCTTAAAAGGGTACAAACCCCATTCATGAGGGTTCCACCCTCATGACATCATCTAATCCTAATACACTGGAGGGTAGAGTTTCAACATATGGATTCTGGGGGACACAGATTTTTTGTCCATAACAGTGCCCTTATAAAAGAGACCCTAGGGAACTCTCTAGACCTCTTTTTGCCCTGTGAGGACACAGTGAGAAGATGGCCTATGGTCTAAGAATCAGGAAGCGGGTCTTCACCAGACACTGACTCGGCTAAGGCCTTGATCTTGGATTTCCCAGCCTCCAAAACAGTGAGAAGTCAATGTTGGTTGTGTAAGCTACTCAGCCTATGGTGTTTTGTTACAGTAGCCTGAACCGACTCTGAGCCTCAGTTTCCTGGAGGGCCACATAGGGACACCCTCCCTGCCTAGAGCAGAGGAATAATCTGAGAGATAGTGTGATGAAGGTGGGTCATCTTAAAAATTGTTTAAAGGTCAAATTGGGGCCAGAAGTCACTGATGAACCATTGGGTTTCTCTCTGTCCAAGCCTTCCAAATTAGCACTGCTCATGGATAATGAAAATATGGACCTATAAGGCAGAAGCAGGAGCTTCTCTCTGTGATCTAAACAAGCCAGTAGAATAGGTTTGCAGGTGGCTGAAACTTCCAGACGACCTGCCCACGAGGGCCGGCCCAGAGGAGAGGGAAAGGAGGCCACGAGCAGCCTCACTGACCAAGCCTTCCCGCTCTGCTTCCCCAGCCTCCTCACCTGGGGTCGGGGCCTTCTCCGTCTTGCCCTTCCACACTGCCGCATAGCCATCCTCATGTTTGTTGAACGCCACGAGCTTCACCTCGTACAGACGGCCAGGGACTGGGGAAGCCCATGGGGGTCACTCGCTGGTTAGAGGAACCTCTGGGGTCATTCTCGCGTCCCCTGAGAGATTCCATCTCCAACCACCAGCCCAGCTTATCCCGCCCCCCGCTGGACCTGTGTCCGTCTCATCCCCTCCCGGGCGGCCCTCCTCACCTAGCTGGGTCAGTTCATACTGCTTCACTTTCTTCTTGAGCCGGACGGGCCCCACATCCCAAGCCTGGTCTCCACGGCCCCCTGGAGGGCTCTCACCGTCCATCTCCTCCTCCTCCGCTCCCACCTCTCGCCAGTACAGCTTGTAGCCAGAGATCTGGGCGGGGTGCGGGGGTGGCTGCCAGGACACGACCAGGGACTCCATCCTTGCCCGTACCTTCAGCTCTGCGGGCGCAAAAGGGACTGGGGGCAGAGGAGCAGGAAGGGAGGAGGAGTAAGAGAATGAACGAGAAGGAGGAAGGGGAGGCCGGGGAAGGGAAGAGGGAAGAAGCATGAAGAAGCAGAAAGCAGGAAGACAGCACTGATGAGGTCCTTGCCAGAGTTCTCCCAATGTATCTCACCACTCAGCCACCAGCCCAAGGGTCAGGCCCAGGCTGGGTCTAGAGGAGAACTCACTATTCCATAAGCCCAGAGTGCTGGGAACGCAGGGACGTCTCCTGGGTGTTTGCAAAGATGCTGGCCAAGAGCACTTCTGGGGCAGGGCTGATAATATCTGACTTAGAGGAGGGGTCTATAAATCTTCTGAAGGGATGACGGCATGGGCACCAGCAGGTAGGGGGATCAGAGGGATTGCTGAAGCCAGGAAGGAGGGATGGAGCCACTGGAGTGGGGAGACCTCCTTGGAGCCTGAGAGTGGGTTGGCTCACTGTGGGTCTGATGCTGTCCTAAGCACTTCATAGCACGTATTTTAACTTTATTCTCACTACCCTACAAAATAACAAAACTACTAGTGTCCCTATTTTACAGATAAGAAAACTGAGGCTTAGAGAAGTCCAGTAACTTGCCCAAGATGACACAGATAGTATGTATGCCAGGTTTTGTCTTCATTTAACCACTCTACTATTGGGCCTCTCGACAAAACCCACAACAGTCATAATCACAGAAGCAGCTACTATATATTTTTTCCCAGCTGTGCTGTGCAGCACATGGGAATCTTAGTTCCCCAGCCAGGGATCAAACCTGTGTCTCCTGCTGTGGAAGCATGGCTTCTTAACCACTGGACTGCCAGGGAAGTCCCCTACTTGCTACTACTTGAGTGAGTGAAGTCGCTCAGTCGTGTCCAACTCTTTGCGACCCCATGGACTAGTAGCCTACCAGGCTCCTCCTTCCATGGGATTCTCCAGGCAAGAGTACTGGAGTGGGTTGCCATTTACTACTTAACCAGTTCTAATTACACGTCAAACTTTCTTTATATTAATTAATCTTCATGATACGCCTGGCAGTAGTAAGTGAAGTCTTAGAGTTGTGAATGGTCTGTCCAAGGTCACACCGCAGATGGAAGGGATACATGAGCCCCGGGGTCTGCAAATGCCAGCCCTTTGCCTCTTCACCCATCGAGCAGGGGCAGCCATGGTAGATCTCTCATGCAGGGGGTGGTTCGGTCTGGGTTCCCAGGGCTCCCAAACGTCCACACAGTCACTCACATCACCCCACCTGTCCCCTCTGACCCCATACCATGGCTCTGGTTGTGCACACTGGGCGTCCTGTGCTGCATCCACTGGGAGGGGGCCCCGTAGCCAGCCCCTGTGCCAGCTGAAATCCGCACTCGATACACCTTGTTGGGCTGAAGCGAGTTCAGCGTAAACTGCGTCTCATTTCCCGGCACCTCGGTGGAGAAAATCTGATCTGCTGGGACAGAAGACACTGGCTCTGGGTGGCCCCCTTAAGAACTCCTAAACCCCCTACACTGACTCTTCCACCTCAGGCCCTGACCCCTCAGGGCCCGGACGGACTCCATGCTTCAGTGAATGCCCAGGCCTCTGACCCTGGCTGATGCCAGCCATGAGCCTGGGCTCACAGTGGGGAGGATCAGGGCACACGCTCCCCACTGCCCCAGGAGCCGGCCCCCACACACCAGGGCATGGGCCCGAGAGGCTGACTGTAAAACCACCGAGCACCGCCTCTTCCAGAGCCCTGTCGACCACCCAAGCTCCCTTCCTCACCCTCCCTCCCTGGCTCCCTGGCCCCCAGCCAATGCTTTCTCCTACGTCTTCATCAATTTCATTCCTCCTCCCCGAGATTCTTGACATCTGTCCTAACACCTCACTCATGCCTCATTTCCCTCAATCCCACAAGCAAGCCCTGTGCCTCCCTATCCCTTCTGAGCTGGGATGGACCCCAGGGATGACCTAGGTCACCTGCCTCACTTCACAGACAAGGAGCCTGCAGTAGGGACTGTCGGATTACGCTATACGGAAGGTGGGGCTAGCCCCCAGCCCTATCCCTGTCTTGAGCGAGCCCTCTGATTGAGCCTTTCCTTCCACTCCTGCCCTCTCAACCCTCAGCCCACCTTCCCCTTTTCTAGATTCACCTGGTCCTACTCCACCAGCTGCTCTGACCGACCCCTCACCTCACTGATTCCTGCCCCCACTCACCTTCCTTTCCCAAACTGTATTCTATCTTGTACTTCACCACCTGCCCATTGCTCAGGCTGGGAGGCAGGGGCAGCCACGCCACCCTGATGTCCGAGGGGCTGGGGCTGGACAGGGAGAGCTGGGGCGCTGCGCTGGGGACTGAGACAGAAGAACATCAGCGTGAGCTCTGCTCCACCGACGTGGGAGGCGAGGCCCAGGAGCGGCCAGAGACTTGCCCAGGTCACACAGCAAGTCAGAAGTAGGCCCAGGACCGGGATCTGAGGGAGGAAAGGGAGCCTCTCAGGGGAGCCCCAAGCTGGAGAGGATGGGACAGCCTTCCCAGGACATTCCCCCCAGCACAGCCTTCTACATCCAGCGGACTGTCACTGGCTCCTGTCTGACTGGATGGTACCTGGGTGCAGCGAAGGGCCACCTGATTACAGGCAGTCATGAAACCTGGGCTCAAGTCCCAGCTGCACTATTGACCTTGGGCAAGTCACTCACTTTCTGGGCCTCAGTTTCTCCAACTGCAAGTTAGGGAGATGAACCCTTGCCTACTCTTACAGGGCACAAAAGATGGCACAAGGCAGGTAAAAGCACCCTGGCGTACAGGAGTTAAGAGAAACTAAGCTACCATCCCCAGGGAATTCCCTGGGGCCCAAGGTGCCCACGGCAGGTGCAGAGGCCCTACCATCGTCCAGTGTGTGGACCAGTGCTGGGGAGGAGGTGCGGCTGGCCCCCAGCTGCGAGTAGGCCACCACGTAGAACTCGTAGTCTGTGTTGGGTTCCAGGTCGCGAACCTGTAGCTCAGTGGTGTCATTGTTCACTGCAAACTGGTATTCCACATTGTCCACGCCTGAGTGGGTTAGCGGACAAAGTGTCTGTCACAGGGCCACCGCCAGAGGCTTCCCTGCTCAAAGCTGTCTAGGGAATCCTTCATGTTGTCCACTTCCTGGAATAGCCTCTTTCCAGCTAAATCATTCCAGATAATCCGAGTAGGAGACTATAAACTCCCGTGACATCTAGTCCCACTGTATTAGTTCCTCCCACTGCTTAGAAGTCTTTTCTAGCGTGTAACTGAAGCGACTCCTGCTGCAATTAACAAGCTGGCTCCAGGAATGCCAAGGCATTTTCCCTGGGAGAAGCATCCTCTCGCTGCTCTTTTAAACTGTGGCTGAAGGGGAAATGCGCTAACCCATATCTACACACAGGTCTCTCACCCCATCCCATCCTATCCCCAAAGGCAACCCTTCAATCATCCAGCCTGTGCCGCGTCCCTTCCCCCGCCCCGCCCCGGAGGCACGCTCTGCTGTTGGTCTTTGCTGGGCAGACGCACCCCGTGCCTTCTGGTAGTGGAGGGAGAAGCCAATGATCTGCTCGCTGTGGAGCTCGGGCCGCTCCCAGGCCACCAGCACGGCGGAGCTGCTCAGCGGCGTGGCGGTGACCCGCGTGGGGGCGCTGGGGAGCCCCTCGCGCACCACGACCGCCAGCGGCGCAGCGGCGCACGCCGTTCCCGCGCCGTTCTCGGCCACGCACTGGTAGTAGCCGGCGTCCTGCAGGCGGATCTGCGTGATGACCAGGCTGCCGCCGCCGCCCTGAACCTTGACGCGCCCGTTGGGCCTCAGCGGTGCCCCGTCGTGCAGCCAGCGCAGCCACGGCCGCGGCTCGCCGGACGCGCGGCACACGAAGCGCGCGGTGCTGGCCCGCGTCCGCGACAGCGCCTCCGGACCCCGCCCCGCCCCGGAGGCACGCTCTGCTGTTGGTCTTTGCTGGGCAGACGCACCCCGTGCCTTCTGGTAGTGGAGGGAGAAGCCAATGATCTGCTCGCTGTGGAGCTCGGGCCGCTCCCAGGCCACCAGCACGGCGGAGCTGCTCAGCGGCGTGGCGGTGACCCGCGTGGGGGCGCTGGGGAGCCCCTCGCGCACCACGACCGCCAGCGGCGCAGCGGCGCACGCCGTTCCCGCGCCGTTCTCGGCCACGCACTGGTAGTAGCCGGCGTCCTGCAGGCGGATCTGCGTGATGACCAGGCTGCCGCCGCCGCCCTGAACCTTGACGCGCCCGTTGGGCCTCAGCGGTGCCCCGTCGTGCAGCCAGCGCAGCCACGGCCGCGGCTCGCCGGACGCGCGGCACACGAAGCGCGCGGTGCTGGCCCGCGTCCGCGACAGCGCCTCCGGCGCCTGCGAGATGACTGGAGCGGCTGGGGGACCGGAGGGGGACGCTGACTGCGCGCTCCCGCCGCTAGAGGCCTGCCCCCGCCTCCAGATACCCAGGGGACTCCCGCAGCCCCTCACTCATTCTCACGTCTCCCTGGTTCACCCGTCCCCCCAAAATACCCTCAGCAGCGCAGCTCTAGCTCGCTTCCTCCTTCTATCCCGGCCCTACACTAACCATTCTCTCCAGGCCTCCCCAAATACCCTGGCTTCTCCAGGATCTAACCCTTCTCCCGCACTTATTCCGTCTCCCCTACTTCCCAGGACCCACACCTATCAGATGTACCCTCCAATAACCTCACTCATCCTTCCCCACATCACCCGGGTCCCACCCAGACCACCTCTCCAATAACCCAAGCAGTGCCCTTTATCACCCCTCTCCACTTCCTCAACTCCGTCCTCCAATCTCCTCCCACACTTGTCTCCTCTAATTACCTAGTCTGTCCCCTCCAAGGCACCCCACGCCCTTACGAAGGACTCCTCCCCAGGTGCTGGGACCCCGCCCTCCTCAACCTTATCTTCTTTCATTCTCCACCGTCGCCTCTGACTCGCCCACTTGTCCGTCTTCCCACTTCCCATTCCTCCTGCGCTCAGCCCCCGCTAATCCGCCCCAGTGCAGTCTCCCCTTACACCTGCTCCCCGGCCCTTTGCCCCATCTCACCCTCCACCCCTCCTCACCCAGCACGCGGAGCTCGGCGGCTGCGGTGGCGAAGTCCCGCGTGCGGGGCTTGTTAGCTCTGCAGACGTAGACGCCGGAGTGGCGGGGCTGCGCGCTGCTGATGAGTAGGTTGGTGCGGCCCAGGACGATGACGTCGGTGGAGATGGGCTCCCCGTCTGCGGGAGGAGGGAGAGTGCTGGAGCCGGGAGCTGACGGCTGCCCCTCCATCCACTCTCCGGACCTCGGACCTCGAGTGGGGGCGCCCTNGCATCCACTGGGAGGGGGCCCCGTAGCCAGCCCCTGTGCCAGCTGAAATCCGCACTCGATACACCTTGTTGGGCTGAAGCGAGTTCAGCGTAAACTGCGTCTCATTTCCCGGCACCTCGGTGGAGAAAATCTGATCTGCTGGGACAGAAGACACTGGCTCTGGGTGGCCCCCTTAAGAACTCCTAAACCCCCTACACTGACTCTTCCACCTCAGGCCCTGACCCCTCAGGGCCCGGACGGACTCCATGCTTCAGTGAATGCCCAGGCCTCTGACCCTGGCTGATGCCAGCCATGAGCCTGGGCTCACAGTGGGGAGGATCAGGGCACACGCTCCCCACTGCCCCAGGAGCCGGCCCCCACACACCAGGGCATGGGCCCGAGAGGCTGACTGTAAAACCACCGAGCACCGCCTCTTCCAGAGCCCTGTCGACCACCCAAGCTCCCTTCCTCACCCTCCCTCCCTGGCTCCCTGGCCCCCAGCCAATGCTTTCTCCTACGTCTTCATCAATTTCATTCCTCCTCCCCGAGATTCTTGACATCTGTCCTAACACCTCACTCATGCCTCATTTCCCTCAATCCCACAAGCAAGCCCTGTGCCTCCCTATCCCTTCTGAGCTGGGATGGACCCCAGGGATGACCTAGGTCACCTGCCTCACTTCACAGACAAGGAGCCTGCAGTAGGGACTGTCGGATTACGCTATACGGAAGGTGGGGCTAGCCCCCAGCCCTATCCCTGTCTTGAGCGAGCCCTCTGATTGAGCCTTTCCTTCCACTCCTGCCCTCTCAACCCTCAGCCCACCTTCCCCTTTTCTAGATTCACCTGGTCCTACTCCACCAGCTGCTCTGACCGACCCCTCACCTCACTGATTCCTGCCCCCACTCACCTTCCTTTCCCAAACTGTATTCTATCTTGTACTTCACCACCTGCCCATTGCTCAGGCTGGGAGGCAGGGGCAGCCACGCCACCCTGATGTCCGAGGGGCTGGGGCTGGACAGGGAGAGCTGGGGCGCTGCGCTGGGGACTGAGACAGAAGAACATCAGCGTGAGCTCTGCTCCACCGACGTGGGAGGCGAGGCCCAGGAGCGGCCAGAGACTTGCCCAGGTCACACAGCAAGTCAGAAGTAGGCCCAGGACCGGGATCTGAGGGAGGAAAGGGAGCCTCTCAGGGGAGCCCCAAGCTGGAGAGGATGGGACAGCCTTCCCAGGACATTCCCCCCAGCACAGCCTTCTACATCCAGCGGACTGTCACTGGCTCCTGTCTGACTGGATGGTACCTGGGTGCAGCGAAGGGCCACCTGATTACAGGCAGTCATGAAACCTGGGCTCAAGTCCCAGCTGCACTATTGACCTTGGGCAAGTCACTCACTTTCTGGGCCTCAGTTTCTCCAACTGCAAGTTAGGGAGATGAACCCTTGCCTACTCTTACAGGGCACAAAAGATGGCACAAGGCAGGTAAAAGCACCCTGGCGTACAGGAGTTAAGAGAAACTAAGCTACCATCCCCAGGGAATTCCCTGGGGCCCAAGGTGCCCACGGCAGGTGCAGAGGCCCTACCATCGTCCAGTGTGTGGACCAGTGCTGGGGAGGAGGTGCGGCTGGCCCCCAGCTGCGAGTAGGCCACCACGTAGAACTCGTAGTCTGTGTTGGGTTCCAGGTCGCGAACCTGTAGCTCAGTGGTGTCATTGTTCACTGCAAACTGGTATTCCACATTGTCCACGCCTGAGTGGGTTAGCGGACAAAGTGTCTGTCACAGGGCCACCGCCAGAGGCTTCCCTGCTCAAAGCTGTCTAGGGAATCCTTCATGTTGTCCACTTCCTGGAATAGCCTCTTTCCAGCTAAATCATTCCAGATAATCCGAGTAGGAGACTATAAACTCCCGTGACATCTAGTCCCACTGTATTAGTTCCTCCCACTGCTTAGAAGTCTTTTCTAGCGTGTAACTGAAGCGACTCCTGCTGCAATTAACAAGCTGGCTCCAGGAATGCCAAGGCATTTTCCCTGGGAGAAGCATCCTCTCGCTGCTCTTTTAAACTGTGGCTGAAGGGGAAATGCGCTAACCCATATCTACACACAGGTCTCTCACCCCATCCCATCCTATCCCCAAAGGCAACCCTTCAATCATCCAGCCTGTGCCGCGTCCCTTCCCCCGCCCCGCCCCGGAGGCACGCTCTGCTGTTGGTCTTTGCTGGGCAGACGCACCCCGTGCCTTCTGGTAGTGGAGGGAGAAGCCAATGATCTGCTCGCTGTGGAGCTCGGGCCGCTCCCAGGCCACCAGCACGGCGGAGCTGCTCAGCGGCGTGGCGGTGACCCGCGTGGGGGCGCTGGGGAGCCCCTCGCGCACCACGACCGCCAGCGGCGCAGCGGCGCACGCCGTTCCCGCGCCGTTCTCGGCCACGCACTGGTAGTAGCCGGCGTCCTGCAGGCGGATCTGCGTGATGACCAGGCTGCCGCCGCCGCCCTGAACCTTGACGCGCCCGTTGGGCCTCAGCGGTGCCCCGTCGTGCAGCCAGCGCAGCCACGGCCGCGGCTCGCCGGACGCGCGGCACACGAAGCGCGCGGTGCTGGCCCGCGTCCGCGACAGCGCCTCCGGCGCCTGCGAGATGACTGGAGCGGCTGGGGGACCGGAAGGGGACGCTGACTGCGCGCTCCCGCCGCTAGAGGCCTGCCCCCGCCTCCAGATACCCAGGGGACTCCCGCAGCCCCTCACTCATTCTCACGTCTCCCTGATTCACCCGTCCCCCCAAAATACCCTCAGCAGCGCAGCTCTAGCTCGCTTCCTCCTTCTACCCCGGCCCTACACTAACCATTCTCTCCAGGCCTCCCCAAATACCCTGGCTTCTCCAGGATCTAACCCTTCTCCCGCACTTATTCCGTCTCCCCTACTTCCCAGGACCCACACCTATCAGATGTACCCTCCAATAACCTCACTCATCCTTCCCCACATCACCCGGGTCCCACCCAGACCACCTCTCCAATAACCCAAGCAGTGCCCTTTATCACCCCTCTCCACTTCCTCAACTCCGTCCTCCAATCTCCTCCCACACTTGTCTCCTCTAATTACCTAGTCTGTCCCCTCCAAGGCACCCCACGCCCTTACGAAGGACTCCTCCCCAGGTGCTGGGACCCCGCCCTCCTCAATCTTATCTTCTTTCATTCTCCACCGTCGCCTCTGACTCGCCCACTTGTCCGTCTTCCCACTTCCCATTCCTCCTGCGCTCAGCCCCCGCTAATCCGCCCCAGTGCAGTCTCCCCTTACACCTGCTCCCCGGCCCTTTGCCCCATCTCACCCTCCACCCCTCCTCACCCAGCACGCGGAGCTCGGCGGCTGCGGTGGCGAAGTCCCGCGTGCGGGGCTTGTTAGCTCTGCAGACGTAGACGCCGGAGTGGCGGGGCTGCGCGCTGCTGATGAGTAGGTTGGTGCGGCCCAGGACGATGACGTCGGTGGAGATGGGCTCCCCGTCTGCGGGAGGAGGGAGAGTGCTGGAGCCGGGAGCTGACGGCTGCCCCTCCATCCACTCTCCGGACCTCGGACCTCGAGTGGGGGCGCCCTTTCCACCCGGGTTAAGAGAACCTAACTGTCTCTGGTTGGGTCAGTTCCTCCATTTGCTAGACCAATGATCCCCTCTGAGCCCTAGGGTCTCTCTCTGTAAAGTGGGGAGATAGTCCCTCGCTGGAAGGGCTGTTCTGAGGGTGGAGCCAATAAGGTCTGTGAGACTGGCTCACACAATGCAAGCACAGTAATAGGTGCTCTGAACACGACTCAGTTACCACTATTACCATTACTGTTAAATTCATTTCTCTCAAGGACACACTCCTGCCACATGATCTCAGCCCAGGGTTATGATGAAGATAGGGCTGGAAAGGTCTGCACCATAACCAGAGACCTGAATACGTGAGATTTATTTTGATGTGAAGTGAGAATCATTTTGAAAGCCCTTGCCTTAGTCAGGAGCTGAAATGCAAACCGCCAAGAAACAAACAAACCAAAAAAAACTATTCTACTTCACAAAACCAAAGAAATGCACGTCAAAACACAGATGTTCATTTTCACCTATTAAAGTGGGAACGTTTTTAAAGACAGTATGTTGCAATGCCTGAGAAAGGGTAAATGTGGATAGGGCTATACAGGGGCTCCAGCTTAACCTTGAAGCCAGGATTCCACTTGTGGGTACCCTGTGGTGGGGAGCTGTTAACAGTGCTGATCACCTCAGTGTTAACTGTAACAGTGGACAACTGGCAAAGACTTCAAAAATTAAATTATGGCTATCCTCAAATGATGGACTATCAGTTATTTAAATTATTTTTTGAAAAAGCTTTAAAGATGGAGAGGGAATCCCCTGGCAGTCCAGTAGTTAGGACTCTGAACTTCCACTGCAGGAGATACAGATTCAATCCCTGGTAAGGGAACTAGGGTCTCACAATCAGCATGGTGTAGCCAAAAATATATAAATAAAATAAAGATGGGGAGATGCTTATGATATACTGTTGAATGAAAATAAGACTTGGAACTGTAAATACAGCATGCTTTTATTTGGGGGGAAAATATACATGTGCATAGAAAAAACTCTGGAAGAAAACACACTCATATGTTAGCAGTTTAATCTCTAAGTGGTGGGATGTTTACTGGTTCTGTTTTTCCTTAGTTTTCTATAATGAATATGTACAACTTCTGTCATCAGAAGAAAACAAAACAAAACAA
>SJYX01016343.1:182914-201014 GCA_006410675.1 Oreotragus oreotragus | reverse complement strand
AGCCATGCCCCTCCCCTGACTTAGTGGAGTTGCTGTGTCGTGTTACTCGCTCAGCCGTGTCAGACTCTTTGCGACCCCATGGACTGTAACCCACCAGGCTCCTCTGTCCACGGGATTCTCCAGGCAACAATACTGGAGTGGGTTGCCATTTCCTTCTCCAGACTTAAGTGGAGTAAGTTCCTGGAAAAGGAACAGCACCCAGGGACAGGAGTGAAGCCAGTCTCTCTCTTCTAAGTGTGGTATTAGCAGTTTCAAGTGAGATCCCAGAACCAGTGTCTGGACCCTCTAGGACAGCAATTCTCAAATCCCCACTGTGCAAACAAATCACAGAATCGCAAGAGACCTGGTTAAGATGCAGAGGCGTCAGGCACCCTGGATTCTGCATTTCTAACTTCACCCAGGAGGTAGGTAAAGGCCACACTTTCGGTAGAAGGACCTTAGGAGCTTGTTAAACATTTAAGAATCTGGGGTCATGATCTTTCAGGCATGAAGGGAGGGAGTCTGCAGTTTGAAAAAGTTCCCTGGGTCATCCTGATGCCTGGTCAGGATTTGAGAAGCACTGATGCTAGAACTGGGCGACATTACAGGCTTACCCCAATACTATGAGAGTCCTGCTGGCCTAAGATTCCTCCTGACTAGGCAAGTGTCACGAGTCCAGTGAGGTCAGGTAGGTCAGGGAGGCACAGATAAGCAGCACTGTTCTTTCTCATCAGCTCAGTGGGGATACGCAGTCATCTCGGGTTATTATTTTTCTTTAAAGTCTATGTATCCATCATTATATAGTCTTGAGTGTGAGATACAAACTTACAAAAGGGAGTGTGGGGTCATGGACTGAGCCAGGGAAGAGGGGTAGAGATAGCTAGATTTAAGACTTACTTCTGCCATCAATTTGGGACAAGTCACTTCTTATTGACAAGTGGAAACAAGTAATCCTTGCTTTTCTTCCATACAGAGCTGTAGGGGGTGGTATACCAGAAAAGGAACAGGCTCTAAAGTTTGGGTCCTGGCTTTCCACCTGCCTTTCTGAGCTTTAGTTCCCTCATCTGCCCACCAGGAATAACAGCCCTGGCCCTTAACCTCTTCAAACTGCCCTAGGAGGCTCCGGCAGGAAAGTGGGTTTTGCGCTCAGTAGACTGGAAGGTTATGTTGGCCCGGCGCTCTCATTACCCTGACAGCATCTTCTGTAATGCAGCCCCGCTTGGCACTCATCACTTGCTGCCTGATACCATCAAGTCTCTTCATGGATATGTGTTTATCTCCCTTACACAGACTGTGAGATCAGAGGGCAGGGGCCCCATCTCTTTCACCTGGGTCTTTCACTCACTGTGCCCAGCATGAAGCCGGGCACACAAAGGCAGCAGCAGGCTGGGTGGACCAGGAGGGGCTGTGTAGTTAGACCAGCAGAGAGTCCAAGTGCTACCTGACTCACTGGCCCCACACACACTGTTGTAAGGACAGGAAACATAGAAGGTGGAGAACAAAGCCCAGCGCCCTCCCCCAAGAAAGGTCTCAAGAGTGATTTTGTGAGTGGCAGGCTGAGTGGGCTTCATAGAAGAAACTTGCTATACAGACTGATTCATTTGGTCCAGGCTCCTCCACCCACACTCCACCCTGGGACAGAAGCTAGTTCCTGCCACACCAAACGTTGGTGACCATACTGTGGTCACGCTTATAGATCCTTGACTTGGGGGTGTGTGCAACACCACCCCCTTCCTCTCCCATGCCCTCAAGTCCTCTCCCTCCACTTACCCTGTCGAACCCAGGACACAAAAGGGGTGGGGTCAGCCGAGGCCACACACTCCATCACCACACTCTGGCCAGACACCACGGTGGTGTTCTCCGGGGCTGCCACGATGACCACGTCCTGCCCCCCAGCGGATGCCAGGGACCCTGGAGAGAGGTAGCCTTACCATCAGGCATCTTCACATTCAGCCCCTTACCTGATGCTCAGTCACTTGGTGAGACAGGTGGGGCAGCCAGGGTTCCATCGGACAGATGGGAAAGCAGCTGCGTAGTTCAACAGAGCTGGGACTGGAACTCAGAGCTCTTTCTCTGGGAGCCAGAGAGGAATAACTGGGCCTCCGACACAGCGCCCCCATTCTTCCTGCTGGATGGAACCCACCCTCAAGGCAGAGAACCAGCAGAGTCAAGAGTAGACTTGCAGTCTGGACTTGAAGTCAACAGTTGGAGTTTCTAGTTCTGGCAAGTCCCTTCCCTGGAGCATCTCAGTTCCCATGTGGGGAAGGCAGGGGATGGGCTCAAGTTTCTGCCAGCTTGGTGGCACCCGGAGCACCCATTCCCTGTCCAGGTCTCAGCAAGACCCTGGGTCTCTGGGTCAGCATGGTAAATACCCGGTTTGTCCAGCAGGTGGAGGCAGAGACCCCGGGCACTGAACAGGCAGCAAATCAGACTCAGCTCATCAGCTAAGCCCCAGAAGTAGAGTGGGAGTGAAAGCAGACGGGATGAGATGGGGATGGGAAGAGATGAGTGGAGGGGTGGGGGGGTCGAGAGGAGCTGCCTTGGCAAAGGAAAGCAAGACAGAGGCCTTTGCGGGAGGCTTGAAGTGAGCTCTATTGAACACCTGCCAGGCACCAGGCACTTCCCATTCCTATCTCGGCGATTCTCACCACCTCCCTGGGCTGGACATTTGATAAGGAGCCCAGGGTCACACAGATGGTGAGTAGAGAAGCCAGGATTCAAACCAGGTCGTTCTGACCCCAAAACTTGTGTCCCTTCTACAGCGTCACTCTGGGATGGGAGATTTTCAGAGAAATGGAAAGAACAGTCCCAGACCATTAGGAGCCAGACGCACAGCAAGCAGCACGGGGCGGCTCCCCCAGGGCAGGGGCTGGCACCTACCCTCTCCACAGACACCTCACCTCCCCACACCCGTCCCCAGCCCTGGACACTCCATCCACCCACGGAAACAGAGTCTCAGCAGGAAGGCAGCCCTGGACCAGAAGTCTTGGGTTCCTGCCCCAAGTGCTATCTCTGACTTGGGTGGCACTGCCTTCTTTGGGCTTCATGGCCTCATCTGTCACCTATTTGAAGGCAGGTCTTGGGCCACGTGAGGTCCCTTCCAGCTCCGAGATGGCTGACTGCCCCACCCGGCCAGCCCCCTTACCTCTGTGGGCCACGTGGAGTAGGGCCTCCTGGCTGAAGCGCTGGTGTGCTGAGTTGGTGGCCACACAGCGGTAGGAGCCTGCATCGCCTTCCTGTACATCCAGGATCTGGAGGACCCCGTTGGGAAGGGTGATGAGCCTTGGGAAGGGACAGAGGGCACCTGTGAGGTGGACAGGAGCTCTACAGGGAGCGTGGCGGTGCCCCAACTGTCCTGAACCCACCTGAACCTCTCCTTCCTGAAACACCTACTGTGGCTTACTAAGCTCACTCGTAATAAATGCAAATTAAAACTACAAGATACTGGAACTTCCCTGGTCCAGAGGTTAAGATTCCACCTTCCAATGCAGGAGACCCGGGTTCTATGCCTGGTCAGGGAACTAAGATCCCCCATGTCACGGGGGTAATATGCCTGAGCTCTCCAACTACCGAGCCCACACTCTGGGGCCCGCGAGCCACAACTATGCCGCAACTAAGACCCGACACAGGCAAATCAGTGTTTTATCAAATCTGCATGCACCTTTTAGACCCAGCAACATCACTTCAAGGACTTCATCCCAAGATATTCTCATACACATACACAGAACGTATGTTTAACAATATTCACTCCAACCCTGTCTGCCATAGCAAAAGACTGGCAACAATCCAAGTGTAGGGTGGGAACTAGCTAAATTGGTTTGGGTACATTCATAGAACGGAATGCTAGGCAGCTGTTAAGAGGATGCAGCTTCTTGTGTGCTGATACAAGATCATCTCCAAAATACATATGGTACAGAACAGTGTGTGGAGGACATGTACACCTAAATGCTTTTGCACGGAGTGTTCCTGGTCATAGTGGTTGTCTTGAGAGGGGACCTGTGATCCGGGGAGCTCTCAGGAGGAGACTTTATTTTCATTAAATAACCTTCTGTAAAGTTTGAATTTACCTCCTGCCTGTATTACCTTCTCTCTCCTCTGATAAACTCCCTTCTAGTCACATGATCTCAGTCTGAACCTTGAAACAAGCCTAAGAGATAGAGGGGATCATAGCCTTCATTTTATTGGTGACAAAACCAAGTCTTGGAGGGAGGAGGGTATCTTTCCAGAGTCCCACAGTTAAAGCAGAGTTAAAATTGGAACCCACATCTCCTGGCGCCAAATCCCACGTTCTTCCCACCTGCCTGTCTTAGCAGCTGTTAGGTGGCTAACAATGCCAGTGGGAAGGGATATGGTCCCAGCAAGTGGCCCTGCCCGCCAGTCGACATGTACCTTACGGAGGAGGGGCAGGATGGATGCGGGTGGTGCTGTCTGCCCTTTTGGTGAGGGCTGGAAAGCAATTTGGGCTAGAAGAGCCCAGAGATCTTGCTTAGAGACAGCGCAATCCCAGGGAGAGAGGTGTCCACTCGGGCCTGAGTGGTGGGAAGCAGAATGGGCTCTGGCCCCAGCAGGGAGGGAGCGGGTCTTCCTGAATTTTCTAGCTGTGATCTCTGCAGGGTCAGCTCGAGGGTGAGAGTTCTAGTTTCCCACTGTGGATGCAGGCTAGGTCAAGGTCAGGGAGGGAATGGGGCAGCTGTGCACGCAATGATCCCTTGGCTCGTGGGGAAAGCGGGGTATGAGAGAATCTACACAGGAGAAAAGCGCTAGCTCAAGGGTGTTGGGAGGGAATTCTGGCCATAAGCCTAGAAATCTGCGTGGCCCACAGACCTAGAACAAAAGCATAAGCCTTCCTCACTCCTTCCCTCACCCCACAGGCAAACCCAACTCTGCCCCCAGAGTCTTAGCCTCAGCTCCAAGAGCTGCCGGCAGCAGCGCCGGGGCCAGCAGGGGAGAGGTGATGAGGAGGTGCAGGGTGTCTAGAGCTAAATCCTGGGCCAGGACGCAGCCTGCTGCCACGGAGAATTTGATGGGAAAGAAACAAGGCCCCCACCCCCATCCTGGTCTCCTCCACCTTATATTCTCTAAGACCTTTCCTCCTTCCTCAGTCTCAACAGCTGCCCACACTTCCTGACCCTAAAGGTTCCCTGTCTTTCCAGGGAAATGTTGCTCCTGGTATCCAAGAGTTTCCCTGGTGGCTTAGTGGTGAAGAATGCGCCTGCCAATGCAGAAGACACGGGTTTGGCCTCTGGGTCGGGAAAATCCCCAGGAGGAGGAAATGGCAACCCAGTCCAGTATTCTTGCCTGGGAAACCCCCGAGACAGAGGAGCCTGGAGGGCTACAGTCCATGGGGTTGCAAAAACCACGACTTCGTGACTAAACAACAGAAGCAACAATCCAAGAGCTAATACCTCCTATGACAAGTAATACTGCCTTAATTATGTGTGTGGAACGAACAAAGGAATGGATACCTTCCTTGGGTGTGGTGCTGTTGCCGCATTTGCTACAGCTAAAGAAGTGAGATGGCACCACTTTTAATGTTCATTTAATATCTTTTCTGCTTTGTTAAAAATATGGTTTCAAAAGCTCTGTCCTTGGAAGGATGTCCAAGATACATTGGTTAGTGGGCGGGGCGGGGGGGGGGGCGGATCACAAAACAGTGTTTACGAAGCAATGCTATTTTTGGAAAATAGATAAATGATATGCTAGGATGTGCGCAGAAAAAGTCAAGGGTGGTAAAGCTCATGTCATTCGTCGAGGTTTTCTCAGCAAGGGGGATTACTGGGTGGGGGGCTCTTCTTTGTTCTGCTTTTAAATTTCTTCGTAACAGTGAACATTTATTTATTAGTTTGGGAATATTACAAAAATTTAAATGGAAAAACGTACTTTTGTTTTGTAACTCCTGGCTCTGGAATAAAAGCAGCTGTGGCATAGTGGAGAGAAGTGATTCCAATATATGTGATTTTTAGCAAGTGACATCCAATGTCCAGGCCTCAGGTTTCTCATCTGAAAAACGGGCTTCATAATTCCTACCTATTTCACACCCCTGACCCTGTTAATGTGTTATAAGCTCACATAAGATCATGGTAATAGCTATCTGTGGTCAGTCTGTAGGTGACTTTTTCTCCTTTAAGTTAGCATATTTTATAGTTTTTAAATGACTTCACATAAAATAGCTACTTGTAGAATGAAAGTGACCTCTATCTAAAAGGGAGGAACCATTCTCTTTCCAAGCCTGAGCCTGCTTCCTGTACCTGCAAAAGGACACTTGAACCCCGGGATTCAAAAGCAGAGAAGAAATGGCAGAGCTGCTCTGAATTTCCTGAGGGCCACGGCGCCCCACCCAGAGCCCTTCAGAGATCCACCCCAGGAAAAGGGACATGAGCTGAGGGTCACATGAGGCTGACACAAGATGGACCCTGGGAGATGGGCAGGGCAGAGCGCTGGACCAGGGATCCTGCAGGAATTAAATCCATTCGTTTTGAAGTGTGAGCACAGGAAGATCCCCTGGAGAAGGAGATGGCAACCCACTCCAGGATTCTTACCTGGTGAAGCCTATGGACAGAGGAGCCTGGCAGGCTCCATGGGGTCCCAAGAGTCAGACACAACTTAGCAAATAAGCTACCATCACCAAAGTGATAAAGCAGACCTCCCCGGTGGCTCAGCGGTAAAGAATCCATCTGTAATGTGAGAGACCTGGGTTCGATCCCTGGGTCGGGAAAATCCCCTGGAGAAGGAAATGGCAACCCACTCCAGTACTCTTGCCTGGAGAATCCCCTGGGTGGGTAAACCTGGCAGGCTACAGTCCATAGGGTCACAAAGAGTCGGACACGACCGAAGCGACTTAGCACGCACACACAANCCCTGGGTCGGGAAAATCCCCTGGAGAAGGAAATGGCAACCCACTCCAGTACTCTTGCCTGGAGAATCCCCTGGGTGGGTAAACCTGGCAGGCTACAGTCCATAGGGTCACAAAGAGTCGGACACGACCGAAGCGACTTAGCACGCACACACAAAAGTTACAATAGAGAGAGGTGATTTGAAGAAATGTATAAAGTGAGTGATTGTATAAATGGCTTAGGGGTGGCCAAGATTATGACAGGAGTTTGTGAATGCCTGTGATTTGGGAAACACTGCTCTTGGTGATTATTGGTTCCCGTGGAAGAAAAATGATCCCCTCTCATTAGAAATTAGTGTAAGTATCAGGCAATTGCCTTAGGGTCTAGACTTTGCCGTCAGTGCCCAAAATATGCATACAGATCTTGACAGAGTGTGCTTATTAACTGCACATGTGCAGCCTACACCTGGGCATATGGTCTCCTTCAAATCTCTGAGTTGAGTTTATGAATAGCATATTTGTACATGAACTCTATCTGGGCATGTGTAAAAATACATACCTTGGGCATAATCAAGTTGCTGTTTTAGGTATTTCTTTATCCCCCACCCCACACACAATGTGCTGGGACATATGAGCCTGGCTTATTTATAGATGAGGATCAATTTTCAGAGGACTTGGGGGCAAACGCTTCCAGAGTCCAGGAACTGGCAGCTCCAGCCTCCTGGGAGAGGCCTAACTAGATGCTGGGAGGTGCGGGAACTCCTCTATTTGTGGAGAAACACTGAGGAAGTAACTTCTTTCCTCTGAGCATAACTGGATCCATCTCTAAGCCCACCTACAACAGGAGCTTCTTCAGACCCTGCAGTTTTCCCACCCCAACCACCAAATCATCCACCCCAGGGCTCCAATGCCAGATACTCTTGGCAGCAGCTGTGTGACTTGAGGCAAGTGACTAGTGTCTCTGATCCTCAGTTCCCTCATTTCACAGTTCAGAGAAGAGCATCTGCCACAGCCACACAGACAGACCTGGAAGGGGGTTCTGTATGCATTAAGTGAAAAAAAAAAAAAACACAGCAGGAATTGCAATATAATCCCATTTTTGTTTTCTATAAAAAAGACTGAATAAAAATACCCAGTATATATCAGCCAAGATTTTTAATATTTATAAACATATAGGGGAAAAGTCCTGAGGGTAGACATCAAAATAACAGAGGCTTTCCCCAGGTGGCAAGAAGATGAGTCATTTTTGTTTCTTCTTCTCTGTTTATACTAATTTGAAAAATGGATCTAATAGGAATATAAACAAAGTAAATAGAGGAAAATGTGAAAAATAAGAAACACCTAGCTTGAAGGATGACGGGAGGGATTAAGTGAGAAAACACCGCTCTCATTAAGCGGGGAGCGTTTTCTGCTCTCTCCCACCTCTCACTTGACCCTCACCCAGCAACTCCCTGGAAGCATCCACCCCCAGCAGTGAGGGGCGCCACACGCGGAGGCACAGAACTTAACGTGCCAGTGCTGGGAAGCTGGGTTAGCAATCCCAAGGCCCCGCCCTAGAATGCTCATTCTGGGGATAGTAGAAGGGCATGGCAACCCACTCCAGTATTCTTGCCTAGAGAATCCCATGGACAGAGGAACCTGGCAGGCTACAGTCCGTGGATTCGCAAAGAGTCAAGAGTTGGAGGCAGCTGAGCAACTGAGCAAATGACTCTAAGAGGTGGTTAAACACGTTAAACAGGTTTCTCAGCACAAGGCTTCTCGGGGGACTTGTCAACTCCAAGGTCTTCTGTGACCATGGAAAAAAAGAATTTTTTGCAAGAATCATCTTTAGGGACTAATATTCTAAAAAAAAACCTCGCTTTGGAACCCACGATCTAGTCCGAACACACTGGACCACTGGGGCTGACTGATCACCAGAATCACAGGATCACTTGCATCTTGGCTTCTCACCCTTCTTCCTCCCTTCCAACTGTTGCAGAGACGTGGCCTGCGGCTTTTCTATCTCGAAGTTTCTCTCACACTTTCACCCCCATTGAGACATGGGCAAAAGTCAGAGGAGCTGGGCCAACTCAATACTCTAAAGACAAGTCAGTTCCAGGGCAGAGAGATCTGGAAACCAGTATTTCTGAGCCTGAGGAATCTCACCTCAGCTGGGAGAGGAGAGAGTGGGCTGGTAACCACAGTCAGAGAGGTGCACGGAAAGGAGGGCAGGGTGGCTGGGAAAGGCCTTTGTTTTTTTTTTTTTTTTTATTGGGAAAGGCCTTTGGAGAAACCTCTCCACAATGTAAGGATCTGCCTGCCAATGCAAGGGATACAGGTTTGATCCCCGGTCCAGGAAGATTCCACATGCCTCAGAGCAACTAAGGTCATGTTCTGCAACTACTGAGCCTGGGAGCCGCAACTGCTGTAACCAGAGTGCTAAAGAGCCTGTGCTCTCACCCACAGAAGAAGCCGCTGAAATAAGAAACCCACGTGCCGCAACTAGATAGCAGCCCTGGCCCATCGCAAATAGAGAAAGCCCACGTGCAGCAACAAAGACCCAGCGCGTCAATCGAAAAAAGAATCTATGAGGTGGCAGCCAAGTCACGAGACCAGTTCCAAGACCAGGGATGCAAACGAGCCTCATGCCTTCTGGACATGCTCTGTGTACGTTTTGGCCTTCCCAGGAAGCCACAGGAGCGATCAGGTCCTGGGTCTAGCCTCTGCCTCTCCTCTGCCCCAGAAACCATTCCCTGGGATTGCTCCATTGCCTTTATGGGGAGAAAGGAGGGTGAAACAGAAAAGATCTCCACAACCCAGTTATCAGATGCTGCACCCCACTGGATGGAACTGAGGGAAGAAGAGAAGTTATGTTTCTAGGGTAGAAACTTCAGAGGAACCTGCAAAGGGAACGCCTCCCAGCAGCCTCCTGGCCCTGAGCAAAAGCAATGGACATCCAGCCAATGCCTCGCCGTGTGGCCTTGGATAAAACACAGCTCCTCTCTGGCCCTTGGTCTCCTCCTCGATGAAACAAGAGGTTGGGCTACATAGGCTCTGAGGTACTGATCACCGCTCTTAACCCAAGCCCCATAGCTCGGTAGGTGGCTTTTCTCCTAGGGAGCAGAAACCTCTGGCCCAATTTCTCTTTGGGACCAGAAATGAGCTGAGCATCTGGCGTTGGTTGGCTCCTAAGTCAGTTTGGGCAAATGGCGCCACCTTGACTCTAAGGATCCCAGTTTCCAAGAATGTCCCAGCGCCCAACCTACCTGCCCTCTGGGACCCACTCCCCACTCCCCTACAGGACACTCACCGAGGCCCCTCAGGCACTGTAACCCGGTCCTTCTCCCAGGTAATGACGGGTGTCGGCAGTCCTTCGATTTGGCACTGAAAGCGAGCGGTCCCGTTCTCCTCCACAGTCTGAGATTCTGGGTGCAGGGAGAAGCCTGCAAGGGCTGGGGATGAGGACAGTGAGAAAATACAGCGACAGGAGAGGGCCACGAGAAAGGAGGCACAGCGAGCACGGACGGTGAAACATACACATGCACACGGACACAGAGGGGCACTTGGCGACGGAAACACGAGCAGAGAAAAATCAGCCCGACGCAGACAGGCAGGCAGAGGGTAAGTGGCGATGACTGGTCAGATGAGTCCCCCTGCCTTGCTCATGTCAGACTACAGTGTCTCCTCTGGCCTCAAAATTATGTCATGGTGATCTGTGCCTCCTAAGAGCCCCCCTCAAGGGGTGGCTGGACGGTGCAGCTCAGCTCCACACACTCTATGGGCGTGGGGAGCACCGCTGTGCTCCTGACACTCTTACAAGTCTCTTTGGCGGGCTTCCTGGAGGAAGCACAGGTCTAGACTCTCGAAGTCACAGGGAAGGAAAAAGCAGAGCAGCAGAAGAGTGGGGAAGAAGCGAGACTACTGAACGGTGAGACAGATAATAGCAGGAAGGGACCCACTGAACAGGACAGGAGGCAGGGAAAGGGGGGTGGCTCAGAGATAAGCCTTTGTGCAAGTAACAAATGGCGGATCCCAGTTCCCACACCCCACGTCGTGTGGGTCTCAGCTCAGCCCCAGATGTAGCACTTACTGGCGAGCTTGACCACTGCAGCCTGGCTGGCCATCACCCCGAGGGGGCCATGGGCCAGGCAGGAATAGGTGCCCTCAATGACCTCTGAAGCCCCAGGGGCTGCCTCGTCAGCACCATCTACTGTTGGCAGCTGGGACAGCCGTAGGGAGCCATTGGGTAGCAGGCGAAGGTGCTCGTGCTCAGGGAGGGCGCCTCCATCCTTGTTCCACGCGACGCTGGTTGGGGGTCCAGTGGCAGCCGCCCCCAGACTGCAGTCCAGCAGCAGGGCTTGCTCTGGGCCCAGGATTACTTGCAGCGGCCCTGCTCCACAGCTCAGCGACACAGTCGTCTCCTGGGGCAGTGGCTGATGTCCTGCATTGAGGAGGGACACCAGGGCCATCAGAGTGTGTCCTCCTACATCCCACAGCCTCCAGCTCCTGAGTCACTTGCACCAGGGTTGGGGACAAGTCTCGAAGAGAGAGCACTCATGAGGCAACCTGTGCCTGGATCCCAGCTCTGCCTCTGCCTGTGATCTTGGGCCAACGACTGCACTTCAAGCCCGCCCCTCAGCCCCACTCAGCTTCCTCATCCACAAAATAACACAGTTCTTAGCAAAAAGTGGAGGCAACTCAAATGCCCAATCACCTGTGCGTGCGTGCATGCTAAGTCGCTTCAGTCGTGTTCAACTCTGTGCGACCCTAAGGCCCACCAGGCTCCTCTGTCCACGGGGATTCTCCAGGCAAGAACACTGGGATGGGTTGCCATGCCCTCCTCCAGGGGGATCTTCCCAACCCAGGGATCAAACCTGAGTCTCATGCCTCCCGCACTGGCAGGCAGATTCTTTACCTCTAGCACCACCTGGGAAGCCCAATCACTTGATGAGTGGATAAATATATTACTCAGCTATCAAAAGAAATGAAGTACTAACATTTGCCTCAGAGGGAATAAACCTTCACAACTTTATGCAAAGGGAAAGAAGCCAGTTATGAAATGCCACATATTGTATAATGTGATCTCATTTCTATGAAATGTCCAGAATAGGCACATCCATAGAGACAAGACCATGAATTCATGGTTGCCAGGGACTGGGGAGTGGGAAGAAGGAAGAGAGATGGCTAAGGGATCTAAGGTTTCTTTTTTGGGTGCTGAAAATGTTTCTAGAATTAGATAGTGGTGATGGTTGCACAACCTTGTGAATAAACTTAACCCATTGATTTGTACCCTTTAAATGGTGAATTTTGTGGCATGTGAATTGCCTCTCAATTTAAAAAGACATAGTCATTCATTCTTCAAAAGGCTGCCGTGAGCGGTCAGTGAGATGCTGAGTGCTAAGGGAGAGCGGCACAGTGGCTGACCTGGCTCAGCAATGTCATCCCCTCTCCTGGAATCCTGCAGATCATCTCAACCATGATTGTCCAACCCACTTCTGCTGCAGCGACTGCAAGAGTTAAGCTCTCCTCCCTGCAGCTGATTCCTCCAGAACCACACAGTGAGCCAGCACAGAACCCAGGCCCCAACCCTCTGCAGATGCCCCAGAAGAGCCCACAGCTCCAACACCACCCTGGCCACAAAGGTGGACAGTGGAGGAAGGGAGCAGGAGGTGAAGCAGGAGGACAATAGAGGAAGGGAATGCCATCCCAGGGTCAAGGCAAAACACCCAAATGCCAATGATTATCATTTTAAGCAACATCTCAGCCAGGCCAGTAATCATTATTCACGGGGAAACGGTGGGTTCTCCCTGCTATATCTCCCATAAGGCTGGCCTGCTGCCTCCTTGTCCCATAGACACTCCCAGGCTGAAGGCCCCCTTCTATCCTCTGGCCTGACACCTTGCGTAAAGGCACCACGGTGTGTCTGAGAGGGAGTCAGGGACGGAGGTGAGGACAGTGGCCCGCACTCATTGGCAGGCAGGCCAGGGCTGACAGCGCCTCGTCAGGGCCATGTGGGAAGGACAGCAGTGTGGGACTCAGGCGACCCTCAGTTCTGGACCTGGACCTATCACAGTCCAGCTGTGTGCCCTTGGGACTTCCCTGCCCCCACCCCGCCCTACTCTTGTTTACTCAAACATAGTGGGTGATGTCTGAGATTCTACGACGGCAGGACTGTTCAGTGAACTGGACACACCTGTTTCTAAACTGATTTAGAGCATCATCTAGCTGTGCAGGCCTCAGTCACTTCAGTCCTGTCCGACTTCTTTGCGACGCCATGGACTGTAGCCCACTAGGCTCCTCTGTCCATGGGATTTTCCAGACAATACTGGAGTGGGTTTCCAAGACCTCCTCCAGGGCATCTCTCAACCCAGGGATGGAACCTGTGCCTTCTGCATCTCCTGCATTGTAGGTGGGTTCTTTACCCATCGAGCCATCTGGGAAGCCTGTACCATCTAGATACTATAGATACCTTCCACACCTAAACACGTGCACCCGACTCTCTGCTACACTCATCAACACCTAGACACATATATGCCAACACTTAAAGCCATGAATAATATCAAGACGGAGGGGAGAAGTCCTGACAGGTTGAGATACAGAGGCCAGGGCAGAAGCCAGGATACCGCAGTGGGGAGGCAGACAGACAGAGGGGGTCTGAACGGCCTCTCTGCCTTTCTTAAAGGCTCTGCAGGCACCTTCAACGACACAACTGGCTTCAGCAGTATTAGAGGCTGCAGCCAGGAGAAGGCAGCAGCCAGGAGAAGGCAGCACTTGGCCTCACCTGGCTTCCAGCCAAGCTGGGGAAGGAAGCCACAAAGAGCACTTGATCCTGGGGCAGAAGATCAAGCTTCCAATCATGCTGGTCCACCCACCAGCTATGTGACAAGCCACTTCACCTCTCTGGGCCTCAGTTTCCACATCTGTAAAATGAAGGTGACACTATGGAGCCTGTGAGGATTACACCAGATGATGGGAGGGCAGGGCTCCCATTCAAAGCCTAACAGGAATCAATCAAGGAATGGGAACCCATTCTTTAGAGGCACTTCATAAACTGGAGATCTCACTGGTGGCTCAGATGGTAAAGAATCTGCCTGCAGTGCAGGAAACCCGGGTTTGATCCCTGGGTTGGGAAGATCACTGGAGAAGGGAATGGCAGCCCACTTCAGTATGCTTGCCTGGAGAATCCCAGGGACAGAGGAGCCTGGTGGGCTACAGTCCATGGGGTTGCAAAGAGTTGGACATGGCTGAACGACCAATACTTTGACTTCTTAAACTGGAAGGGGATGTGCAAATGCAAATCACTATTCTCAACNCTTGCCTGGAGAATCCCAGGGACAGAGGAGCCTGGTGGGCTACAGTCCATGGGGTTGCAAAGAGTTGGACATGGCTGAACGACCAATACTTTGACTTCTTAAACTGGAAGGGGATGTGCAAATGCAAATCACTATTCTCAACATCCAGTCCCTTGTCAATCTAAGGCCCTAGATTCTGATGCAAACGCGGTGGGGGCAAGGCCAGCCTGGGCTGTCAGCCCAGCGGCTTCCAAATGCCCCATTCCAGCCGCCACCGAGCAGTCGGTTTGAGTTTCAGGGAAGAAAAGCCCCACATGACTCGAATCCCTGAGCCCTCTGGCAGCCTCCCTACCCCCCAAAGCATGTCGGAGGCTTGGAAAATCCCCCGCCGTGGTGAACAAACAATGTGAACAGTTGGGGCCCCGAGCAGCTGCTGGGTCTGTCAGCAGCCTGGGCTCCAACGGGCAGGATGGCGGCCAGAGGGGCTGTGGCTGGCTGGAGAGCCCAGAGAAGGCTCCAATTCCTTCCTGAATATTCATGGATCAGCAGATGTCTGGCTGCCCCACCTCAGAGGAGCTCAGCACCCAGCAAGACCAGGAGGCAGTGGAAACCAACAGGAATGTAGATGTGGGGAGAACTCGGGGTCCCCGGTGGGTAAAGGGCTGTGCCAGGAGTCCAGGTCACGTTAATGAAAACATGTGCAGAGCCTGAGACTGCTCATTTTATAGACGGGGAAACTGAGGCCCAACAGGGGAGGGTCTTGCTCTCTGGGAGATAGTCTGGGGAAACTGTCCTTCTTGGACATCCCAGGGGTGAACCCAGCATCGAGGAGAGAGCTGCTCCCGAATAAGAGGAGGTTCTCTCTGCCTCAGGACCCAGACCAACTTCTGTGCCCAGGACATGTGGATCCTTAGGGGCTCAGCTCAGGCGCCACATCCTTCCATGAAGCTGCCCCTGTCCCCCCCAAGGAAGATTTTTCCTGGGTTTCACAGCATGGAGCCACTCAGAGGTCCCCTGCCCATCCTTCCTCTTGCCTAAGACAGACCATGGGATGTGGTGGGACCAGCCTTGGCCTAGAGTCAGAGTCCTAGGTGCATCGTGTATTGTATGACCTTGGGTCCATTCTCCTCCTTTCTGGTTCCGTTTCCCTAGTTTTAAAATGAAGAGCTGCCACAGTTCTCGTTTTCACCAAAATTCTCCCAGCAGTAGAGGAGATCAGACTCAGGAGGCTTACTGACCACCTGAAATGCTTTTATTTTGAAACCTCTGGCCCATTTTGCATCCTATTCTGTTACACAGCAGTGTTTGCTTTCATGTAAATGTGGCTCCTACACCACCAAATCTTTCTGCATAAAGTGATGGAGAGTGGGCCGTGTTTGCCCAGTGGTTTCATCTTTTCCCACCATCCCCAGCCCCTCCCATGAGCACTTCTCAGCCCTCCCTCCCAGGCCAGGGCGGACAAAGTGGACACTTGCTGTGGCCAGCTTTCTGCCTCGAGGGGGTCTCCCTCTCCCACAAGCCCTTCTCTTCACTCTCCCGGGTGGGGAGGGGAGGACCCTGCTGGAGATACAGAGCTTCTATGCTCAGGAGCCCCAGGACCATCTCTCAGTCTCCTTTTTCTGGCATTATTTTACCCACCTGCAGGATAAATTAGATTTTATGAGGCCAATTAGGACCCAGACAGAAAGGAGATTCGCTGCTGAGCCCTGGGGCCAGCTCAGTGCTGTTCTGCAGGATTTGTGGGCGCCTGGCATAAGCCAAGGTTCCGTTCCTCAGTGAACTCTTGGAAAAGAGGATGGGGGAGTGGGGGGGAAGAAGGGGGACAAAGCTGAGATGCCACCGTTGTTACGGCAAGAGCTTGCCACAGACATCAGTGCCTTGTCCTTTTTGAACTTGTTTACAGTCTAGGAGGGCAATTCTCCATGACACCAACACCACTCTCTTTCCCAGGAGACACAAGTCAGTTTCTTCCAGAAACCTCCTTCCCCACTCCCCCACCTTGGCCACCTCCCATACCACACGCTAAGCCCCGCCCACAACAGCTGGAAGGAGAGCTTGGGACGGTTGCCTGGGACGCGAGGAAGACAGCATTCCCTTCCTCTGTGATCCTGCGGAGTCAGGCTCGGCCCCAGCAGACTTGACAGCAAAGCCACGCTCGCTTGACTGGCCTACCTCCTGTTTCCTGTCACGCGGAGCCCCCACCAGACCAGACCACTTCCTGTTCTCTGAAAGCACCGCTGCTCCTTCCCTCCGTAGCTGTGCCAGGTCTGCCTTCGACGGCGCCCCTTTTTCTGCCGCATAGGACCCTGGGTACCTGGGCCACTGCAGTTTGCCTGGCAGATTTCTGACTTGCCTATCTCCCCAGCGAGGCAACAAGTTTGAGATTATCGTCCTGGTCAGCGTTGCCTAGGACCTAAAACACTGTCTGGCACACAGCAGGTGCTCAATAAATAGTCCTTGAACAGATGAGAGGACAGGCGGAGACACACGCAAAAGGACAAGACACAGAGTCCCTTGTGCTTTTCCAAACATCCATTTCCTTATCTGGAAAAATTATAGGAACTCCCTTCAGGGCTGGGGATCATGTGCATTAATACATGTGGGGAAATGCCTAGCATAGTATGTGGCGCCTATGAGATATCCAACAAAATGCTGAAAATGCACCAAGGCAGGGAATTCCCTGGCGGTCCAGTGGTTAGGCCTCTGTGCGCTCACTGCCGCGGGCCAGAGTTTCATCCCTGATCAAGGAACTGAAGACTTAAGATCGTGCAAGCTGTCCGGCACAGCCAAAAAAAAAAAAAAAAAAAAGCCCTGAGACAGAACAGCAAACTCACATTCAGAGAAATTCTGTACTTAAACATTACCAGGACTGGGGAGCTCATTACCTCACCTCTGCTGCTATATGGAAGGTCCGATCAAAAATACCTTGCTTGTGTACCCACCTTTGTCTCTCTTATGCTCCATTAATTTGCCAGAGCTCCAAGCTATATGAGAGGTAAGTGAGCCCCTTATGAAGCCATCTGGAAGTCTTGACTCTGCATCAGCTTGCGTGTTCAGGTTTGCACCTGAGAGACGGCTTCCTGAGCCTCTGCTTCACAACCCCAGGGAGCCCACAGCCCCTCAAATCCAGAAGATGCCTCAGCAGTGAGGCAGTAGGACCTGGCAGCCCAGCCAGCCCCAAGCACAAGGATTCCATTTCTTTGCATGTCAGGCCCAGATCATCCTCTCTGGTTTTCTTCTCTCCCCCAGCTGCCATCCCCCGTCTCTGACCAGGCTGGAGCTGGGGTCCTCCCCCATCAGAGCCACTCTTTCTCTTCCTCCCCTGTGACCCGGGGAGCTGGGAGCCCCTAGGCCTGCTTGGCAATAACATCTGTTCTGCATCTGGAATTCTGTGTCAAGTCTGGTTCCTGTATCTCAGAAAGAGTGGAGGCAGAACAGGAGGCAGTGGGTGGGGGTGGGTGGGGAAGAGTGGATTCCAGGGCCCAGGCCCAGACACACGAGGTGAGGGGGCTAAGCCCCAGGTTGCTGATAATTTCTCCTGTGAGGGGGAGGGGTGAAGAGAGACTGAACTCGGGTTAATGTGTACTGAATCCCGGGAAGGCAGGGCTACTCCAATAGCCAGGAGATGGGTTACGGTCCCAGTTCAGTCTCCATCCATGTAACTCTGGGAAGTCACTCAGTTTTCTCATCTGCAAAATGAGTTCATGCTAAAATTATTTCTAAGTTTTCCTTAGTGCTGACCTTTGAAGACTCATTGTGAGATTAATCAACTTGAAACATGATTAACTGAGCCATGAAAATACATACAAGATCAATGAAGGTTTAACTGGAAGGTTTAACTGGATTGTTTAGATTCACTATTAATAGAGATTGTTTGGGACTTGCTGGCGGTCCAGTGGTTAAGATGTCCCGTTCCAACATCAGTGGTATGGGAGCTAAGATTCCACATGCCTCTTGGCCAAAAAGCCCAAACACAGAACAGAAACAATACTATAACAAACTCAATAAAGACATTTTT
>SJYX01016343.1:164452-177136 GCA_006410675.1 Oreotragus oreotragus | reverse complement strand
CGGGGGCGCGGCCTCGGGGGCCCGGGCCTGAGCGGGGGCCGGCGCGGGGGCCGGGGCTGCCGCCGCCTCGCCCGCCCCTCCATCGCCATCTTGGGCGAGCCGCCCAGGCGGGGGCGCCAGGCGAGCGCGGCCGGTCGAGCCCCGCCAGGGACCCCGGCCCTGTGCTGTGACCTGCGCCTCGCGGGTGCTCCGCCCTGCTGGGGTCTGCGCGCGTGTGCCTCGCCGGCTCCGGGTCGCCATGGGCACCCCCATTTGGGCAGTTGGTTTCTGGGGCTGTCTCGGGATCACTTTCTGCCTCGATGTCTCTATTTCTTTTCTCTGCAGCTGCCTCAGGGTCTCCAACGTCTGGGTTCCAGGCTCAATGGAGGCAGATTCAAGGCCTTGGTTTCTGTCCTGATAACCCCATCTTGCCATCTGAGCCAGTCCATTCCAGCCCAGGTCCTGGCCTGAATCCTCCTTAGCTTCTCCACCGACAGACCCTCTGGGGACACGACGGTTCCCTCCCCATCTCCATTTCCACTGCCATAACAAACTAATGGCTTCTGTTGATCTTCTTTCGGTCTTGGAATAACCAGCCCCAGCAGGGCATTTACTCTACTCCAAGCACTGCCACAGGCTTCCCAGGTGGCTCAGTGGGTAAAGAATCCACCTGCAGTGCAAGAGATACCGGTTCAAGCCCTGGGTCAGGAAGATCCCCGGGAGGAGGGCATGGCAACCCACTCCAGTTTTCTTGCCTGGAGAATCCCATGGACGGAGGAGCCTGGTGGGCTGCAGTCCATAGGATCACTAAGAGTTGGACACGACTCAGCACCCATGAACATGCGAGGACTGCCATACTTGGCTCTCTGCAGCCCTGGGAGAGACAAGGAAGGTTTGATTGCTCTCATCTTACATGTAGGGAAACAGGCTTGAGGAGGCAAAGTGACTTGCCTAAGGCCAGAGAGCAGCAGATACAAGGCCTGAACTCTGGTTTTCTGACTCCAGAGGGCCATTTCCCACTCACAGTTTCAACTGTGCTTTCTGTGTCCTAGCTAGACTGGTTGTCTTAGTATCCCAAACACTTCTTTCTCTAAAGCCAGGGATTCAGTGGTTAGGCTAGGGTAGGGAGTGAAGTACAGACAGAATACCAAGAAACCATGGTTCTTCATCTCCTCTGTCTCCATGACTTGGAGCTATTTTGTCTCTGTACCCAGTGTGTACCGTACCCATCTGTTGCTAAGTAACCCTTAATAATGACCAGCACTTTGCAGGTCTGGTGGAATTTAGCATTTATTCATTCATTGCCAAGCGCATCAGTAGCATTTGACTTAGCCCATCACTCCTACTTGTTTCTCTTAGTGATCTCATCTGGTCATCAAAGTTGTAAATTAAATCTTTATGCTGAAGATGCCTACATTTATATCTCAGCCTGCACCATCTCCCTTGAACTTCAGACTTGTGTATCCAGCTACCTGCTCAACATTTTCATTGGCCAATGCGCATCTCACCTGTAACGTGTCCAGGGAATTCCCCGGTGGTCTAGTGGTTAGTGGTCTAGTGGCTCTCACTGCCAGGAGCCCAGATCCAATCCCTGGTGAGGGGGACTAAGATCCCCATAAACTGCAAGGATTAAAACAACAACAGCAACAAATTTAACATGCCTGAAACTGAGCTCTGACCTTTCCTATTAAATCTGCTTCTCCCCCAGTCTCCCCGTCTCAGTTCCTAGCGGCTTCATCGTTCCTGATGCTCAGGTCAAAAGCCTTGGAGCCATCCTCGACTCTTCGCTATCCCATCTTTCACACTTCACTTTCCTGCTACTACCTTCAACCAAGCACCATCATCTCTCACTAAATTGTCACAATACCCCTCTCACTTGTTTCTGTCCTTGCCCCCTTCAGTCTTTTCTCCTATAGCATCCAGAGTGATCTTATTAAAATGGGGATGAGATCATGTCGCTTCTCTGCTCAAAACCCACCAGTGCCTCCTAGCTCAGAGCAGAAGCTGGAGTCCTTCATATGACAGGAAAAGCCTATCTGATCTGGAAGGCCATTCTACCTCTCTGACCTCTCCTCCAATGCCATCCCCCTAGCTCACTGCCTCTCCAGTCACACCAGCCTCCTTGCTGTAACTTGATTGCAGCCAGTCCCCACCCTCACCCCTACCCCCAGCCTCTAGACCTTTACTCAGCTGGTGCAGGTCTGGAGCTCTGTCCCCCACATCTCATATCCTCACAAGCCCCCCCATTCTGCCTGTGTCCCCCACTTTTCTAACATTCCCTGTACATGCTAAGTCACTTCAGTTGTGTCCGACTCTTTGCAATCCTATGGACTGTAGCCCACCAGGCTCCTCTGTTCATGGGATTCTCCAGACAAGAATACTGGAGTGGGTTGCCATNTGTGTCCCCCACTTTTCTAACATTCCCTGTACATGCTAAGTCACTTCAGTTGTGTCCGACTCTTTGCAATCCTATGGACTGTAGCCCACCAGGCTCCTCTGTTCATGGGATTCTCCAGACAAGAATACTGGAGTGGGTTGCCATGCCCTCCTCCAGGGATCTTATCTCCATGCCTTGCATCTCCTGTATTGCAGGCAGATACTTTATCCCTGACCCATATGGGAAGCCCCTCTAACATCCTCTATTTTACTGATTTCATTTATAATCTGTCCTCCCAACCAGAATGTGGGCTTTGTGAGAACAAGGATTTTCACAGGCTAGGTTCACTGCTGAATTCTAAGCAGTAAACCAGTATCGGACACCGTGTAGATGCCAGGGGGCCGGGATAAGATACAAGTCACTGCCCACGGAGACAGCTGTGTCCTAAGTGGCATGGGGTGGCCAGGAGAATGGGAATACGAGAAGGAGGGACTAACTGTGTGTGGTGGGAGGCTGGGGAGGAGTGGAGGAAGAAGCCTTCACAGAATTGTTAACTGTTGGGAATGTTTGACCTAGGTCTTGACAGTTTAAGGAGGCTATAGCCTTGGTAGGGGAAGAACAGCCATGGTGGGGGAGGAAATGCACTATTGCGTGAGGGCACGAGAAATGGCACGTGGATTTTATCTATGTTATTTGTGAAGAAGTACTTCCCAATAGATCCTAACATCTTTTCTTTCACATTTCAGAAATAAAACTCAAAATTTGTTTTTTTCACTTTAGCACAAAATGCAATCACCAAATGAAGGCAATATTTATCTATTTATCTATTTTTGATCCTATAACATATGATTAAATTTCAATGTACATTTGGTCCCCAAATATTACATATCATCTTGTTTGTTGACAGATCATACATTTTTGCAGTTAATTTAAAACTAGCGCCCATCACTTCTTTGATAGGGAAGAGTGTTTTTTTAATCATCAGTTTACTTAAGTACTTTAAAATTGTCTTCACAATATACTGTTACACTTGTTTTTTTCTTAAAATAACTTTCTTGAGACAGTCTGTGACAGAGGTAACATAGCTGGGACAGGTCAGTGTAGGGGACTAGAGACTGGGAAAAGGCTAGAAGACCATAGTTTCTATTAATTTGGCCAGTTGGGTGGAATGTCATTAAATAAAGAGAACAGAGGGAAGATAGAGGAGATAATTTGTTTTTTAACATCTTGAGTATGAGGAGCTTTCATGGCCTGACATCCAAGTGAAAAATATTAAAGTCTTGGAAATACCGATTTGATCTGAGCAGAGAGATCAGAACCAGAGAAATTATTCTGTGAGCTGGTACTTCTATCATTGCATCTAACACACTTTATTATAATATACTTCATTAAGTTGTCTGGCTCTACCACCATTATGGCAGGAACCATATATATCTTATTATTTTCCTGGGATCCAACACAGTGTGCAGCAGAATGCTTCTTGGGCGAATGCTTCAAAAAAGTTACTCTTTTGTCATTTACTATGCAAAAATGATGAGAGTTTTAAATCACCAAGGAAGCTGTCAAGAGAGCCTATTACTGTGAAAGGGATTTGAGCATCAAAAAGCATTGGCAAGCATTTGCCTGAGTAATCTCTAAGATCTTAGTAGGTTCTGTGATCCTAAATTAATCATTTATGGAACACTTGCTCTGTAGGACCAGCAATGGGGTTCTGAGGCATTCACATCATTCTAGAATAAATACCAGAATCGATGACTGTAGTGATTTTTAAAATACAGTCATCCCTTGTCTCTCAGTATCTGTGGGGGATTAGTTCCAGAACCCTCCATGGATACCAAAGTCCATGGATGCTCAAGTCTCTTATATAAAGTGGGGAAGGATTTGCATATAATCTACATATAACATCCCATACACTTTAAATCATTTCTAGATTACTTGTAATGTCTAGTACAATATAAATGCTATATAAATAGTTTTAAATACAATGTAAATGCTATGTGAGAAGTTGGCAATGGGTGGAAAATTCAAGTTTTGTTTTTTGGATCTTTCTGGAACTTTTTTTTTGTCTGTGGTTTTTTGAATCTGCAGATACGGAACCCGCAGGTATGGAGAGTTATACCAGGTCTTTGACATCCCTCCCTTCAGGTAATCTCCCTCCCCTGCCTTTGAATATAGTGACCTTAGTGACTTATTTCTAAAGCACTGAATGTGGTGAAGGTGGTACTACATGGCTTCTGAGATGTGTCAAAAAAAGATGCAGCCCCCACCTGGCTTTCTCCAGATGACACGTGCCTTTGGATCCCTGAGCCATCAGGTAGGAAGTCGGGCCACCCTGAAGTTGCCATGCTGGGGAGTCCATGTGGGGAGACCTTATGGAGATGGAGATGCTGGAGGAGCCCCAGTTGTTCCAGCCCAGGAGCCAAAGGTGTGAGGAAACCTTCCCATGTCCACCCCCAGCTCCTGTCTGACGGACCGCACCACATAGGAGATCCTGAGACCAGTTAACCCCCAGCGCTGTGAGAAATAGTCATGGTAACATGTGGTTGTGGTTGGTGTTTTGCACCGTTAATTTTGGGATGGTTTGATCTGTATTACCAGATAACCAGAACACATGCTAGAGTCTTTCCTGGGTTCGGTTCACTACTAGAACCACTCTCTGCTTCTTTCATTCATGCCCTTTTGAGGAAGATACTAAAGATAGATATGTTTAGAATATCTTCACTCTTCACATTTAAAACCATCTCCCACAGGACGCCTCTGCTCATATCCTCTGAGCCAGGGGGATGGGTGGGTCTTCTCACCCTAAGATATCTTTTCATTTCTTTCTTATCAACAGATGCTAACAGATTTGTGAAATTATGGGATATTTTCATTTTTCCTTTGTGCTTTTCTTTTTTTTTTTTTGCCAAATTGTCTACATTGAACACATATTATTTTTGTAAACATTAATAGTAAATGTAACTAAGGAAAAAATATATCAGTTAAGGAAGATGAGAAAGTTCTGAAGATAAATAGTGGTGATGGTTGAACAACAGTGTGAACGTACGGAACGCCACTGAACTGTACACTTAAAATGTCTGAAATGGTGAATTTTGTTGTGTATAGTTTACCGCAATGGAAAAATATATACAATCCTTTAAAACTCGACTTGAGTCTCAGCTCCTTCAAGGTTACCTTCCAGATGTCACCAATCCAAACCTATTAAATTCATTAAATATCTGAAATGCTGGATATTGGCGATGAAAGTGTGCTTTAAAAAGAAAAACATTGGAAATGTTAGCAATTAAAACAAACAATATCAGTGAAAAGGGTGACCAGTTTGGGAGTGAATTTGTAATAAATACATACACTTTTAAAAAATTACCATTAAAAAAATCATTTTATTTACTTATTTTTGGCAGTGCTAGGTCTTCGTTACTGCATAGACTTTTCTTTAGTTACGCTGAGCAGAGGCTACTCTCTGGCTGCTGTGAACAGGCTTCTTATTGCCGTGGCTTCTCTTGCAGAGCACAGGCTCTAAGCTGAGTGGGCTTCAGTAGTTGTGGCTCCTGGGCTCCAGAGCGCAGGTTCAGTAGTTGTGGCTCACAGGCTTAGTTGCTCCATGCCATGTAGGATCTTCCCAGACCAGGGACCGAATCCGTGTCTCCTGCACTGACAGGCAGATTCTTTACCACCAAGCCACCAGGGAAGCCCATACATACACTTAAAAAAAAAAAAAAAGATAATTATATAGATAAAACAAAGTTCTGCATGAATGAAAATGATTCAGTTTATTACAATACATGACTCATCTCTGAGTACATTTACAGTTATAATGATGTAAACACTGAATATTGATCTAAGTAAAACTGCAGTAGAACTGCTCTATTGAAAAGATGAGGAAGGGGGTAAGCGGTGTGTGTGTTTGGTGGAAATGGGAGGGAAAACAGCTAAATTTTAATCTTTCCTAACGGGACACCACTAGATAGTGAAGTAAAACTGGAGAAAAGAATCACAGAGTAATGTTACAAACATGTTAGAGATTTTAGAACTTGACTCCTTAAGCTCTGTGGCTATGTAACTATGATAGAGTTAAAACTTAAAAAAAGATGATACAAGTATTGTTCACATGGTGGCCCTCCTGCCCTGAACCATCCTTCCCCCACAGCTTTCTACACTACCTTGCTGAGCCCAGCAGCTACTTCCTGCTGGAATCACTGCTCTTGGACACCCACTTGGGCCTAAGGCCACCTTTCACCAGCAGGCCTGGGTTTGGAGTGGCTCTTTCTGTCCCCTCGTGTGGGGCCTCTGTACACCCAACATGGTGGGCTGAGACCAGCTCTCTCCTGAGGTCTCTAGAAGCTCCGCCTGTAGCTGGATATACTGACTGAGGCAGGATGTGAGCCCTGCCTTCTGCGGAGCTGAAGGTAGGTGATGCTGGTCACACTGTCCACCCGTCTTTGGAAGCTGCACCCTCCATGCTGGATACTGTGGCCTCCTTCAGCCCCTGGGGGCCCAAGTCCTCCCCAGGTCCTGTCCTACCTAATAGCCTTTTTCCTCTTCACTTTCCCCATTAAAGTATATATGTCTTAGGGGCTTACCCGGTGGCTCAGTGGTAAAGAGCTTGCCTGCCAATGCAGAGTCCTCCTGCAATGCAGGAGACACAGGTTCCATCCCTGACCTGTAAAGACCCAACATGCCTCAGAGCAGCTAAGCCCGTGCGCCACAACTGTCGAGCCTGTTTTCCAGAGCCCAGAAGCGGCGGCTACCGTGCCCACGGGCCGTAATTACCAAAGCTCGCGCAAACTAGAGCTCGTGCCGTATTTACAAAGCTCGCGCAACCTAGAGCTCGTGCTCTGCAATGAGAGAAGTCACTGCAGTGAGAAGCCCTGCACAGCAAACCAGGGTAGCCCTCACTGTCCGCAAGTAGAAAAAAGCCTGCACAGCCTAACAAAGAGGCAGCAAGGGCGAGAGCAAGTCAGTACAGGTAAAGTATGTCTGCTCATGACCCACCTTCTCTTCTGGTCTCAGACAAACTAAACCTGAGGGGCAGCCAGCAGGGGAGGGGCGGGGGGGCAGATGCACAACCCCGAGGGCTCTCACTGTTCAAGGCCCTTACAGCCCGTCCCAGCACTCCCCTTCCCTATCGTAGCCCCCGCCCCACCCCGCCACACTCAGCTTCCAGAGCGCCGGCCCCCAAACTTTACCCGCTTCATGCCTGTGAGCAAAGGATTCCTTGCCTAGAATGACTTACTCTCACTTGGAGAAACTCATTCCTTGACACCTAATCCAAATGCCACCTCCTCAGTGCAGCCCTACTTGACCATCTTCTTTTCTTTTTTAAAAAATTTTTATTTATGTATTTCTTTTTGGCTGCTCTGGGCCTTCATTGCTGTGCGCGGGCTTTCTCCAGCTGCGGCGCGCGGGCTTTCTCCAGCTGCGGTGGACTTTCTCCAGTTGCGGCGTGGGGGCTTTCTCCAGCTGCGGCGCGCGGGCTTTCTCTAGTTGCGGTGAGCCGGGGCTCCTCTTCATTGTGGAGCGTGGACTTCTCGTTGTTGTGGCTTCTCTTCTTGCAGCTCCTGGGCTCTAGGGTGCACAGGCTTATTTGTTCCAAGGCATGTGAGATCTTCCCAGACCAGAGACTGAACCAGTGTCCCCTGCACCACTGGGAAGCCCTGACCGTCCTCTTTTCCACTGCCCAGAGAAAAAAGTCACTCATATTTGTTGAGTGCTGTGTGTCAGATACTAGGAATTCTGCATGCATTTTTTTCATACTGAAGCTCATAGCAACTCCTTGTAGTAGTACCATTAATAACTCTATGTTATAGAAGAGGTGGCTGAAGCACAGAGAGGTTAAGTAACTTGCCCAAGGTCACACAGTAGGAAGTGATTCGGTGGGAGACAGGAAGACAGATTCTCGAGGTCAAAGCCTATTGTTCTAACTGCCGTTCTTCCCTGCCTCCTGGGGGTGGGGGGGGTCACACAAGACTCAGCACTCAACATCTCTTTTTGTACTGACCTTCTTTTTCTTATACATCTATGTCCACTTCTGGATTGAGAACCCTTTGAGAGTAGACTGACTTCTCTGAGCATTCCCAGATCCCTGAATCCTTCAGCATGAGCCAGGCCATGGCAGCTGCTCAACTCATGTTGCTTGCTCAAGGATGAGTGAAGCCAGCACCCAACCTCCCTGAGCTCTCATTTCTTTCTTTGGAAGAAGAAAAAAAAAAAAGCAACATGGTGGGTGGAGGGATTGATACTGCATAACTAAGCTTACTATGAAGATCAAATTGAACATGATGCTGTCATGAGGAAATATAGTGTAAGCCGTGGGGCACTCACCATATAGGTGCTAGTGGTTAATATTCAGGGTTTCTGTGGTGGCCCAGTGGTAAAGAACCAAGGTGCCAATGCAGGAGACGTAAGAGATATGAGTTTGATCCCTGAGTCAGGAAGGTCCCCTGTAGAAGGACGTGGCAGCCCACTCCAGTATTCTTGCCTGGAGAACCTCCATGGACAGAAGAGCCTGGCGGGCTACAGTCCATACAGTCGCAGAGCCAGACATGACTGAAGCAACTAAGTACGCAGCTGGTATTCAGAGGGAAATGTGTTAATTGCTCATAGGTAAAACATGTCATGCTAACAAGGGTCTTACAGTTAATGATGCCTTCATCCAAGTTAAAGTGTAATTCTGGACGATCACCTTCAGTCAGGCCAATGAGAAGTATCTGAGGTCAAGGCGGAGCCTGGTCACCCCCGTGGGAGGCTTCTGCCCTCACCCTCCTTACTCGTCCTGGAACCTGGTCTTCTCCCTAGATCTCTGGGGCTGACTCATGTTCCCCTCCTCACCCAGCATCTAACTTCTCCCCAGGGCTTGGGTCTGACAGCTCAGGTCTTGGAAAGCAGACTGCTCCCCTTGGCAGCCCTTCACTCCTTGGAGGAGATGAGGTCAGATCAATGGCAGGAGTGCCAACTTGAACTTCATAAATCACTTCCAACACGTTGACCTCACGCAACTCTGTGAAGAAGCTATTAGAACCCCACTGTAGAGTCCAAGGTTACAGAAGCCAAGGGCTTGCTCAAGAGCACAGCTGCTGGACTTGAACACAAGTCTATCAGATTTCAGATATGCTAGTCTTTCTCACGCTCCCCCTTCTTTCTCTGGGCAAGTTCAGGGAGATTCAGATCCAAGACCCACCCAGTACAGGGTTTCTGAGCTCAGCATGAGCTCAGTCCCCAGAGGAACTCAGATTTCAGGCAAATTCCATATTTCCATGATTCTAAGATGGATTCCTATTTAGTTTCATGTTTCTGATATGAAGATCATAAAAATGATAACATCTGAGATTTTAGGAAATTTAGAAGGAGTCCTGGGGACTGCATTCAAGTGTCTCTATTCAGTTACCAACTGGTTCTGTGCCTTTGTCATTTTACATGCCTATACTTCAGGGAGTTGGCCTGATTTTTGGCACTGGCTCTGCCACTTGACAGCCATGTGGCTCTGTGGTCCTCTCTGGGATTCAGTGTCCTCATCTCTAAAATGATTGGCGGGGTCACTGATTTTATTCATCTATTTAAATTTTTGGCTGTGCTGGGTCTTCACTGCTGTGCACGGCCTTTCTCTAGTTGCGGTAGGCGGTCTTCTCACTGTGATGGCTTCTCATTGTGGAGCACAGGCTCTAAGGCACGCAGGCTCCGTAGTTGTGGCGCACAGGATTAGTGGCTCCATGGCATGTGGCGTCTCCCCAGACAGGGGTCAAACCCGTGTCCCTGCACTGGCAAGCGGATTCTTAACCACTGGACCACCAGGGAAGTCCAAGATGATTTCTAAGAGTCTGTTCTGGCTCTGACATTCCATAAATGCCATCTTCCATTGCTCTATCTCAAGGTTCTACGTTACTCTGTACATTAGTATCACCTAGGGAGCGTATCAAAAATTATTAAAATATGGCTGACTGCCCCCCCCCACCATGTTGATGTAACTGACCCCAGGAAAGACTCAGACATCCGCCTTTTTATGAGCTCCCCTGGCAATTGTGACTGCAAGCAGGGCTCAGAAGTACCACTCCTCCAGACCTAAAGCCGCAGTGGGGGCAAAGAATAGAAATTCCAATGACATTTCAGAGGAGTCTTAAAAGCTTAAATCTGGGGAGAATTTTCTTTTGCAGTCTTACAAATAGATGGTGGATGGGTATTCAGGAACCTATAACCTGTCAATTAGATGATCCCATATAGGGGAGGTCAAAGTAATTTTTTCATTAAAATTTTTGTGGTCCACTGGAGAAGGGAATGGCAAACCACTTCAGTATTCTTGCCTCGAGAACCCCATGAACAGTATAGGAAATCCCCTGTTCCTGAGCATTTACCCCAAAACCAGAGTACTTTATGGGGAGCTCTCCCCCATAACCATTTCACTTGGAAAAGGAGTTAACTTGCAGCTCCAAGTTAATAAAAATTCCTGGGTGTGACAAGAGTGTTTCAACTTACGAACTCTGAAGGTTATCTAGCCTGCCTGTATAGATTCGACCGGCCACAGGTGATTGTTTACAGCCTCCCAAACATGAGAGGGGTGCACTAAGAACCCCATGAGCAGTATGAAAAGGCAAAATGATAAGATACCAAAATAGGAACTCACCAGGTCATTAGGTGCCCAATATGCTACTGGAGATCAGTGGAGAAATAACTCCAGAAAGAATGAAGGGATGGAGCCAAAGCAAAAACAATACCCAGTTGTGCATGTGACTGGTGATAGAAGCAAGATCCGATGCTGTAAAGAGCAATATTGCATAGAAACCTGGAATGTAAGGTCCATGAATCAAGGCAAATTGGAAGTGGTCAAACAAGAGATGGCAAGGGTGAATGTCGACATTCTAGGAATCAGCAAACTAAAATGGACTGGAATGGGTGAATATAACTCAGATGACCATTATATCTACTACTGTGGGCAGGAATCCCTCAGAAGAAATGGAGTAGCCATCATGGTCAACAAAAGAGTCCAAAATACAGTACTTGGATGCAATCTAAAAAGTGACAGAATGATCTCTGTTCTTTTCCAAGGCAAACCATTCAATATCACAGTTATCCAAGTCTATGCCCCAACCAGTAATGCTGAAGAAGCTGAAGTTGAACGGTTTTATGAAGACCTACGAGACCTTTTAGAACTAACACCCAAAAAAGATGTCCTTTTCATTATAGGGGACTAGAATGCTAAAGTAAGAAGTCAAGAAACACCTGGAGTAACAGGATAATTTGGCCTTGGAATGCAGAATGAAGCAGGGCAAAGACTAATAGAGGTCTGCCAAGAAAATGCACTGATCATAGCAAAGACCCTCTTCCAACAACACAAGAAAGACTCTACACATGGACATCACCAGATGGTCAACACCGAAATTAGATTGATTATATTTTTTACAGCCAAAGATGGAGAATCTCTATACAGTCAACAAAAACAAGACCAGGAGCTGATTGTGGCTCAGATCATGCATTCCTTATGACTAAATTCAGACTTAAATTGAAGAAAGTAGGGAAAACCGCTAGACCATTCAGATATGTCCTAAGTCAAATCCCTTATGATTATACAGTGGAAGTGAGAAATAGATTTAAGGGCCTAGATCTGATAGATAGAGTGACTCATGAACTATGGAATGAGGTTCGTGACATTGTACAGGAGACAGGGATCAATATAATCCCCATGGAAAAGAAATGCAAAAAAGCAAAATGTCTGTCTGGGGAGGCCTTACAAATAACTGTGAAAAGAAGAAAGGCGAAAAGCAAAGGAGAAATGGGAAGATATAAGCATCTGAACGCAGAGTCTCAAAGAATAGCAAGAAGAGATAAGAAAGACTTTTTCAGCGATCAATGCAAAGAAAAAGAGGAAAAGAGCAGAATAGGAAAGACTAGAGATCTCTTCAAGAAAATTAGAGATACCAAGGGAACTTTTCATGCAAAGATGGGCTCGATAAAGGACAGAAATGGTATGGACTTAACAGAAGGAGAAGATATTAAGAAGAGGTGGCAAGAATACACAGAAGAACTGTACAAAAAACATCTTCATGACCCAGATAATCATGATGATGTGATTACTAATCTAGAGCCAGACATCTTGGAATGTGAAGTCAAGTGGGCCTTAGAAAGCATCACTACGAACAAAGCTAGTGGAGGTGGTGGAATTCCAGTTGAGCTGTTTCAAATCCTGAAAGATGATGCTGTGAAAGTGCTGCACTCAATATGCCAGCAAATTTGGAAAACTCAGCAGTGGCCACAGGACTGGAAACTGTCTCTTATACACATCTAGATGTGTATAAGAGACAGTTTCTAGTCCTGTGGCCACTGCTGAGTTTTCCAAATCT
>SJYX01016343.1:51857-162979 GCA_006410675.1 Oreotragus oreotragus | reverse complement strand
AAGATCATGGCATCCGGTCCCGTCACTTCATGGGAAATAGATGGGGAAACAGTGGAAACAGTGTCAGACTTTATTTTTTGGGGCTCAAAAATCACTGCAGATGGTGACTGCAGCCATGAAATTAAAAGACTCTTACTCCTTGGAAGAAAAGTTATGACCAACCTAGATAGTATATTCAAAAGCAGAGACATTACTTTGCCGACTAAGGTCCGTCTAGTCAAGGCTATGGTTTTTCCTGTGGTCATGTATGGATGTGGGAGTTGGACTGTGAAGAAGGCTGAGCGCCAAAGAATTGATGCTTTTGAAGTGTGGTGTTGGAGAAGACTCTTGAGAATCCCTTGGACTGCAAGGAGATCAACCCTGGGATTTCTTTGGAAGGAATGATGCTAAAGCTGAAACTCCAGTACTTTGCCCACCTCATGCAAAAAATTGACTCATTGGAAAAGACTCTAATGCTGGGAAGGATTGGGGGCAGGAGGAGAAGGGGACGACAGAGGATGAGACGGCTGGATGGCATCATGGACTCGATGTACGTGAGTCTGAGTGAACTCCGGGAGATGGTGATGAACAGGGAGGCCTGGCGTGCTGCGATTCATGGGGTCGCAAAGAGTCGGAAATGACTGAGCGACTGAACTGAACTGAATAAGTGATTCCTACCTGACTATAGTAGGTATGATGGCGAGAGTTAACCAAGTATAATACAGTGCCTAGTCTTAACAGTCTCCAATCTAAGTGCAGAAACAAAATCAGAGGCAAACAGTATGGTATAAAATTAAGTGCTAAATCTAAGATAATTTTTATTGGGCACTTTTATTGCATGCCAGGCACTAAGTGCCTTCTAGTATATTAAATGAATTTAATCCTCACAATAACCCACTGAGGAGGGTTCTGCTACTATTACTACTTCTCACTTAAGGAAACCAAGGATCAGAGTGTTATGTAAACATGCACAAGCCCATAAAGATAGCAAGTAGCAGAGGCAAGGGTTGAAGCCAGGCTCCAAAGCAGACACTGGTACCATTGTGCAATATCACCTACGTTGGCTGGGAGACTCTCATATAAGCTCTGTACCAAGAGGAACCTGGGTCTGGCCTCAAAGCATGTGTTCTACTAATTAAAAGAGAACGGGAAACTTTCCAGATGCTTGTGGGTGAGAGAAGAGACCATGTGAGGGAGTGTGACGTGAGACAGGGCTTTGAGTGTCGAGTGGATTTGACTAGGGACAGGAGTGAGACGGTGTGAATTTATCATGCCGTTAAGAAGGTGGCAGTGCTCTGCCGAGTGCACTAGTGAGGTGGGAGGTGAAGTTGGTCCCGAGGACCTGCTGAGGGCAAAGGCTGTGTCCTCTCCATCTGTTTCCTGTACACAGGCTTGGCACATGATTGCTACTATGATGTTTGGTCAGTGAAGTTGGCAACTGCTTCTTTGAAGTCACTTGGAATTCTTTTTAACCTTTTCTTTTGTATTGGGGTATAACCAATTAACAATGTGCCAGTTTCAGTTTCAGAACGTGGAAGGGCTCAGCCATACCTATACATGTATCCACTCTCCTCCAAACTCCCCTCCCAACCAGGCTGCCACATAACACTGAGCGGAGTTTCGTGTGCTATACGCTAGGTCCTTGCTGGTTATCCATTTTAAATATAGCCGTGGGTACATGTCAATCCCAAACTCCCTAACTGTTTCTTTCCCCTGGCAACTATAAGATCATTTTCAAAGTCTGTGGGTCTCTGTCTTGTAAGTAGGTTCTCTGTATCATTTCTTTTTAGAGTCCACATATAAGGGGTGTCATACGATATTTCTCCTTCTCTGAAGAAAGTCACTCGGAAATTTTTAAAGCAGAAAACAAAACTTTAATGAAAACTTGAAAGCTTCAGTATGAAGTAGCAAAATCAACAACCTACAAATCTCTTTCAGTCCTTTGCCTTTCAAGCAAAATATTCTCTTCAAAAATATTGCCCATTTCATAATAAATATCCCCATCTATAGGTTAGGCATATCTGAGCTGATACGTGGATATAAAAGTCAAAAGAGAAGGAAACAAAAATATTTTAGAAATAAAACTCTGAATCCTTTCCTTGAGTTGTATTGCAATATGGTTACCAACATATGCAGCACCTTGTAATAATCAAGTTCTTGATTGGAGTCCTGGAACAGCCCCTGAAATGAAAGAACAAGAGATCCTAGTTGTTCATGAGTCACAGGTTGGCAGCAGCAGAAAAACTGACAGTAACTGGACAGGAACTCAAATACATGAAATCCACATGTTCTGAACAATTACACACTCGCTTCAAATAGCTAATAGTCTGTGTGGTTTTACAAAAGTAAGCAGCTCAGAGCCTGGAATATGGATAGTTGCCCTCTGAGTGATGGGCATTCCTAAAGCATACTTAATGCTTTTTTTTTAAATCAACACATGACTCCATATGAGGGGACCAGTGAAACATCAGACTTCATCTCACAGATTACCTTGGGTGTAGAAACTTCAGATGACTCCATATGAGGGGACCAGTCAAACATCAGACCTCATCTCACAGATTACCTTGGGTGTAGAAACTTCAGATGCCGCTTGTTATTTTGTTTAGTTGCTCATTTGTGTCCAACTCTTTGTGACCCCATGGACTGTAGCCTGCCAGGCTCCTCTGTCCATGGGATTTCCCAGACAAGAATATGGGAGTGGGTTGCCATTTCCAGCTCCAGGTGGAATTCTTTAACTTCACTTTATCNTTCAGATGCCGCTTGTTATTTTGTTTAGTTGCTCATTTGTGTCCAACTCTTTGTGACCCCATGGACTGTAGCCTGCCAGGCTCCTCTGTCCATGGGATTTCCCAGACAAGAATATGGGAGTGGGTTGCCATTTCCAGCTCCAGGTGGAATTCTTTAACTTCACTTTATCTTCACTACCAGCACGATATTACAGGTCCTAAACTGAGGATGTGGGAGCAGATAGGACTGAGGACGGACAGTTGAGACAACGAAAAACAATGACGTGGCTCAGCAACACTCCATTAAGTGCCAAAGTACGTTAGGTACAGAGGGTGGCATTCACATGCCTGCTGAGTATGGCACTGTGGCCATACATGTGCCCAGAAACCGAGCCAACACGAAGAGTCCATTTCACAGAAGAGCACCGTGGTTTCTAGAACCTACCTGGCCAGACGACCTTCCTGCCAATAATTGTCACTTGTGTGAGGAATGCTAAAAGTGAAAGTGTTAGTCACTCAGTGGCATCAAACTCTGCGACCCCAGGGACTGTAGCCCGCCAGACTCCTCTGTCCCTGGGATTCTCCAGGCAAGAACACTGGAGTGGGTTGCCACTTCCTTTTCCACCCAGGGATCGAACTGCATTGTAGGCAGATTCTTTACCATCTGAGCCACCAGGGAAGTCTGAGAAGTAACTATGCCCTTCCGCAGAGCGCTTTTCCGGTGAAGATGTGCAGCTGGGGGCAGTGGCAGGGAGTGGATTCCTGACACTGGCTAAGGACCATTGTCCTGTTCCCAAACTTCTATTTCAAGACTCAAGTAGGGAGTCAATTTAGAAGACGTGCCTTTCAGTAAGGAGCACACAAACTCAAAAATCTCATTCCCTGTTTCAGACCTGATCCCACGTAATCCATTTCAGTGAGAGCTCACCCCCATCCAGGGTGGCATGGCCAGGGCACCAGATCTGTGGACAGAACTAGGCCGGTTATTTAAATCCTATTAATTCCCCAAACTGCTCCAAGCCCCAGATAAAATTATGGTTATGAGATCCTTACACTGCAGTTCTTTTAACTCTGCTCCCCTCCAAAGCATGAAGGGATCAATCCATATTTCTCATAACCACTGCATGGGTGAAGTCAAGCCAGAGGGCTGTCAGAGGCCTTGAGGTCATACACTTGCTCTGACAGGACCCTGGAGCCCAAGAGCCACTGGCAAGTCCGCACTGCCATCCATTTTTGTGGGATAATTATGGCCAGTTTGAAAGCTTTTTGATTGGCAATAATCCTGGCTAAATTAAAGAGATCATAGTCTATAAAAACTTCTCACCTGGAGTGCCATAAATTATATGTACGCTGAGGTACTAAATTTCTTTAGTTTGAGTGGGTCTGGCTGATCATTTCTGGCTAAAAGTAACTTCAATAGGTTAACCCAGTGCACCTTAGTTTACCCCAGAGTCATTTAAATGTTTTTCCTTTTTAAAATATGTCATGAGGTAAAAAGGATAGGTCTATGGCAGTAGGATGTTTAATCTTTTATTTCTAAATTTTTATATATAAATTAAAAGTTTAAAGACCCTAATATAGAACACAGCATTAAAACAATTATCCCTTTGAGAATCTGATGCCAAAGCCCTGCTCCCCAGAATGCACCCCCACTCATTCATGGAGTATTTTGCAGACAACTTCAGAGGGCTATAGGATCCAAACTGAAGGTCTGTTCTGGAAGAATTATGAGACAAATACAAATTTACTATTTTTAGAGGGGTTCATCTGCTTCTTTCCTCTACCCTTTCTCTAGTTCAGCCTTTAAAGACCAGAGAATTGCCAAAGAAATCTCTGAGGAAAAGTATTACACTGAACTCCCTTGTAACTTCCTAGGGAGCATGCAGAAACCACTGTCAACTCCCAGAGGTATTCCAGAGAAGCTGCCAGCTGCTCAGGGAGGAGATGCTAATCATTGGCTCCAAGCATCGCCTACCCTTGCAGTACCAGCTCTGGGTGCTGGGAACCACTTACACATACAAAGCACACCTCCCTCTGTGTCTAGATGCATCTTTTAAAGTGAAAGTCGCTCAGTTGTATCCGACTCTTTGCAATCCCATGGAATATTCAGTCCATAGAATTCTCCAGGCCAGAATACTGGAATGGGTAGCTTCTCCCTTCTCCAGGGGATCTTCCCAACCCAGGGATTGAAGTACACATACAAAGCACACCTCCCTCTGTGTCTAGATGCATCTTTTAAAGTGAAAGTCGCTCAGTTGTATCCGACTCTTTGCAATCCCATGGAATATTCAGTCCATAGAATTCTCCAGGCCAGAATACTGGAATGGGTAGCTTCTCCCTTCTCCAGGGGATCTTCCCAACCCAGGGATTGAAGCCAGGTCTCCTGCATTGCAGGCGGATTCTTTACCAGCTGAGCCACAGGGGAAGCCCAAGAATACTGGAGTGGGTAGCCTATCCCTTTTCCAGGGGATCTTCCTGACCCAGGAATCAAACCAGGGTCTCCTGCACTGCAGGCAGATTCTTTACTAACTGAACTATCAAGGAAGCCTGCATGTATCTTTGGTTAGTATCTATTCTAGAAACCACACGTAATCAATCACCTTGCAGTCTCCATTCTCCACTGCAAGCACACGATCTTGTTTGTGTGTTTGAACTAGTCACGGTTGCCACTAGTCAAAGCAAGAGTGTAAAAATGCAGAATGGGGGAAAAAGGGACATTTACATCAATTAATTTTAGCAGCATCTTTATTGCAACAAAGAACCTGTAATAAAATGCAACAAAACTAATGTTTCACTTTACATGATTAAAAGCCATGTAGCTGAAAATGAGAAAACCCATAAACTTACTGGAGTGAGACATGCAGTTCTTTTTATACAAGTCAACGCTTAAAACAGCAGGCACTTTATGTTCTAAAATTAAAGACCTGAACTCCAATTGTGCTGAATGCAACATAAATTTGTATTTGGGTTATTTAAAAACAAACATACAAACACTACTTCTCTCTCTGGGAGGGACTTCTTAAAGGATTACCTAGAACTGTCCTTTGACAAAGTAAGAAAAAGCTGGAGCCAGCACCTTGCACTAACATGCCTTCATATTTTAGGCTGCGAGATGGACAGGTGAGGTTGGGCTGTGGAAAGGTGAGTCAGGAAAGTTTCCTGTGTCTCCTGGGAACGGACCCTCAGCTTCCATATCTTAGTTTAGATATGGCCATGTCTCTTTGCTTACTTTAAATAGCTCTAATTTGGGTTCCTAGGCTTAAACAAGCACTTTATATCCCAAGCCCCAAACCTCCCACTATACCGAGGAAGACACGTTGAGTGTAACAATTTTAATTAACTTCAGAATGTCATATACTAATTAGAAGTACTGCTTCATTAATAAGCATGCTTAGCATTTACTTGAGAATGGAAAAATTAACCATTTTATGTTATCTTTAAAATGTTTCATAGGAATATATTAATAAATACTTCTTTAAAAATTTGCCTTTTCTACCTATCATTTAACTACCATGAGTTGGGATATCCGGATGGAGTCTAGTACTGACGAAGCACTAAGGGGCTGTGTGGCCACAGGTATATTTTCTCCTCTCTATATGGAGGTTCCTCCTCTAAAAAACGAGAACATCAGATTATATCAAAGATATAATAGCTTGGAAGTTCTGTAATTCTATAATAATGAGAGATCTCATAGGAATCATTCCACCTAAAGAGAGACAATATTACAGAGAGGTGGGATACACTTTTCTTTAAGAAATAAAACAAGTAAAAGTAAGCATCAGTTTTATCTATTACCTCATTCTTTTGAAAAATCATGCATGCATTGTGACTTCTTCCCCTTATGTATGAGGCATTGGAAACAAGCCAGGAATAGCAAGAGGGAAAAACCTTCATTCCAAAATTCATCTCCAGACCAAGGGGAGATAGTTAATGATATCTTCTGCTTCTTTCAGAGTGAAAAAACAGCCAATAATTATTGTATGAGGAGCTATCTTGACTATTGTTTTAGGTTCTTGAAAATCAGTCCAGTGTAAAACTCACCTATTATTTTCTTAATCCAACTCAGTCCTATAGGAGAGCTTCTTAAAGTAGCCCCACAAATGACTTGCTTTAGAGTCACCTGGAAAGCTTGTTAGAAATGCAGATTCCTGGTCTCCGCTTAATCAACCAAATCCAAATTTCTAAGAGTAAGGTTCAAGAGTGCATTTCTTTTCAAAAAGCATCCCAGATGAATCAGATCTTGAGTCTCACTGCTCAACACACAAGCAACCATACCTACCTGATGGCTGTTCAAGTGCACTCAATTATCAAACCTGCAAAACTCCCCCTTGATGTTTAACCTAGTGCTTTTTGGTTCTCACTAAAAAAGTTGCTATACTCTTGCCTTTTAGTTTGTTGCCCATACATAGGGTACAAATAGTTTTAGTGAGGTTTCTACAGATTGCCTGAATTGACTATGCTTTTCACATTGATTTTAAAAATCAAATTCAGTCAAGTTGTCTTTCTGCATGCAAATTCAGTCAGGTATTTTCCCCCTCTAAAGAAGGAGAATGGCCTTTGACTGACTGACAGGGCAGTTAAACAGATGCATTCCTTGTGATGGGAGGAAAGCAAATGGCAAGATGCTAAAGGAAAACACCTGTGAATTTGAGAGTTCATGAGGTTCCTCTAAGGTTTGTTTTGGTAAAATACGAGATGCCATTTTGAAAACACAGCGATATTGGGTAAGAGGTTGCAAATGAACAGCTGTCTAAAAGCTACTGTATACATTTCTACTTTGCCTATTACATAAGGATATATCCTCAGAGGCCAACTAGGTCCACAAACAAAAATCGTCTTCAGTAATCAGATACAAACTTAAGTCATGGGGGAAAATACCTTCTTGGGGAAAAATATTACCCAAATCAATTTAATTTAACATTGAAAAGAATATAAACATATCTCAGCATGGGAAAATATCATAAACAAGAAAATCAATACATATACAGTCATAGGGAAAAGTGTGGTACCTATAATACAGTATAAATACAAAAACAGCAAAACCCAATCCCCCTCCATGGACAGAACCACCAGGTCACCCTGCCATCTCTGGACCTCTCCCACCTCCCATGTGGCCCTCAAAGATGAAGTCCACATCTCAAGCACAGTTATCTTTACTAATGGAGGCTGTGCTCTCTAGGATTAGGAATCTATTCACTCTGTAATGGTAAGAGAGAGTAAAAATTTTTTCTCTTGGAACATTGTTTAGAAGTACTGATAATGACTTTCCAAACATTGAGGCTTGTGATAAAAAGGGTCAAACTCTTGGGTGCCTTCTCTGACATTGGCGCCAATGTGACCCAGCTAGCACCCTAAGATTCGAAGATGACAGATCCCAATCAGCACTATGAGCTCCCTTAATAGTCAAGCGCTAGGGCTAAATCAGGAAAATGTCATGACCATTCAAGAAATCGCTTATAAGCTTTGAACACTGAAAAAGACTCATGGCTGGCTGGGGATCAGTTTATGGTAAAGCAGTTGTCTAAAAACCTCTGTATTTTAAGATCACAATATTTAAATGATGCTCAAATAATTTATAAAGGTTCAACAAAGTTTCAATTTGTAAGGCTTCCAAAATTAAGAAGAAAATAACAAAAAATTAGAAATGTAACTGTAAGGAGCTTTTCTTCCCCTGAATAATGTTAGTCTGTAACTGTTGGCAAGAGAGTGATTTTGTAATTCTGGTTTCCTTAGCTAATATTCTAGGAGTTTAAATTCAATTCTTAAACTTATTTTCATGTGTATTTTTGGTCAGATTATACTTCTGCTTAGTTCTTAAGCAGACCCTTGCCTTCTCCTCTCCTTGGCATTCTCCACACCCTGGTTTCCCTGACTCCACCAAAATTCCCTTCCATTGCCCTAAAACTCTGGAACATTTCAGTGAGGAAATACCCAATGGAAAATGGCACCACTAAATTTTCTGAAGAATACGAGTGAATGTGTACTTTCTTCTTTTTCCAAAGGGAAAGGAACTGCCTGCAAATATTTAAGCTCTAATTATCTGATTAAAATTTTCCTGCCTGTAATTATCAATATTATAATCATGCTACATATACAGTTACTTGCCTTTATGTGAAAAGAAAAACCCACTCGGTCATATCATCAAAGAGAACCATTTATACTAGATACAATTTAAATTGGCTAAAAACTGGTCAGAGTTTGAATGAAACAAAGTAAGTGTCTTTAGGAGGCCACTAACTTAACCTTGAACAATCATTAATGATTGGTCAAGTCATAGGTTTAATAGTGATTACTTTATAACATGCTGGATACACCCCAAGCAATGAAGCAGAAGCTATTCAATTACATTTAAGTGCTATCAAATCTGTAACTAGTCAGAGATTCTGGAATTGAACCAAGCCAATCACTAATATCATCATATTTTAACAAACTCAGAAGTATACTGTAAAAATACACTAAGTCCATGAGGTTTCATAATGCTATTAAAAATGAAAATAAGGTAGTATGAATACATGGTGCTAATGTCTTATTTCTCTCAGTGATTCTCAAGGTATTGCTGGGTCCCTTAGAAATATGTGTCATTTAATTTTGTGTATGGTTAAGGTATTAGATTACTATCCACAAGCTGTAAACACCTGCATGGCACCAGATATACTTTCAGAAGTAGATGTTATGTGGCAAGTACCAAAATGTGATGATCAATTCTCTACTGATTAAATTTAAACTTCCTCATTTGGTTAAACAGCCAGTGTATACCAGAGTTCTACACAGGTCAAAATTATATCACTTTCAGAGCAGCAATACGTGATCCAAGGTTTTCCTGAAGGTAGTGCAAGAGATGCAGTTCATAATGTTCTCCAGATTCAGGAACTCTTATGCTGTGTCTCTCCTGAGGATAGATCTTAAAACACAACAAAATCAAAATACAAAAAATAAGAACTCAGTATCTCCTTCCAAAGCTTTCCAGAGACTCTCTACAGGATTGATAACATGGAGCAGAGCTTCTCCAAGATATTGCATACACACCTCCAATGTAAAGGCTCCCTTCCTTTATTTTTATTATTATTAAAAAACTTTTTTTTGGGCCATGTCCCACAATGTGTGGGATCTTAGTTCCTGTCCAAGGTAGGAACCCACACCCCCTGCACTGAAGTGTGGCATCTCAACCACTTAACTGTTGGGGAAGTCCCTCTTCTTTTTGTAATTCCCTGTGTAGCACTAAGCTTACAGAAGGATCAGTGGTTCTCCAAGTGTGGTTTGCAGACTTCTGGAGTCTTCAGAAACCCTTTCAAGGGATAAACAGGGTCAAAACTACTTTTAGGACAAAACTAAGACATTACAGAGTAAGCGTTTATTCACTGTGTTGGCACCTGCACTGATAATGAAAGGCAATGGTGGGTAAAACTGCTGGTGCCTTGGCATGAATCAAATCAGTGACGCACACTTTAGTAAACAGGAAAAAATGCCAGCTTCATTTAAACAGAAGTAAAATTTAGAATTTTAGTAAATTGCAACCCTTGAGCAGAGGTCTTTTTATATTCTGTGGTGATAAAACGGGCAGAATCCATAAAGCACTTCTGCTACAGGATGTCTGAAGGGAAAGACTTGTACAACTGAATTTTCTTTCTTTTATCTGTGCCTCGAGGCACGCAAGCTCTTAAATCCCCAACCGGGGATTGAACCCATGCCCCCTGCACTGAAGTGTGGTATCTTAACCACTGGATTGCCAGGGTCTCTAAAACTGAGCTTATAAATGGAACTCCATTTTCTCACTTGAAAGAAAGACGTCTACAGTGATTCAGACTTGGCTCTTTGGCAAACATTTTCTCAAAAATAATGTGAGCTGGCTACTTCAAAGACAACATTGACAGTATTTGTTGTTAGTGATAAATTTCAAGATTTTAAGTGAAAATTAGAATTTTGGAAAACTTGCATCTACCACTACTATTTCATAAGTTTCCCAATACCTGGAAGACTTTTCTGTTGGGATCAGTGGTAGTATTAATGCATGTGATTTTAAAAATATTGTATGATGAAATCAGTTAACAATTAGAAGCGAACCAGTGTTTTCCAGATGACCAATGCATGGATAAAAGATGCATCTGATGTACAAGATCCACCCAACAGACTATAACAGAGCATGAAAAGTTTACAGAGGCGGCTTGGAATTCCACACTAAAACTAACCTGTAAGAAAGTATCATTTGTCCAGTTTTAGTGTAGCAACAAAGAACAGCCATTATTATCTGAAAAAGCTAAATTACTCCCATTTCTTAGCTAGGTATTTTGTGAGGCCGAAATTTCTTCATTTACTTTAGCTAAAACAACATTGTACAACAGAAGTAGATATGAGCAGTGAGGTGTTATTTCTTATTAAGTCAGATATTAAAGGGATTTACAAATATGTAAAACAGTACTAACTTTCTCACTAAACTTTAAATTGTTTCCCCCCATTAAAAAATGTAATCTGTGCTAGCATGTAATAATAGTTTATCATTGTTAAATAAATAAATATTTTAAGATTTTCTTAGTCAATGTAAGAGCAATACTCATAGACATAACTCACGTAAACAAAACTTTTTGGTATATAAAAGGGTCCTGAGACCCTTGAAAATTGATGGTATAGCTAAATATCTCATAGTTTACCTAAATAAATGCCAACTGAAACATGAAGAAAAAGTAATATTTTTCATTTCTTACGAGCGTATAATCCATGCAAGGAGTAGAAACAAGCAAAAAAAACGAACAGTTTCTCTTAAAAGCTTTTTTTTTTTTTAATAATGGAGCAATGGAGGTGGGTAACTTTTGGTTTCTGCCCGTGTCGATATAAAATAGAAGAAAATTAAAAGACCATATATTCAGGTCCTAAAAATCCTTTACAACAATGAAATCAAGTAGCATTTCCTCACCCTTCCAAGGGGAAGAAGAAAAGCAAAGGAGGATAGTGAATGGACTCCTGTCATCTTGTCCACGATTACAAACTGAAAGCAGATACAGATACACAAGTCATGTAATCGGACAGGCCAATTTTCATCCTGACTTCAATAGAATAGAATCTTAACTTTTACCCAACTAGAGGCACTGCTAACTATGCCTATTATTTCAGTTCTCTTAAGCAGAGAGTGGCCACAGCTGAAAATTCAACCTCACTCCATAGTTTATTATATTCCAAAGTAACCAATCATGAATCATGACTATTTTAATCAGAAAATTAAAAGAACTCACCTGTAAATCATATGGCTTTCCAGCCCTCACTAAAAAACTCAGTAATATACTGGTGTGTGCAAAATGAACATTCTCATCCAAGAACCCATGTAAGAGTAGTAAACGATTTGGTCTGGAGAAATGGAAATATCAGAGGATGAGGTAAAATATTTGGGAAAACTACTTAACTTGTTAAAACTAACCATAACCTACTACAATAACTTCCTTATACTGTAATGTTAGAATAAGGATTCAACATTTCAATATTAAATTAGTAATCTATCAACCGGATGCTACATGTAATGAAAAAAATTAAATGTGTTCAATTTCCTATTAAGATATTATCATACATCAATAATTACAGCATGTCCCTAGAAAAAGAATAATCATATATGCTATTTGTAAAATATATGGAAGCAGAAATGGGATTTTTTTCCACTCTGAAACAGTGATGGTGTGCTGTGCTTAGTTGCTCAGTCGTGTCCAACTCTTCGAGACCCCATGGACTGTAGCCTGCCAGGCTCCTCTGTCCATGGACGTTCTCTAGGCAAGAGTACTGGAGTGGGTTGCATGCCCTCCTCCAGGGAAACAGTGGTATACTTAATTAATAAGCTTCTTTTAGCACCTGAGCAATTGCTTCAAATATAACTTGCTAAAACCCCCAAATTATATGAACTGGCCTAAAATTCAGCTTTAAGAAAACAGCCATGCTTTCTAGTAATCCATAAAATATTAGTTATATTTTTGTCATATTTGTAGCTTTCCTTATATTAAAGACAATCTTAAAAAATACAATTTTAAATTTATAATTTTAATTTTAAAGCTTGAACTTACTCAGAGGGGAATTTTTCTGCTTGCATGGCTACAGATCCTAAGTAATAGCCCTGTTCATTTTGGTCAGGGTGACCCATATAACGTTCTGTGTAGCCTGTATCATAGAAGATCCACAGAGTGACTGGGGCCCCAGCAATAGCAACCTACAGAAGATAACAGTGATAGTCAAGTGTGGTTCAGAAAAGAATGGTTAACACTGAGAGTCTGTAACTGCAAATTTATAGGCTAAAATTATCTTTAGGCTTTAGCCTCACAACTGCGGTCTCAGGCAACTCAGAAAATCAAAGGGGAATGCCAAGGTCAAGAACTTGATACTTAATGAGTCAGATAGCTTCATGTTCCATAGAGGTGGCACACACTAAATCCTTAACCTGGGCTGGATGAAACATAAACATGAGTCTCCATTAGAAGAGGAGGCTGAACTAAAACACGTGAATGCCTCAGTGTAAGCTGAGGAAAAAAATGCGGGACAAGCGTCAGCTTTACATAGGAAGGGCAGTCACTTTCTTCTTTTTTGTTCTTTTAGCTTCTGTTGGCAGTACAGAACTTAAAACAATGAATCAAATATATTTACGTACTAAACACTTGTCTCATTTTAAGGCTCCCACACAGTTTTATATTTAATTATTGTAATTACTTTCTCGACAGCTGCAAGCCTGGGAAAATTATGGCAGTATTCAGACTTCATTTTGTGGTTATTATAAATAAAGATTATCTGAATATACAAAAACCTTATCACTTTTATTCCTAAAAAAAATTTCCACTGTAAAATAAAATCATGTTAATGAAATATTAAAAAAAGAAAGATGCTACTCATTATTTCCATTTTCTTAACAGTTTTTAGCATCTTTTTTCTAGCATTTTTCTAAGAGGTTGTTTATAAAGTTGTAATCACTGCTTATATAGTAGTTAATTCATTTGGTACAGATTTACTTAGGACCTACTATGTGCCAAGCATTGTGCTTGGCTGCTGAGGATACAGTATAAGGCAGATAGATCCCTGCCCTCAGAGGCTGTAGCCCAATAATTAAACAAATAAGAACNAAAGTAATATTTTTCATTTCTTACGAGCGTATAATCCATGCAAGGAGTAGAAACAAGCAAAAAAAACGAACAGTTTCTCTTAAAAGCTTTTTTTTTTTTTAATAATGGAGCAATGGAGGTGGGTAACTTTTGGTTTCTGCCCGTGTCGATATAAAATAGAAGAAAATTAAAAGACCATATATTCAGGTCCTAAAAATCCTTTACAACAATGAAATCAAGTAGCATTTCCTCACCCTTCCAAGGGGAAGAAGAAAAGCAAAGGAGGATAGTGAATGGACTCCTGTCATCTTGTCCACGATTACAAACTGAAAGCAGATACAGATACACAAGTCATGTAATCGGACAGGCCAATTTTCATCCTGACTTCAATAGAATAGAATCTTAACTTTTACCCAACTAGAGGCACTGCTAACTATGCCTATTATTTCAGTTCTCTTAAGCAGAGAGTGGCCACAGCTGAAAATTCAACCTCACTCCATAGTTTATTATATTCCAAAGTAACCAATCATGAATCATGACTATTTTAATCAGAAAATTAAAAGAACTCACCTGTAAATCATATGGCTTTCCAGCCCTCACTAAAAAACTCAGTAATATACTGGTGTGTGCAAAATGAACATTCTCATCCAAGAACCCATGTAAGAGTAGTAAACGATTTGGTCTGGAGAAATGGAAATATCAGAGGATGAGGTAAAATATTTGGGAAAACTACTTAACTTGTTAAAACTAACCATAACCTACTACAATAACTTCCTTATACTGTAATGTTAGAATAAGGATTCAACATTTCAATATTAAATTAGTAATCTATCAACCGGATGCTACATGTAATGAAAAAAATTAAATGTGTTCAATTTCCTATTAAGATATTATCATACATCAATAATTACAGCATGTCCCTAGAAAAAGAATAATCATATATGCTATTTGTAAAATATATGGAAGCAGAAATGGGATTTTTTTCCACTCTGAAACAGTGATGGTGTGCTGTGCTTAGTTGCTCAGTCGTGTCCAACTCTTCGAGACCCCATGGACTGTAGCCTGCCAGGCTCCTCTGTCCATGGACGTTCTCTAGGCAAGAGTACTGGAGTGGGTTGCATGCCCTCCTCCAGGGAAACAGTGGTATACTTAATTAATAAGCTTCTTTTAGCACCTGAGCAATTGCTTCAAATATAACTTGCTAAAACCCCCAAATTATATGAACTGGCCTAAAATTCAGCTTTAAGAAAACAGCCATGCTTTCTAGTAATCCATAAAATATTAGTTATATTTTTGTCATATTTGTAGCTTTCCTTATATTAAAGACAATCTTAAAAAATACAATTTTAAATTTATAATTTTAATTTTAAAGCTTGAACTTACTCAGAGGGGAATTTTTCTGCTTGCATGGCTACAGATCCTAAGTAATAGCCCTGTTCATTTTGGTCAGGGTGACCCATATAACGTTCTGTGTAGCCTGTATCATAGAAGATCCACAGAGTGACTGGGGCCCCAGCAATAGCAACCTACAGAAGATAACAGTGATAGTCAAGTGTGGTTCAGAAAAGAATGGTTAACACTGAGAGTCTGTAACTGCAAATTTATAGGCTAAAATTATCTTTAGGCTTTAGCCTCACAACTGCGGTCTCAGGCAACTCAGAAAATCAAAGGGGAATGCCAAGGTCAAGAACTTGATACTTAATGAGTCAGATAGCTTCATGTTCCATAGAGGTGGCACACACTAAATCCTTAACCTGGGCTGGATGAAACATAAACATGAGTCTCCATTAGAAGAGGAGGCTGAACTAAAACACGTGAATGCCTCAGTGTAAGCTGAGGAAAAAAATGCGGGACAAGCGTCAGCTTTACATAGGAAGGGCAGTCACTTTCTTCTTTTTTGTTCTTTTAGCTTCTGTTGGCAGTACAGAACTTAAAACAATGAATCAAATATATTTACGTACTAAACACTTGTCTCATTTTAAGGCTCCCACACAGTTTTATATTTAATTATTGTAATTACTTTCTCGACAGCTGCAAGCCTGGGAAAATTATGGCAGTATTCAGACTTCATTTTGTGGTTATTATAAATAAAGATTATCTGAATATACAAAAACCTTATCACTTTTATTCCTAAAAAAAATTTCCACTGTAAAATAAAATCATGTTAATGAAATATTAAAAAAAGAAAGATGCTACTCATTATTTCCATTTTCTTAACAGTTTTTAGCATCTTTTTTCTAGCATTTTTCTAAGAGGTTGTTTATAAAGTTGTAATCACTGCTTATATAGTAGTTAATTCATTTGGTACAGATTTACTTAGGACCTACTATGTGCCAAGCATTGTGCTTGGCTGCTGAGGATACAGTATAAGGCAGATAGATCCCTGCCCTCAGAGGCTGTAGCCCAATAATTAAACAAATAAGAACAACACAATACGAATGTGGGTTTTACTACTATCTCCCATAATATTTGGCATATGTCTGTTAATAGCTAATAACTGATTAAGCTGACAAGTATTTTATACAGATATATACAGATAAAGGAATATAAATATATATCCCACAAGTTGACAAGATAAATCTATTATTTCTCATGGCTGTTAAACACACAAACCCTAACATTTCATAACACTGTCAACTTCAGAAAATTGGTTCTTTTCTTGTATCTCAATTTATAGAAAATTATACCCTTATTGCAAAAGAAATACCATAGGAAATCACATACCCTGAAGATATCTGACCTCTGCATTAACGCCATTAGGGACAGGTATCCTCCATAGGACCAGCCATGGATGCCCACACGATCTAAGTCAATGAAATCATACTGAGAGGCTAGATACTGGAGTCCTTCCACTTGATCGTCAATTTCTATTTGACCCTGTCAAAAAAGGGAGAACATTTCACTGATTCTGAGAAATAAAAATCTCATTACAAGAGTGTTTTGAAAGCTGGCAGATGTTCTTACTAAAAACACCTGTGGTTTTTTTTTTAGAAAAGAACTTATTATTGATTGAGATTCTGTGGCTTGGAAAAAAATTTTTTTACTCTATTTAGAGATAGGAGCCTATAGCTTCTGTTGCTAGCCTGTGCTAGAGTTTAGTTACCCCTTAGTCACAATGTTCTTTCCTACTGCAACCCAAAATGTCCTTTGTCATATGGGTATTCCCCATTTCCATTTGTTCTGTTGTCTGCTAAGAGGTCAGCATCTTCCTTGTAACAAGCCTTCCTATACCCAAAGATGAAAAATTAGCCCCCTTAAGTGGATGACTAATTTTACTTCTCTTTAAAACTTCATGCAATAAAGTGGAAGGAATCACTCTTGAGGTCTTGTCCTCCTCTTTGCCCATTATCTACCTCTAGGAATTGAACATACAATTTCTTTAAAGTCCTATATAGTCCTAATTCCTATCACCACCACCCTATCTGTATTACTAGGCCTGCCAGTGCACACAATCTCACTTCACTGAGCCAAAAACAAAAATAAAAACAAAAACTTACATGAGAATACAACATAAGGTCAAAGAACTGGCTGTGGGAGAAAATCCCCATGTCTTACTCAGCATGTCCAATACACTGGCAAACACAGTAACTGCCTTACTGTGCAAAAGGAACATCGGATTCTCATCATTTCCCAAAGCAGCAGAAAGGACATGGGGCATCTCTAAAAGGTAGCATTTAAAGCTTCCTGTAGAGAGAAAGAGGCTTGTCACAAGGAAGGCACTAACCAGTTGGTTTCTCTCTTCACAGAGGACAGAACAAATCTCAATTATTCTTAGTAGTGTACAGGATGCTGAAAACTAAATGTGATGCCTTCTGGCTAAACTGGACATAAAAAATAGAAAGAGAGGGGGTTTCTATGTAAGTGGTTCTATCTCAGCTCCACAAAGCTACGTATAGGTGGACTGGAATAGCCTAGTGAGGATCAGGTGGCACCTTCCCTCCCACCCCAAACACACGCTCACACATGTGCACATGCACACTCACTCACAGTCCTTTCCCCATTTCTGTCTCTGGGATTTCACATCAAACAAAGCACCAAAAACTGCAAATGTCTTTAAAAGAGAAATGCTGGTATGCTCACACACCATTTTATACTTAAAGGCGCCTTCAAATTTAAGCCCTCGGTGGCAGGACCCCCTGTTATCTATCACCACAACCACATAGCCCAGAGAGGCCAGGGTGTTCAGTCGGAAGTACTTCACTCCTTTAAACCGATTATTCACCAACTGCACCTGAGGAAGAAAGACAACTTCAGTGAAATGTATTCTATGGTGACATACAAAAGCAAATGAGAGAGGCAGGATGCTGCAAAAAATAGAAAGCTTACATTTTTAATATTATTTTGCCTATAAAATGAAATTATTTTCTTGTGGCAAGAACACATAAAATGGACCCTCTTAAAATTTAAGTGTACAATACTGTATTGATAATCATAGGACAATTTTGCACAGCAGATCTCGAGAACTTATTCATCTTGCATAATTCAGGGTTTTTTTTAAGGTCACTGTTTAGTAACTCCCTCTTTCCCCTTCCCTGATATATTTTTAAATTAACTTAAATCTTTTCACGTTTATGTTATTTCTTTTCTTTCTTCACATGCAAAGTTCAGAGGATTAATGAACAATTACAGACTTCAAAATTATAACCTAGATATTAACTACTATAAGATAAATGATTTAGTCTATTCCATAAAAAAGTTACTAAAATGGTTACTTCTATCCTGAGAAAGAATTGCACCCTTCAAATGATGGAACAGGACCATTTTTTTTCTCCCTACCGGTATCTTCTGGGATTGTCACTGACCAGTAGAGGGAAAACTTCAGTACTTTAATAAAATACTGTGACCAGTCAGCTTACTTTTTCCTGTTACACAGATCAGTGCAAAAGGTAAGATGATTCTTAAAAAACTTTAGCACTCTAGAAACTGTACTTCAAAACGACTGAGAAATTAAATGCAGTTTAGTGCTTCACCAGAAGTAAACTCTCCAGTGAAAAGAAGACTTTAACTGATGGGCAAAAAGCGACAGAAGTTCAAGGCTTTGGTGGACACTACAAGCAAAGAGGAACTAAAGAGCCTCCTGAGGTGAAGGAGGAGAGTAAGAGCTGGCTTAAGACGAAATATTTAAAAAACTAAGATCATGGCATCAGCCCCATCACTGCATGGCAAATAGAAGGGAAAAGGTGGAAGTAGAGACAGATTTCCTCTTCCTGAGCTCCAAAATCACTGCAGATGGTGACTGCAGCCATGAGATCNGAGTAAGAGCTGGCTTAAGACGAAATATTTAAAAAACTAAGATCATGGCATCAGCCCCATCACTGCATGGCAAATAGAAGGGAAAAGGTGGAAGTAGAGACAGATTTCCTCTTCCTGAGCTCCAAAATCACTGCAGCTGGTGACTGCAGCCATGAGATCAGAAGACGGTTGCTTCTTGGCAGGAAAGTGATGACAAACCTAGACAGTGTGTTGAAAAGCAGGGACATTTACTCTGCCGACAAAGGTCCGTATAGTCAAGGCTGTGGCCTTCCCAGTGGTCCCATATGGTTGTGAGAGCTGGACCATAAAGAAGGCAGAACGCCAAAGAATTGATGCCTTCAACTGTGGAGCTGGAGAAGACTCCTGAAAGTTCCTTGGACAGCAAGAGATCAAACCCATCTTTTGTTTTGTTTTGTTCCATTTCTTGGTGCCAGAACTTGGGACAAACCAGTCAATCTTAAGGAAGATCAACCCTGAATATTCACTGGAAGGACTGAAGCTGAAGCTCCAGTATCCTGGGCATCTGACGCGAACAGACGACTCATTGGAAAAGTCCCTGATGCTGGGAAAGATTGAGGGCAGAAGAAGAGGGCGTCAGAGGAAGACATGGCTGGAAGGCATCACCGATGCCATGAACATGAACTTGGGCGAACTCCAGGAGACGGTGAGGGACAGGGAGGCCTGGCGTGCTGCAATCCATGGGGTTGCAAAGAGTCAGACACGACTGGGGGACTGAACAACAACAACAAAGACAAAAAATGCATTCCGGCAACATAGAGAAAGCGCTCTGGTGGAAGCCACTGGGGAAACCATTGGAAAAACCAAGTTAGTGGGGAGTTAAAATAAGAACTGATGCTGTCTTCACTCAGTCAGCATCTACTGATCATTTACTGGGCTAGACTGGGGGTGGGCGTGTACAAAAATCTTCCTTTTGAACTTCTGGATGCTTAGTTACCACTGTAACAACTGCCAAACAGGTCTTTCTGTTTCTATACTTGCCTCCATATAAGCTATTCTCATAGTAACAGAATGATGTTTTAAAAATGTAAACCAGGTATGACTTTATAGCTTGGCTCCTTCTAATGGTAGGGCATTTAGATCAGAGTAAGATCTAAACTCCTTACCACTGCCTTCGAGACCCTACAATATTTGGTCCTTGGCTATTTTCTCTCATCTCATCTCATCCCATTTCTCCCTCTTGAGCACTGTATTCTAGTCTTACTATCAATTATACTGAGTTGGTTCTAACCCCAGGACCTTGACATTTATTTTTCCCTCAGTCTGGAATGCTCTTCCCTCAGATCTTTAACATGGCTCGTCCCTTCTCATCCTCTGCAACCTTAGAGGGCTTCCTTGACCTTTCTATCAGAACCCTCATGTTAGTCACTTTGCAAAATCTTCCTTCTCAACAATTATTCATAACATTGCCATTATATGAACTTACATAATTTATCTTATTTTCCTCATTAATCTTCATGAGGGTGGGACATTAGTCTGACTTGTTCATTGTGGTATCCTCACTGCCTAGAATACTGCTTGGTACATAACAGGCACTCAGTAGCTATTTGCTCAATGAATGAATGAAAAATAGAGAATGATGGTTTTCCTTTCTACCTTGGGAAGAGGTGTTTGGTGGGCAAAGGTGCTTGTTTTTAAACGAAGGGAGCTGCAAAAAGAAGTAGTAAGCCTAGAAGAACACAAATACGAACATATAAGAAAATTAACTCACTTCTTTGCCTGCTGTAAATCACCGAAGACGGCCTCAGTTGCCTGATAGAAACATATTCCCCCAGAGCCAGTGTTTTGCCTTTGTAGCCTCAAGGCCTGCTTCTTCTTAGAAGAAGGTACTTAAACATAATGCCCTTTAGCACCAAGAATTCAAAAGTTTTCTTCAGTATCAATTCTTCAAAACCTGTACTCCGCTATTTTAACCTCTCTTATGCATTTATGTTTGTAGAACAGTGTCCGACACATAGGAAGTATCATAAGTATTTGTTAAATAAACATTTTTTTTAAAGGCATTTCACTTTTATTAATAACCTTCTATTAATTTCACACATAGTTGAAATAAAACCTTTTACAATCCACGGTATGATCCATGATTAAATACACATCAAAAGTACAGAGAAAGCCATTCATTTTTTGATATAACGATGTGAGATTTGTGACTTTTACGCTGACCAAATAAAGCCTAGGAAGCACTTAGCAAGCATGATATACACTAATTCCATGCCTTTTCCAGGAAGGGTTTCTAATACATTTCTAGGTTGCTGCTAAGTCACTTCAGTTGTGTCCGACTCTATGTGACCCCATAGAGGGCAGCCCACCAGGCTTCCCCGTCCCTGCGATTCTTCAGGCAAGAACACTGGAGTGGGTTGCCATTTCCTTCTCCAATGCATCAAAGTGAAAAGTGAANAATGTTCTTTCCTACTGCAACCCAAAATGTCCTTTGTCATATGGGTATTCCCCATTTCCATTTGTTCTGTTGTCTGCTAAGAGGTCAGCATCTTCCTTGTAACAAGCCTTCCTATACCCAAAGATGAAAAATTAGCCCCCTTAAGTGGATGACTAATTTTACTTCTCTTTAAAACTTCATGCAATAAAGTGGAAGGAATCACTCTTGAGGTCTTGTCCTCCTCTTTGCCCATTATCTACCTCTAGGAATTGAACATACAATTTCTTTAAAGTCCTATATAGTCCTAATTCCTATCACCACCACCCTATCTGTATTACTAGGCCTGCCAGTGCACACAATCTCACTTCACTGAGCCAAAAACAAAAATAAAAACAAAAACTTACATGAGAATACAACATAAGGTCAAAGAACTGGCTGTGGGAGAAAATCCCCATGTCTTACTCAGCATGTCCAATACACTGGCAAACACAGTAACTGCCTTACTGTGCAAAAGGAACATCGGATTCTCATCATTTCCCAAAGCAGCAGAAAGGACATGGGGCATCTCTAAAAGGTAGCATTTAAAGCTTCCTGTAGAGAGAAAGAGGCTTGTCACAAGGAAGGCACTAACCAGTTGGTTTCTCTCTTCACAGAGGACAGAACAAATCTCAATTATTCTTAGTAGTGTACAGGATGCTGAAAACTAAATGTGATGCCTTCTGGCTAAACTGGACATAAAAAATAGAAAGAGAGGGGGTTTCTATGTAGGTGGTTCTATCTCAGCTCCACAAAGCTACGTATAGGTGGACTGGAATAGCCTAGTGAGGATCAGGTGGCACCTTCCCTCCCACCCCAAACACACGCTCACACATGTGCACATGCACACTCACTCACAGTCCTTTCCCCATTTCTGTCTCTGGGATTTCACATCAAACAAAGCACCAAAAACTGCAAATGTCTTTAAAAGAGAAATGCTGGTATGCTCACACACCATTTTATACTTAAAGGCGCCTTCAAATTTAAGCCCTCGGTGGCAGGACCCCCTGTTATCTATCACCACAACCACATAGCCCAGAGAGGCCAGGGTGTTCAGTCGGAAGTACTTCACTCCTTTAAACCGATTATTCACCAACTGCACCTGAGGAAGAAAGACAACTTCAGTGAAATGTATTCTATGGTGACATACAAAAGCAAATGAGAGAGGCAGGATGCTGCAAAAAATAGAAAGCTTACATTTTTAATATTATTTTGCCTATAAAATGAAATTATTTTCTTGTGGCAAGAACACATAAAATGGACCCTCTTAAAATTTAAGTGTACAATACTGTATTGATAATCATAGGACAATTTTGCACAGCAGATCTCGAGAACTTATTCATCTTGCATAATTCAGGGTTTTTTTTAAGGTCACTGTTTAGTAACTCCCTCTTTCCCCTTCCCTGATATATTTTTAAATTAACTTAAATCTTTTCACGTTTATGTTATTTCTTTTCTTTCTTCACATGCAAAGTTCAGAGGATTAATGAACAATTACAGACTTCAAAATTATAACCTAGATATTAACTACTATAAGATAAATGATTTAGTCTATTCCATAAAAAAGTTACTAAAATGGTTACTTCTATCCTGAGAAAGAATTGCACCCTTCAAATGATGGAACAGGACCATTTTTTTTCTCCCTACCGGTATCTTCTGGGATTGTCACTGACCAGTAGAGGGAAAACTTCAGTACTTTAATAAAATACTGTGACCAGTCAGCTTACTTTTTCCTGTTACACAGATCAGTGCAAAAGGTAAGATGATTCTTAAAAAACTTTAGCACTCTAGAAACTGTACTTCAAAACGACTGAGAAATTAAATGCAGTTTAGTGCTTCACCAGAAGTAAACTCTCCAGTGAAAAGAAGACTTTAACTGATGGGCAAAAAGCGACAGAAGTTCAAGGCTTTGGTGGACACTACAAGCAAAGAGGAACTAAAGAGCCTCCTGAGGTGAAGGAGGAGAGTAAGAGCTGGCTTAAGACGAAATATTTAAAAAACTAAGATCATGGCATCAGCCCCATCACTGCATGGCAAATAGAAGGGAAAAGGTGGAAGTAGAGACAGATTTCCTCTTCCTGAGCTCCAAAATCACTGCAGCTGGTGACTGCAGCCATGAGATCAGAAGACGGTTGCTTCTTGGCAGGAAAGTGATGACAAACCTAGACAGTGTGTTGAAAAGCAGGGACATTTACTCTGCCGACAAAGGTCCGTATAGTCAAGGCTGTGGCCTTCCCAGTGGTCCCATATGGTTGTGAGAGCTGGACCATAAAGAAGGCAGAACGCCAAAGAATTGATGCCTTCAACTGTGGAGCTGGAGAAGACTCCTGAAAGTTCCTTGGACAGCAAGAGATCAAACCCATCTTTTGTTTTGTTTTGTTCCATTTCTTGGTGCCAGAACTTGGGACAAACCAGTCAATCTTAAGGAAGATCAACCCTGAATATTCACTGGAAGGACTGAAGCTGAAGCTCCAGTATCCTGGGCATCTGACGCGAACAGACGACTCATTGGAAAAGTCCCTGATGCTGGGAAAGATTGAGGGCAGAAGAAGAGGGCGTCAGAGGAAGACATGGCTGGAAGGCATCACCGATGCCATGAACATGAACTTGGGCGAACTCCAGGAGACGGTGAGGGACAGGGAGGCCTGGCGTGCTGCAATCCATGGGGTTGCAAAGAGTCAGACACGACTGGGGGACTGAACAACAACAACAAAGACAAAAAATGCATTCCGGCAACATAGAGAAAGCGCTCTGGTGGAAGCCACTGGGGAAACCATTGGAAAAACCAAGTTAGTGGGGAGTTAAAATAAGAACTGATGCTGTCTTCACTCAGTCAGCATCTACTGATCATTTACTGGGCTAGACTGGGGGTGGGCGTGTACAAAAATCTTCCTTTTGAACTTCTGGATGCTTAGTTACCACTGTAACAACTGCCAAACAGGTCTTTCTGTTTCTATACTTGCCTCCATATAAGCTATTCTCATAGTAACAGAATGATGTTTTAAAAATGTAAACCAGGTATGACTTTATAGCTTGGCTCCTTCTAATGGTAGGGCATTTAGATCAGAGTAAGATCTAAACTCCTTACCACTGCCTTCGAGACCCTACAATATTTGGTCCTTGGCTATTTTCTCTCATCTCATCTCATCCCATTTCTCCCTCTTGAGCACTGTATTCTAGTCTTACTATCAATTATACTGAGTTGGTTCTAACCCCAGGACCTTGACATTTATTTTTCCCTCAGTCTGGAATGCTCTTCCCTCAGATCTTTAACATGGCTCGTCCCTTCTCATCCTCTGCAACCTTAGAGGGCTTCCTTGACCTTTCTATCAGAACCCTCATGTTAGTCACTTTGCAAAATCTTCCTTCTCAACAATTATTCATAACATTGCCATTATATGAACTTACATAATTTATCTTATTTTCCTCATTAATCTTCATGAGGGTGGGACATTAGTCTGACTTGTTCATTGTGGTATCCTCACTGCCTAGAATACTGCTTGGTACATAACAGGCACTCAGTAGCTATTTGCTCAATGAATGAATGAAAAATAGAGAATGATGGTTTTCCTTTCTACCTTGGGAAGAGGTGTTTGGTGGGCAAAGGTGCTTGTTTTTAAACGAAGGGAGCTGCAAAAAGAAGTAGTAAGCCTAGAAGAACACAAATACGAACATATAAGAAAATTAACTCACTTCTTTGCCTGCTGTAAATCACCGAAGACGGCCTCAGTTGCCTGATAGAAACATATTCCCCCAGAGCCAGTGTTTTGCCTTTGTAGCCTCAAGGCCTGCTTCTTCTTAGAAGAAGGTACTTAAACATAATGCCCTTTAGCACCAAGAATTCAAAAGTTTTCTTCAGTATCAATTCTTCAAAACCTGTACTCCGCTATTTTAACCTCTCTTATGCATTTATGTTTGTAGAACAGTGTCCGACACATAGGAAGTATCATAAGTATTTGTTAAATAAACATTTTTTTTAAAGGCATTTCACTTTTATTAATAACCTTCTATTAATTTCACACATAGTTGAAATAAAACCTTTTACAATCCACGGTATGATCCATGATTAAATACACATCAAAAGTACAGAGAAAGCCATTCATTTTTTGATATAACGATGTGAGATTTGTGACTTTTACGCTGACCAAATAAAGCCTAGGAAGCACTTAGCAAGCATGATATACACTAATTCCATGCCTTTTCCAGGAAGGGTTTCTAATACATTTCTAGGTTGCTGCTAAGTCACTTCAGTTGTGTCCGACTCTATGTGACCCCATAGAGGGCAGCCCACCAGGCTTCCCCGTCCCTGCGATTCTTCAGGCAAGAACACTGGAGTGGGTTGCCATTTCCTTCTCCAATGCATCAAAGTGAAAAGTGAAATGAAGTCGCTCACTCATATCTGACTCTTTTCGACCCCATGGACTGCAGCCTACCAGACTCCTCCATCCATGGGATTTTCCAGGCAAGAGTACTGGAGTGGGGTGCCATTGCCTTCTCCTGCTGCTGCTGCTAAGTCACTTCAGTCGTGTCCGACTCTGTGCGACCTCATAGACGGCAGCCCACCAGGCTCCCCCGTCCCTGGGATTCTCCAGGCAAGAATACTGGAGTGGGTTGTCATTTCCTTCTCCAATGCATGAAAGAGAAAAGTGAAAGTGAAGTCGCTCAGTCTGTCCGACTGTTAGCGACCCCATGGACTGCAGCCCACCAGGCTACTCCGTCCATTGGATTTTCCAGGCAAGAGTACTGGGGTGGGGTGCCATTGCCTTCCCCGTTGCCTTCTCCTAAATAAACATTTTTAAACAACACTACTGTTATCAATAAAAAGTTTAAAGCAATAAGCCTTAACAACTTCAAATAGAATTATTTGTTGCTTTCCTTGGTTTCACTTATGTCCTACTGCAGGCACTGCTACATTTAATCAGGAAGTAATTCCTTTCATGTTATGAATTGAGACATTGTTCCTTATTCAAAAAGACTTCCACTTTGACCTGAATACCCACCAAGGGAAGAAAAAAAAACAAAAAGGCCTGGACCACTTTTAGGATTTAATCAAATTTTGCAAGGTTACTGGGTACTAGTAGAAAGATCTGGTCTTACATTAAGGAGTCTCTTCATAACTAACCAAAATGATTATCAAATACAAGGATGAATGATCTCCCAATGGGTTGAAGTGCCAACCGATTCTATCACTCAAAGTCTTATGGTGAAATCTCCCTGCAGACTGAACACCAGATTTTCCTGTGGCCTCACCAAATTTGAATGCATCCAAAGAACAGTTTGAGAAACAAACAGCTCTATTTTAGTGGTATTAAGTACATTCACACTGTTGTACAACCACCACCACTACTGATTTCCAAAGCCTTTTCATCATCTCAAACAGAAACTTCAAATCTTTAAACAATAATTCCCTATCCCTCCCCCAGTCCCTGACAAGCTCTACTCTACTTTCTATCTCTATGAATTTGCTTCTTCTGGGTATCTCACACAAGTGGAATAATGCAATATTTATCCTTTTGTGCCTGGCTTATTTCACTTAGCACAATATTCTCAAGGTTTATCCATGTAGCATAAGTCAGAATTTCCTCCTTTTTAAAGGCTGCATAATACTCCTTTATATATCACATTTTGTTTACCCATCTGTCCATCAATGGACACTGGGGTTGCTTCCACCTTTTGGCTATTGTGAATGATGTTGCAGTTGACACTGCATACCTGTAACTCAAACAAGTATCTGAGTCTCTGCTTTCAATTCTTTTGGGTATATAGCCTGAAATGGAATTGGATCAGATTATGATTCTGTGTATAAATTTTTGAAGTAGTGCTATGTTGTTTTTCACAGCAGCTGCATCATTTTACATTCCCATCAGCAAAGTAGAGTTCCAATTTTTCTACACCCTTACCAACATTTATTATTTTCTTTTTTATTAAAAAAAGAGCTATTCTAAAGGGTATGAAGTGCTATCTAACTGTGGTTTTGATTTGCATTTCCCTAATGATTAGGGACACTATCTTTTCATGTGGCTTAGGCTTTTTAAACTTAATTACTAACATAAGGGGGGCTTCTCTGGTACCTCAGATGGTAAAGCGTCTGCCTACAACGCGGGTTCAGTCCCTGGGTCGGGAAGATCGCCTGGAGAAGGAAATGGCAGCCCACTCCAGTACTCTTGCCTGGAAAATCCCATGGACTGAGGAGCCTGGCAGGCTACAGTCCATGAGGTCACAGAGAGTTGGACATGACTGAGGGCCTTCACTTCACTAATATAAGGAGTCCTTTAGTCTTAAAAATCTAGATAACCAGCTAGTTTTTATAGTATGTTTTTCACATATCTCATATGTCATTTCTTCATTGGGAAGAAGAAATATCCTTCTTATTTAAATAACAGAACATGTAAAGCTTTTAAGAGTGTCCTACAGTTTCTCTTGAATTTCTTTATATTACGCCTTTAAGTTCACAAAGATCTGGCTTCCAAGTTTTTTTTTTTCCAAGTTTTTAAGAGAAGTCTCATTTAACTCTTTCATAATTTATGTGTAGATAACTACAATGAAAATCACGTTTTGTTTGTAAAACACATTAAACAATGGCAAAGTGACAAGTTGATATATGATCATCAGTGCTGAGATGTTATGGCTTATGTAGCTACCTTATATGTTTTCAATAACTTGACACCTAGATACACTTCCAGATCTGAATAACTATAAAACAGGATATTTACTGAATTCTAGAGAGTTGTAATTGGACCTCCCTGATGGTACAGCAGATAAGAATCCATCTGCCAATGCAGGAGACCAGGTTCAATCCCTGGTCTAGGAAGATCCCACACGCCACGGTGCAACTAAATCCCTGTGCCACAACTACTGGGCCTGTGCTCTAGAGCCCAGGAGCCACACCTACTGAAGCTGGGAAGCCCATGCACCTCGAGCTCGTGCTCTGCAACGAGAGAAACCATCACAATGAGAACCTGCGCAAGTGCAACCAAGAGAAGCCCCTGCTGGCCAAACCTACGGAATGCCCGAGTATAGGAACAAAGACCCAGCACATTCAAAAACAGAGTAATTTTAAAGAGAGAGAGAGTTATATTAGGAAAAAAACACACACATATATAATTCTAACTTCTTTAGGGGCTCAATGTGAGATATATAACCAAGATTAAACTTAAAAAAAAATTACCAGTTAACCAACTAACCTACCCAAAACACTTTACTCTGATAGTAAAATTTCCTTAATACTCACATGCTACTATTTAATGCAGGAAAAAAAAGAAAATCAACATGTAAACTTTTTGCAGTACTGACGAATAGTATGTGCTGTACTAAGCTGCTTCAGTCCTGACTCTCTGCGACCCTGTGGACTGTAGCCCACCAGGTTCCTCTGTCCATGGGGTTCTCCAGACAAGAATACTGGAGTGGGTTGCTATGTCCTCTTCCAGGGGATCTTCCCAACCCAGGGATCGAAACTGCATGTCTTGGGTCTCCTGCATTGGCAGGCAGATTCTTTACCACTAATGCCACCTTGGAAGCACCAGGTTTAAATTCTGCTAAGTCGCTTCAGTTGTCTCCGACTCTGTGCAATCCCATAGACGGCAGCCCACCAGGCTCCCCCATCCCTGGGATTCTCCAGGCAAGAACACTGGAGTGGATTGCCATTTCCTTCTCCAGTGCATCAAAGTGAAAAGTGAAAGTGAAGTTGCTTAGTCGTGTCTGACTCTGTGCGACCCTATGGACAGCGGCCCACCAGGCTCCTCTGTCCATGGGATTCTCTAGGCAAGAATACCAGAGTGGGTTGCCATTTCCTTTTCCAGCAGCTGCCTTAACTAGCTGATAAAAGTATTATAGCTTGCTTGAGAGATGTGGCCTTAGAATGACGAGGGGGAATTCATTAGGATACCAAAGGTTTCAAAAATATCCGTTAAGATTCTTTATTAACCAAGACATTTAATCATTTAATATCATTTTCCAAACAAGTTCTCTACCTAGAATACAACATATTTACTAACTGACATGACTATTACATTCCCCATGACAGTTACAGTCCTTACTGTGAATTAAGAAACTGACATTGAGGGAATTCCCTGGCAGTCCACTGGTTAAGACTCTGCACTTTCACTGCCAAGGGCCCTGGTTCAATCCCTGGATGGGGAACTAAGATTCCACAAGCAAAGCAGCATGGCCAAAAAAAACAAAGTGACACTGATTTTCAAATTCGCTACCTAACAAAACCCAGCTTCCTAAACTCCTCAACTGGGTAATGAGAGCATAAGCCACAGTCAGTAACAGCAGAGGCTCAGCAATGCTCAAATCTTAAACAACTGACCAGACATTTAAATAACAAAGTATCTAAAAAAAGAAAATGAAAACATACACATATGTACAGAAATATGCCTACCTGAGGACCACCATATATAAACAGCACAGTGGGGTATTTCTTTCCAGGTTGTAGATCATGAGGTTTGTACAACATCCCATACAATGTAAATCCAGTAGTGCTTTCAAAAGAAAAAATTTCTGGAGGGGTATAGTCAGGAAGAGGACCTGGGAGGAGGTAAACACATTCTGTAAAGTTCTTGTGGGAGCTTGACAATCTGAGCGCAAGGAAAAAATACCATAAACCCACTACCCTAATAACTATCCCTCCTTTAGACGATAAGCAAGAAATTAAGCACAAATAGTTATATTTAAAAAGGAAATCTAATGAAGACATCAAATTATCCATTTCAGAAGCAGACACAAAGTATTATCAATAATCATTGGAGACCAGGAGGTATTTACATGCAGAACACAAATACTTTGCTCTCAGCTTGTATAACTTATTGATGGTTAAGCCATATACCTGATGAGAAATTGAGAGCACAAATTAACTTAACTTGCTCACAAGCAGGTGCTCAAAAAACATTTCTTTATGATCATTAGAGAATAAGCCTAATCAGAACCCAGAAAAAAAAATCATGATCAGTGTTTGAAAGCTTCACAGACCTCTCCCAAGTCTGTGTATACTGGATGATGTTCCAGTTGAAGCAGAGATCGGTGTATTACAAATTCTAATTGTGGACATCAGAACATACCCATACTTTGTGGTTTTGCACTAATTTCTTAACCCCTTAGGAGATATTTATGAGTGAAAATACCTAACAGAAAAAAGGATTTGGGTATAAAATGAATTAAAAGATATATCAGTCCATTATTTATATTTAAGAAATCAAGCATTTTATTTTTTATTTTTACTTTATTTTACTTTACGGTACTGTATTGGTTTTGGCAGAAATCAAGCATTTTAAATTCAGGTAATCAGAGTGCTCTTCACTGCCATACAAAATGAGGATTTATCTTTTATTAAGATGGCCATTGCAAGCGCTGGTAGAAGTTTAAGAAAGATACCCGCTGGGTATTCCTTAAAGCTGCAGCTTCCCTGCTCAAGAGTATTACTAGTTCAGTCTCTATGACATTCGAGTTCAGTTGTTTACCTGGGAAATCATCTAAACATGAATAAATCACTTCCTAGCTGTTATCTTGATTATTTTTTTTTTGTACAGTGCTATCTTTTTTTTTAATATAAATTTATTTTCATTGGAGGTTAATTACTTCACAATATTTTATTGGTTTTGCCATACATCAACATGAATCCACCACAGGTATACACGTGTTCCCCATCTTGAACCCCCCTCCCCCTCCCTCCCTGTACCATCCCTCTGGGNTAATATAAATTTATTTTCATTGGAGGTTAATTACTTCACAATATTTTATTGGTTTTGCCATACATCAACATGAATCCACCACAGGTATACACGTGTTCCCCATCTTGAACCCCCCTCCCCCTCCCTCCCTGTACCATCCCTCTGGGTCATCCCAGTGCACCAGCCCCGAGCATCCAGTATCATGCATCGAACCTGGACTAATCTTGATTATTTTAATCTTATTTTCAAAAAGGCCTTCCAGTCTTGCTCCTGCCTGGAGTAAGAAGTAACCAGCCTTATTTGATAACTGATAGACTAGGCGGGATGGGATCAGCCAGCAGCTGAAGGAGAGGCAGTGGTGAGGGGTGGGAAGGCTCTGTCAGGAAATGCGGACCTACGACACGGGTGTAGAGCACTACTGCACTAATCTCGCTTAAGATCGGGTTCAGGAGAATGAGTACCTGCTGAATCCAAGAGGGTGGCCCAGAATTCTTTTGTTTTGCAGGTTGGGTCATCGTCAGGACTTGACAGCTTGTAAAGGGACACACAGTGTGGGTTCTTCTGGTTACTATACTTACTTATAAAGAAGTCACAATGCTAGAGAAAGGAAAAACAATTATTTTTTCCCCCAGGGAAAACTAGAAAAAGGTTATCTGTTGCTATATCTGCATTGATGCTATAGCAGGAGTATGGTAACAGTCTGACCATTTACGTGAATATATATACAATGCTAAAGTTAAGGCTAAGGTTTTTATAGGCCATTTCACTTTCACGTTACTATGAAGAAGTACTATATGAGCAGAAGTTTTTTATATTGACAGGAAACCCTTTTCAAACAGGGACTTAGTACCCGGCTGATGCAGCAAGAGTGCGAATAACCACGGTCAGTCAGCCTCGTCACCTCTCCAGGATTTACATAACTGACCACATACAGGTGATGTTCTAAAGGAGAGTCTTTGGTGCCTTCAAAATATACCAGCTTTCTGACTTCATCAACCTGGATCTGTCAAAATAACAACATAAAAATCAGTGCTAGTATGACCTTGGCAAGACCAGTCATCTTACTCAGAATCATTTGAGTCACACTCTGACTTGTGCCTCTCTTTAAAAATTTGTCACCGATGTTCATAAGTTTGAGTTGGTTTTGTTCACGTCTTAATAGATCCTGTTCAAAATGTTAAAAGGATGCTGCTGATAATTTCCTATATGGTAAAATGTGTGCTTTTCTTAAAATACAAAAATTATTTCATTAAAACGACTACCCTTTACAGAGAAAAAATATCTATATCACAGCTCAGGTCAACCATTCATGCACAGTTAAGAGTCTAATTTTAGCATCCTGTCTATTTCTCAGTGCAGCAGTATCTTAGGCAGTGTTTTTTTGTTTTTTTTTTTGTTTTTGGTCTTTTGTACAAATTTGAAAAAATGCTTTATCTATTGGGTTGGGGAATAACTCTACTCAGTCACTCAATCAGTTTCAATACTGGCATAATTTATAAATAAGTATGAAGGATCTTTAAAGTCTTCATTCAGAACACACACACACACAAAAATGCCAGTACACTCACAGCTGAATTCACTTAATATTCCTCCCAAATTACAGTGAGATTCTAAATAAATGCCTTTTATTGTTCCTTTTCAAAATCTTCCAGCAGCCTACTCAAATAATGTTTAATAAAATCCAAACTTTTATACAGAAAACAAAGGTGTATTTCTAAAAGCAAATACTTTTAGATGCCACATTTTCTTCAAGAAGCTTCTTAATCATTGCAAACATTTTAGCATGCATGGACATAGAAATAAACACAGCTGACATTAAGTAAGGCCTATATGACATACACAGAAAGGATACAAAGGATAGGAGATGGCAGAACAAACTTTCATGAAGCTTCACAGGTATGTGTTAATCTGTGTAAAAGGTCAGGACTGGTTCTGCTCTTGACTTAGCAGTCAGAAGTCAGGCCTTTCAAAACTAAATAAATAGTTAATTTCCTTATTCCTTTTTTCTTTGTTTCATGTAACAACTTTACATTAGAATCACCTGAGGGGTTTGTAAAACAGATTGCTGAATCCCATCTCCAGACAACTTCCTCAATTCAAGAGGTCTAGGGTGGGCCTAGTAGTTCTAAAGTTTCCAGGTGATACTGATACTTTGTGGTCTAGAGACCACACTTTGAGAACCCTAAGTGGCTAACAGACTTAAAAGCCTCAAAGATTTACTCAATTACTGGCATTAAAAATCTTTGGGTGAACAGGTCAGCTACAAAAGTAGAAAATGGAAAGATAACTTCAAAAAAAAAAAAATAATGCAAGAATAGAGGGAAAATAGAAGGGTAAGAAAGAGAGACAAATATATCACATAAATAGGCATGATAGAAAAGAACTGATGCACATTATAGCAAGTAATAGAAAGACATTTAGGTTGCCCAAATAAGATTCAGCTCTGTGTAATTTTGGGGTTTCCCTCAGTATTATCCAACCATTACACAGCATGAAGTTTATATTAGTGTGAATTTTTATTATCAGAACTTAAGAATTCCACTAACATCTGACAGTAACATTTAAAGGTCCCTAAACAGAAAAAAATATATTGAGTATATAACCAGAAGGCCAACTGACACTGCCAGTGGAAATGAGACTTTAAAGGTCGCCTATTATAAAGTTATCACACCAACAAAAAAAAACCTGGGGTCTGTATCTTCATTCTTTCTCCTTAATCACCTAAGGAACTGAGTGACTTCTATAGTAGCCAGTATACATAATTCTTCAATAAATTTCTCAATCAATTTAAGGAAATCATAGGCCTTCACTAAATCCTGGTAGCATACCTCAACTTAACTTTATGTATCACACATATAAAGGATGGAGCTCTTAGAGATCTCATGAAACTGACCACGAAAGTTGAAACAAACACAAGGTACTATTGAAAGGCAAAAGAAAAAAATTAGAGTTCACTGAATTGCTATAGCAAGCCATATGCCAACAGTGAAACAGAGGGTGGACTTCCTCCCTTCCTTATCAATCTATGCTCTGTATAAATGTCCATTATAATTTGCAAATGGTATATGAAACTTTAAAATAAACAGGCGAATGAAAGAACATCACTACCTCAGGAACTGTACACGCACTAATGCAGAAATGACACAAGTAGTCTATAAGAGATTCAGAAATAATTTTCAAACTATATCCTCACTCACTTTTGCAAGACTTGGGAAGTATGGACCAGCCCTTTCCTTACTAAGACGCAATACTGCATCTGAAAATGGTGACCTTTAGCAACCAGAACACATCTAGTATCAGCATTATTAAATGGGTGAGATTTAAAATTTAAACTAAGATTCTCCCTTTCCAACAACTTGGGTTTTTTGAGGCCCTAGCAGTATTTTCAGAGAAGGCAATGGCACCCCACTCCAGTACTCTTGCCTGGAAAATGCCATGGGCGGAGGAGCCTGGTAGGCTGCAGTCCATGAGGTCGCTAAAAGTCAGACACGACTGAATGACTTCACTTTCACTTTTCACTTTCATGCATTGGAGAAGGAAATGGCAACCCACTCGTGCTCTTGTCTGGAGAATATCAGGGACGGGGGAGCCTGCCGTCTATGGGGTTGCACAGAGTTGGACACGACTGAAATGACTTAGCAGCAGCAGTATTTTCAAAATACTGGGGTCATATGAAGTTGCACTACTGATTTTCAGTACTGCATACACACAGCTGATGTTGACTAAACATATCAGTAGAATAAAAGAACATACATTAGATCCATGCCGGCCAAGAACTTCCCATTCACCACTGGTAATTGCTATTTCCTCTTTGATAGGACACTTGAAATCACCTAAAGATAAATATAATTATAATTCAGTACTTTACATCAGACTATAAGCAAATGAAACAATGAAAAAATAGTATTCTAAACTCTTTTTTTCAAAAAAGGAACACTGAAAAATTCAGTTATGTCTAGAATAATGAAAATCCTTTGGAACTAAAGAGAGGTAGTAGCTGCACAACACTGAATGTACTAAATGCCACCATTCATGCTAAACGTTCCCTTTAAAATGGTTAATGTCATGTGAATTTCACCTCAACATAAAGTCTACAGTTAAAAAAAATTCCGAGTATGAGTCTTCTTAATAGTAATGGAATGATCCATGTAACTAAAGTTAAAGTAGCAAAATACACTCTTACTAAAGACAGAAAAGAACTCAAAAGCACTCTGCATCCCTAGACCTTTGGTTAGACAGACAAAAACAATCTAACACGTCAACAAGGCATTTCTTCTAGAAATGCAACAAACTACTTAAGCCAGAGAAGGAAAATTTTAATACAACTGTTTATTATTTGCAAAAAACAAATTGAATATTACCATAGTAAATAACAACATGTTCCATTTATCTCTGTAAGATTCTGTCTTGGTAGATGAGGCTGTCTCAGTGGCCTAAGGAGAAGGTTAAAATAAAAAAAGAAAGAAACCCCTGCTCTCGGCCTAGCTGCTGCCAGCTCTGGCTCTCAAAGTGATAGCTGAGAAGAGGCCGAGATGATATAGGATCTTAAGTAGGGTCCTACTCAAGCTAAAAAAATACTCATTTTCTTTTTCTTAGATACAAAAATTCAACTTAGTACTTTAAATTTTATCACCAGAAAATAAGTACTATTTAATATATAACAAATAGTAACTGTTACACATTATAGCCACTTATGGAAGAAAAAAGAGGAGGGAAGAGGAAAATAAAATGGACATCAAGGAAAAGGACGAAGATCTGGAGCAAGAAAGTCTAAGTAAAAAGGAGGGAAACGGAAAGAGGTAGACAAACTGAAGGGCCCAGAAGCAGACACTGAGAGGAACAGGGGCTAAGTGTTCTGAAAAGAATGTCAGCTGAGGTGACAGTGCTTCTTATTCTTCAATATGAGTATAAAATTTTAAGATAGCTTTTAATTCCTGTCCCAAGAATGTTGTTTTAGTGAATTACTATCCATAGCTCTTTGACCAGTCTTCAACACTAAACTTTCTGGAGTCTGTAAGTAGATTTAATTTCTGAACAACCAAGGAACAAGTAAGAGCAATTTCACACCAAGGGTCAAATTAAACTAAGGCTCTTAGGGAAGAAATCTCTATCTCGGACATACAAGATCTAGTCTGATTTTTAAAAAAAATTCATGCTAAGAGAAGGAGCAAGTCATAGGTAGTATTTACTCTGCTGTCCTAAATGGTAGGTCAGTGTTTCCCAAATAAGAATGATGTTAAAAGGCATGTTGAAAAACAAATAATCCAATTAAAAAGTCCACAAAGGATTCAAATAGACATATCTGTAAAGAGATACAAACTGGCTAAATAATATGTTATTAAACACCAGGAAAATGCAAATCAAAAGCACAACCATATATCACTGCACATCCAAAACCTTACCAAAACCTCGCCAAAAATAAAAACCAAAACAAAACAAACAAAAAAAGAGCTACACCCAGAAAATAACAAGTGTTAGCAAGGATGTAGAGAAACTGGAACTTCTGTGCACTTTCTAATGGGAATATATGAAAGGTGCAGCTGCTATTGAAAGTGTATGGTGGTGGTTCCTTAAAAAACTTTAAAGAATTAAAATACTAAGCAATTTCACTTCTGGATATATACCCAAAAGAATTAAAAGCAGGGTTTCAAACTGGTTATTTGTCCACTCATGCTCATTAGAGCATTATTTAACATGGTCTAAAGAAGTAACCTCACTATTAATAGACAGATGAACGGGTAAACAAAATGTGTTTACATGTACAATGGAATATTATTCAATCTTAAAAAGTCAGGACATCTGACACATTCCACAATCTGGACAAACCCTGAAGACACTATGCTAAATGAAATAAGCCTGTCATTAAAGGACACATACTGTGTGATTTCATGTATATGAGGGAGCTAGAGCAGTCAAATTCATAAAGATAGAAAGTGGCTGCCAGGGGAAGGAAGGAAGAAGGAATGAGAAGCTATTAATTATTTACCACTAAATTGGATATTACTTATTGGACAGAATCAGTTCTGGAAGATGAAAAAAAATCCTGGAGATGGATGGTGGTGACGGTTGCAGAACAGCAGGGAATATACTTAATGTCAAGAAACCACACACTTAAAATGGTAAATTTTGTTACGCTTATTTTACCACAATTTTTAAAAAATGGCTATGTTGAGTCTGTTAAGTTATAAATGGCAGTAAAGCATACAACAAAACATCATTAAATGTCCAGTATTCTAAAACAAACTCTTTATTCTAAAATAAACTCTTTATTATTAAAGTGGAAAACCATACTCAGTCTTATTAAAAACACAGAAGTATCCAATGCACTATTTCATTTTTTCTAGGCTTAGACATTTTCCTTTCAGCCCCCGGCAGCCACTTTCTATGTTTATGAATTTGACTGCTCTAGCTACCTCATCGGGGAAGGCAATGGCACCCCACCCCAGTACTCTTGCCTGGAAAATCCAATGGACGGAGGAGCCTGGTGGGCTGCAGTCCATGGGGTCGCTAANGCAACCCACTCGTGCTCTTGTCTGGAGAATATCAGGGACGGGGGAGCCTGCCGTCTATGGGGTTGCACAGAGTTGGACACGACTGAAATGACTTAGCAGCAGCAGTATTTTCAAAATACTGGGGTCATATGAAGTTGCACTACTGATTTTCAGTACTGCATACACACAGCTGATGTTGACTAAACATATCAGTAGAATAAAAGAACATACATTAGATCCATGCCGGCCAAGAACTTCCCATTCACCACTGGTAATTGCTATTTCCTCTTTGATAGGACACTTGAAATCACCTAAAGATAAATATAATTATAATTCAGTACTTTACATCAGACTATAAGCAAATGAAACAATGAAAAAATAGTATTCTAAACTCTTTTTTTCAAAAAAGGAACACTGAAAAATTCAGTTATGTCTAGAATAATGAAAATCCTTTGGAACTAAAGAGAGGTAGTAGCTGCACAACACTGAATGTACTAAATGCCACCATTCATGCTAAACGTTCCCTTTAAAATGGTTAATGTCATGTGAATTTCACCTCAACATAAAGTCTACAGTTAAAAAAAATTCCGAGTATGAGTCTTCTTAATAGTAATGGAATGATCCATGTAACTAAAGTTAAAGTAGCAAAATACACTCTTACTAAAGACAGAAAAGAACTCAAAAGCACTCTGCATCCCTAGACCTTTGGTTAGACAGACAAAAACAATCTAACACGTCAACAAGGCATTTCTTCTAGAAATGCAACAAACTACTTAAGCCAGAGAAGGAAAATTTTAATACAACTGTTTATTATTTGCAAAAAACAAATTGAATATTACCATAGTAAATAACAACATGTTCCATTTATCTCTGTAAGATTCTGTCTTGGTAGATGAGGCTGTCTCAGTGGCCTAAGGAGAAGGTTAAAATAAAAAAAGAAAGAAACCCCTGCTCTCGGCCTAGCTGCTGCCAGCTCTGGCTCTCAAAGTGATAGCTGAGAAGAGGCCGAGATGATATAGGATCTTAAGTAGGGTCCTACTCAAGCTAAAAAAATACTCATTTTCTTTTTCTTAGATACAAAAATTCAACTTAGTACTTTAAATTTTATCACCAGAAAATAAGTACTATTTAATATATAACAAATAGTAACTGTTACACATTATAGCCACTTATGGAAGAAAAAAGAGGAGGGAAGAGGAAAATAAAATGGACATCAAGGAAAAGGACGAAGATCTGGAGCAAGAAAGTCTAAGTAAAAAGGAGGGAAACGGAAAGAGGTAGACAAACTGAAGGGCCCAGAAGCAGACACTGAGAGGAACAGGGGCTAAGTGTTCTGAAAAGAATGTCAGCTGAGGTGACAGTGCTTCTTATTCTTCAATATGAGTATAAAATTTTAAGATAGCTTTTAATTCCTGTCCCAAGAATGTTGTTTTAGTGAATTACTATCCATAGCTCTTTGACCAGTCTTCAACACTAAACTTTCTGGAGTCTGTAAGTAGATTTAATTTCTGAACAACCAAGGAACAAGTAAGAGCAATTTCACACCAAGGGTCAAATTAAACTAAGGCTCTTAGGGAAGAAATCTCTATCTCGGACATACAAGATCTAGTCTGATTTTTAAAAAAAATTCATGCTAAGAGAAGGAGCAAGTCATAGGTAGTATTTACTCTGCTGTCCTAAATGGTAGGTCAGTGTTTCCCAAATAAGAATGATGTTAAAAGGCATGTTGAAAAAACAAATAATCCAATTAAAAAGTCCACAAAGGATTCAAATAGACATATCTGTAAAGAGATACAAACTGGCTAAATAATATGTTATTAAACACCAGGAAAATGCAAATCAAAAGCACAACCATATATCACTGCACATCCAAAACCTTACCAAAACCTCGCCAAAAATAAAAACCAAAACAAAACAAACAAAAAAAGAGCTACACCCAGAAAATAACAAGTGTTAGCAAGGATGTAGAGAAACTGGAACTTCTGTGCACTTTCTAATGGGAATATATGAAAGGTGCAGCTGCTATTGAAAGTGTATGGTGGTGGTTCCTTAAAAAACTTTAAAGAATTAAAATACTAAGCAATTTCACTTCTGGATATATACCCAAAAGAATTAAAAGCAGGGTTTCAAACTGGTTATTTGTCCACTCATGCTCATTAGAGCATTATTTAACATGGTCTAAAGAAGTAACCTCACTATTAATAGACAGATGAACGGGTAAACAAAATGTGTTTACATGTACAATGGAATATTATTCAATCTTAAAAAGTCAGGACATCTGACACATTCCACAATCCGGACAAACCCTGAAGACACTATGCTAAATGAAATAAGCCTGTCATTAAAGGACACATACTGTGTGATTTCATGTATATGAGGGAGCTAGAGCAGTCAAATTCATAAAGATAGAAAGTGGCTGCCAGGGGAAGGAAGGAAGAAGGAATGAGAAGCTATTAATTATTTACCACTAAATTGGATATTACTTATTGGACAGAATCAGTTCTGGAAGATGAAAAAAAATCCTGGAGATGGATGGTGGTGACGGTTGCAGAACAGCAGGGAATATACTTAATGTCAAGAAACCACACACTTAAAATGGTAAATTTTGTTACGCTTATTTTACCACAATTTTTAAAAAATGGCTATGTTGAGTCTGTTAAGTTATAAATGGCAGTAAAGCATACAACAAAACATCATTAAATGTCCAGTATTCTAAAACAAACTCTTTATTCTAAAATAAACTCTTTATTATTAAAGTGGAAAACCATACTCAGTCTTATTAAAAACACAGAAGTATCCAATGCACTATTTCATTTTTTCTAGGCTTAGACATTTTCCTTTCAGCCCCCGGCAGCCACTTTCTATGTTTATGAATTTGACTGCTCTAGCTACCTCATCGGGGAAGGCAATGGCACCCCACCCCAGTACTCTTGCCTGGAAAATCCAATGGACGGAGGAGCCTGGTGGGCTGCAGTCCATGGGGTCGCTAACAGTCGGACAGACTGAGCGACTTCACTTTCACTTTTCTCTTTCATGCATTGGAAGAGGAAACGGCAACCCACTCCAGTATTCTTGCCTGGAGAATCCCAGGGACAGGGGAGCCTGGTGGGCTGCCATCTATGGGGTCGCACAGAGTCGGACACGACTGAAGCGACTTAGCAGCAGCAGCAGCAGCTACCTCATATATACCCTCCCACCTTCTGCCTCTTTTTAAATAGAAAATAACTTCTTACTTGGGGCAGGCAGCCCACCACTGGATCGTTTATATTTGCTCTCCTTTAAAATGGATGTGATTTTATATAAATGACGGAAACCTGTTTTGCATTCAGAGGCAAAAATAAATTCAATTTCATCTTCATGACTTTGGGGAAAAACATGAAAGATGTCATGGATCTGTAAAATAAATAGATTAATTTACTATATACATTAATGAGAATACTACACAAACAATTTGACTAAGCCAGAAAGAAAGAAGAATTACTTGATAAACATTTTCTAAAATATAAGTAACTGTCAGATTATGGGGTATGGCATATGTACAATTACAGATTTTGCCTGGGCCTTTCATATTTACCTTACTTTAGTCAAAGACATCATCTACTGAAAAATAAATGTTTCCAAATGGAGAAAAATGAAAAATACAACCAAAAGCTGTTTCTTACTCACCATCTCTGCAATTCTTTGAAAAATGGGACAAAGTTTACTTAATGATATAAACTTTATTACAAGAATCATGAGAAAAAAATGTTTTTTTACTTTTCTTTTCCAGAGAGAAATAGTCTAACAATTTAAGGGAAAACAGATGTTATCTGTTAGGTGAATCACATGAAGCCTATATGCAGCCAGAGGAGAGTGAACTGGCTTTATTTATTTTGTACCTTGTGTAAGTTTTTTTCCATTAAACTGGAAAATGAAAGATTCAATCCCAAACTGGTATATTTTGGGACAGTCTACCAACTTAAAAGAGAAAGTTTTTTCTAGTCAGGACTCTCGTGGTACTCTCAGAGGCACTGGTGAGGTTGTGTTTTCAATATCTGATGTGTCCAGAAACAAGAGCAATTCAGCATCCAGGGAGATGTCATTGGAATGGCATCGACCTTTCATCTACAAACCATTCCCCATTCTGGAACCAATATTCACATTTGAAATGTTCAAACTAAGCAAATAACATTCAAAATTGCTGTGAACTTAAAAAATTTCTTTTGACAGTCTGCTATCAAGCTTCATTTAGTTTAGCATTCTGAGAAAATATTTAATATCAAGTATTACAAGAAAACATGTATACATTTATCCAGATGTCTGTTGTTTCTTCATAGATAATCAGTGGTGTCACAGAGTCAGGCACTGACTCGATGAATCTCTGTCTTTCCATGGCATCATCTTCTACTGGGATAAATAATTCAGGTGAGATCAACACTATCTGTAGGCGAGTTTGGGAGCGATCTAGTAGGATGGCCCATGCACTATTTAAATAAACAAAAGAAAAGAACAAAATAAAGCTCACTTTTGGAAAACTACTCCACTAATCTTTCCCCTAGCACCCATCAGTTATTTATGTAATCACAGTGACAGTATTGCTTTAGTATATGTTAAATTATCACTTACAAACAGCTAATGAAAAGTATTAGTTCATTCTACACTTATTTTTTAAGGTTTATTTTTAATTGAAGGATAATTAAAATACAGTGTTGGTTTCTGCCTTAGATCAACATGGATCAGCCAGAGGTACACATATTCCACTTATTTTTTTAAAGTTAAGCTTGAGTAGAGGATTTAAAAGTAGTTTTCTTTAAATTTCCAAAATCACAGATGGCCTTTGAAATTATTTTCTCCCTTTAATGTCAACAAATGCCAGCCCCATGAAAACTCCTGTTGTCCACATGAGACATAGGAAATACATGTAATCATCTTCACATAAGGCTGTACAAATATTTCTGCTTAAATTATACAATTAAAAAATACATATACTTACATATGAGCCTAAAAGTCCTACTTTTACCACAAATAACACTGAAATTGTCATTGGCTAAGTAAGAGACAGAAATAAAGTGCAATGCACCTATGCTTACAGGATTACAAGTCCACTGAGTTCAGGAAAAATTCTTTGTGTAGAACTAACTACCTTGTAAATGTACATATAAAAACAGCTGCAAAGGAAAGGAAGAGCCTAACAGCACAGACAGTTCTGGGTCCTAAAGTATTTGTAAAGAAGTGACAGTTTAACATACGCACTATTTTCCCTCTGGAGTCCATCCAGCTCTGGCAATATATTCAACTCCTTCAAACAGAATCTCAAAAGGCTGAATTAGTTCCTTATCTATGACATCTATAATCTATTGAAAAAGAAAAAAGGAATCTAGTTATAGAAGACTGATACTGGTCTACTTAAAGCACTACCTTTAACCACATGACATACTTGTTCAGTCTTAGGTACACAGGACATAGCAAAACCAGCAGTTTAAGTCTTGGGTTACCTTTATTGGTGTTCTTTATGTCTAAAAAAGTTCTAACTAAAAGAATTAGCACAGTCTAAAAGTTTTTTTCCATGAGTTTATACTAATAGAACTCTTGATAGTAACTGGTAAAATCAGATTTTAATCACTTTATAGACTTTAGTATGTAAGAAAAATAGTCTCTAGTTCTTTACATTTTAGTTTAAAATACTATATGTATAACATATTAGTGAAATGGTCTTGAGTAAGCAAACTTTTTTCCCTAAATAGTCTGGCTAATACACTTTAAAATATAAAATTTTAAAAATGAACAAGCTGAATATATTGTGCTCCAAAGAAGATATGCAAATGGCCAATAAGTACATGAAAAGATGCTCAACATCATTAATTATTAGAAAAATGTAAATCAAAACCACAATAAGATGCAACTTCAAATCCCCTAGGATGGCTATAAGACAAATAATAACAAGAGCTGATGAAGATGTGGAGAAGCTGCAAACCTCATACACTGCTGATGGAAACATAAAGCAGTGCAGCCACTGCGGAAACCGTTTGGAAGTTCCTCAAAAGGTTAAAATACAGAATTATAATATGACCCAACAATTCCACTCCTAGGTATCTAACCAAGAGAAATGAAAATGTATGACCGTACAAAAACTTGTACCCACATTATCAGTAGCATTATGTTTAGTAACCAAAATTTGGAAGAACCCAAATGTCTAAAGCTGATGAGTGGATAAATAAAATGTGGTATATATCCACACAATAGAGTATTTTTAGGTGATAGAAAGTAGTGAAGTGCTGTTACTTGGTGCCACAGGATTAGTGCTTGAAAATAAGATGTTAAGTGAAAGAACAGACTAGATACTGTATGATTCCATTTATATGAAATGTCCAGAACAGGTAGATCCACAGACAGAAAACAGATTAGTGGCTGCCTAGGGCTGAGGGGCATGGAGAAGTTTGGGGGTGATGACAAAGGGATGTGAATTTCCTTTAGGAGTAAGGAAAATGTTCTAAAATTGACCGTGGTGACAGCTGCACAAATCTTGAGAATATACTAAAAGCCATTTTAAACTTTAAATGAGTGAATTATATTGTAAGCTAATTATACTTCAGTAAAGCTGTTTTTAAAAAGTCTAGCAGAGAAGATTGTTTTTTTAATTAATTATGTGTACATTAAGCTTATGGGGCTTCCCTGGTGGCTCAGAGGTTAAAGCGTCTGCCTCCAATGCAGGAGACCCGGGTTTGATCCCTGGGTCAGGAAGATCCCCTGGAGAAGGAAATGGCAATCCACTCCAGCACTCTTGCCTGGGAAATCCCATGGATGGAGGAGCCTGGTGGGCTGCAGTCCATGGGGTCGCTAAGAGTGGGACACGACTGAGCAACTTCACTTTCACTTAAGCTTATAGGCATCTGACGGGAAAGCAGCAGTATAAAAGACATGAGGGATATTTAATCTAAGACAGACAACTATTCAACACAGAGGATAACTTATCAGTCAATAACCACTATTTAAGAAATACTGATCTGGAGAATTAACAAAGGCAAAGAGGAAAAACTACTGGAAAGAAATGGTAAATATGCATCTCCCCATATTCCTAACTTGGGAACCAGTAAGAAAGTTTTCAAAGTAGAAAATGAAGTCAACCTGAAATCATGATCTACAGATGTCTCAGCAAGTTCCACAAGTCCAAAATATAAGAAAACATATCTACAATCTCTGTTGACAGACAAAATGATACAAAAAGTTAACTCAGCATTTTATACTTACCCTTCCTTCAGCATCAATCAGTATTTCTGACATCTTAAAAGTGACTTTAGGATTTGCTGTGCCTTTAGGAAGAGATATAAACAAATAGTAATAAAAAGCTATTCAAATTAATTTTGCCAGATGAATCCTTTTTAGTCAAATCAGGAATCTTGCATTTAGTCAGGGCTTTATTACATAAAAAACTCAAAATTCTATCTCAAATTCATAATTTTCTATATGACTATAAAAGGAGCCAAAAAACATTAGGAATTAGTAGGCAATGAAGGGGAATCCTATATCATTTCACAATTGAAATGCTATAAATAGCAACACGGGGAAAAAATTGCTAATTTATTAAGAACATAATCCCTTAAAAATCTTTATTTTGTAGCAAAGATACTTCTTTATCCGTTCCTTGAAATAATCAGTTTTGTGCACTTCCCTACTTTTGAAGTAATTTAAAAGGATCAGCCTATAATTAAAAAAATCTGCTTCAGAGAAACTTAACAATCTATCCTTCGGTCTGTAAAGGATCAATGTTAACCAAACTTTTGAATGAATGCAGAAGAATCTTGTTTGAAAAGTAGGAATGAGTGTATATAAACATCAATGGAATGCAGTACCTGTCTTAGGATAACGGAATGAATCTGCTCTCCTTGTTTCCAACATAGGGGATGTAACATGAATAATTTCCACCTCAGATTCATCATTTTCTTCATATAGAATTCTAAGAATTTTACTGCCACTGGGAGCTTAAAAGGAAATTAAATATTGAAAATTTGGGAGCACTATGCCAGAAAATCATCACAATTGACCATTCCCTCTAGTATTCTATTTCCCATAGTAAAAAATAGTTTACATACAAAATATACTCCCTTTCATGTATGAAAATACTACTAATCTTTGCAGTAGCAAGGTGAGTTACTGCTAAGCCACTTTTATTGGTTAAAGGTTACTACTCTTGGAGATAAAAACTGAAGATCAACACACAGACACACACACACGTGCGCACGCACGCGCGTGAAGAAACAGATTTGGAAGAAACAGATTTGTCTCTCTCTCTCTCTGAAACAGATTTGTGAAGTATTTCAGTTCCTGTATACCTTAAAATGCATTCCTTTCAGGAATTATTATTTACAATATTTTCTATAAAAAATAAATCCCACTTTAAAAGAGTCCAGGTTTTTTTAATGGTTTCTCTAATTCATGTCATAATCTTGTTCTAACAACATAGTTATAGCAAAATATTTTACATCTTAAAATGTCAAAATCTAAGATATGATTTGAATATACTTTTCATGGTCCCTTAGAGATGTGTTCAGAATGCTACATGCAATCCATTAGTGGGTCATAATCAGCATTTAAAAAATAAGACAAGCAAAAAAAATATATGAGTGCATTACATGTAAGATTAAGCATTGCTTCATGAAATTTTGTTTTCAGTTTTATATAGAATATATGTACAGTGTATTAGGCTAGAATGTAAAGCAAATTTCTAACCAGATCACAGTCAAAAAGTCTGAAAGCTTCTGCTTTAGAGAGCTGTTTCTCAGCTAGTGAAATACTTGTGAATTCACAAAGAAAAAAGGAAATTTTGCCTTTTTTTCCTGATCCATTCATATACTAATTTGGCCATCTGTTCATGCAGACTCTCTAGGCAATCCTATATTTTTATAGCAGCTCCCACTGAAGGGTGGTATTTTCAGTTGCCACCAACCAGCTTCTAGATGAAAAACTGGCGGGACTTCCATGGTGGTCCAGTGGTTGAGACTCTGTGCTTCCAAGGCAGGGGGCACAGGCTCGATCCCTGATAGAGGAACTAAGATCCCATAAGCCACATGGTGCAGCCAAAAGATTGAAAATGAAAAAAAGAAAAACTGGCAAGGAGAGTTGAAGGACCTGGGGCACTGAACCATAACACAACTAACTGTTTTCATGAGAGTTCATTATGGCGGTGTACAGCCTGAACATCCGCAGTAACTACTGCTGAGATCCAGTCTTCACTTAAGAATCTACTGTTCAGAATTAAGAATCTGTGCAGTTAACTGCTGGTAGTTGAATCTCATAATACTTTAACTGACTTATAGTATATTATTTTGAACCCTCTTACTTGTTTCAGCTTCTGGACACCACCAATAACCAGAGTATCTATCAAATTCTTCTTGAAGAACAAAGGTAGCAACTCCGGCTGATCTGGGATCCTCTTCCATGTTGGCTAGCTCTAAACAAACATAAAGGCAAAATTTTCAGAGAAGTTCTCATCTTTTCACAGGTACAAAGCAGAATGATCCATTTATTTTGAAAGGCAGCTATAGTATCATGGTGAACTGTGAAGCCAAATGGACTGAATTCAAATCTGGATCCCATCATCCACCAAATGACTGATCCTGGGCAAATCACCTGATCACATTCCGTTGCAGTGTCCCATTTGTAAATGGGAATAACAGCCTACCTTATATGGTTGTTATGAGGACTAAATGAGCTATTTTTCATAAAGTCCTTACAACAAAGCCTGAACCATCATAGTATGTGCTCCATAAATGTCAGGTTTTATTTTCCCATTTAGCTAGGACCATGGGAAAGAGAATACACAAGAAAGGTCATGGTGCCTTGTAACTCTCCTAAGCCTACCAAGACACAGAATATTTCCATTCTCATGTCCCTTCCCAGTCGGTGTCCATTCCTGCCTTAGAAGCACCACTGATCTGATTTCCATCACCAAAGGTCAGTTTTACATATTCCAGGCTTTCATGTAAGTGAAATCACACAGTACATACGTTATGTTGGTTGCTGAGTGGTAATCCACTGTATATCACAGTTTTTTTATCCATTCATCTGTTAAGGGACATCTGAACAGCTTCCAGTTGCTATTATGAATGAAGATGCTAAAATCATTCATTTTTCTGACACTAGTCACCTTTATTGGGGTGTTCACAGAATTCAAGTTATCTCTCCATCTCAAAAACTTCACATTCCACAGTGAGTTTGTGTACAAGTAAATATATTCTTGTATAGTTTCTATGAGACTTGATCTTACAACAAAACAGAAGTCTGATACATCAGTTTCAGCTAAGAATTTTATTTTCAATTCTGAAACTCACACATTTGCTCAGAAAAAATTTATCTGAAGCAAACTAAGTATTTGTTTAAAAAATGTCATTTATCAATTTATAAAAAATGTAAGATTTTAGTTTAATCTTATTTGATGTTTAAAGTTTACTCTGCAGAAAAGGTTTTTGTGTTTTTCCCTGAGATTTCTGATTTTCATTCAAGTTTTCTGATCAGTCAATATACTGACAGAAGTTTGAATTATCCCCATGGAAACTCTGATATACAGTGATAGGTTAAACACTTATAGGTCTTCTGACATTTATTATATTCATAGGTTTCATCCAATCCTAACAGTTAGCTAAGCTATGTGCATTTAGCCAACAGACCAAAATCTGTAAGAGCTCAACAGAAATCATTCTTGTATGAAAATCTTTGTGAACATGTGTTTTCATTTTTTTGAATAAAAACCTAGGACTGGAATGTCTGGGTAGTGTGATAATTTTATGTTTAAATTTATAAGAAACTGCCACATAGTTTTCCAAAGTATCAGTATTATTTTATACACTTACTAGCAATGTATGAAAATTCTTCTCCAATTCTAATGGGTGTATAGTGATATTTCAGTGAATTTAATTTTATAGGTTAGTTTCAATGTATTATTTTTTTATCTGTATTTTCTATATATTGTCTGAAAAGAATGTGTAATATGAACCAGTTGCTCCTTACCAAAAAATTTTGAGAAGGAACTGGCAGAAGAGTGGGACACCACTAGTGGCTAAACAACAAATATTGGTTTCTATACACACGCGTAAAAAAAAAGAAACTGGCACTCTTAACATAAGTAAACTACTATATATAAAATATTAGATAACCCCAAAGGACTTACTGTAAATCACAGGGAACTCTACTCAATATTCTGTAATAATCCAAATGGGGAAATCATTTGAAAAAGAATAGGTATAACTGAATCACTGCTATACACCTATACACTAACACAACACTATAAATCAACTATACTCTAATATAAAATAAAAATCAAGTGAAAAAACAACAAAATTTTGAGTCCAGAAGTGTTCAGAACACAGAATCTGGGGGATTCTTTTCATGTTTATATATCAACACATAATTACATCATATCTCCAGCAGGGTAATCAAATACACTAATATTTCTGCAGCAAATTTAGGAATAAGCAAACTAAGGAGGATTAGGACTATAAATAACCTCAGGTCAGTTCAGGTCACATCTTGCCACCAAAGAAGTTTTCACACCAACTTAATCAAAACTAAGCTCCGTTTTCCGGGTTTCTGAATTTTGTAATTAATGATGTAGCCATCAGTGCTCAGCTTTCTTGGATCATTCAACGACTCCAAAGTTATACCCCCCATACTGTTCTATGTTTTGTTCTCCTGTAGCTGTGATAATAGGTATCACTCATTTGTATCTCTCTATCACTTGTTACAGGTGTCGCTGGTGATGACCTCAATCACTAAGATTAATTAGATGAATAAATGGTATCACCTTGTTCTCCCAATAAGATTATGTCCTTTGAGAGTAGAGGTTGGTATGACATTACTTTTAAGTTTCTCTATTATACAAGGCAGAGAACAAGCAAATGCACACGCTGAGTGACTAATAAACCTACGCAAAAGAAGACTTTATTTGGAAATTTATTGTGATGAGAGAAATAAAAGTGATGATGCTTACTCTCTACCTACTTTCCTAAATAAACAAATTTCAGACCCTGTCTAAAACACCTCGCAAATATTAAAACTTCAATAACAACCTATGAAGACATGCTATTCATTAACCTTTTCACAGATATGAAAACAAAGATAGGTTAAACAACTTACTCAAAAGAACAGAAGTAAAAAAAGAGTAGATGAGACTCAAATCTAGATATTCCATTTCTAGATGGTATTTTTAACTACTATACTAACCCTGAAAATAAAAAATATACCATAGACCTACATGCACAGAAAATAAATTAATAAAAATACTATTATAAAATGTGGGCTTCCCTGCTGGCTCGGTGGTAAAGAATCTGCTTACCAATCCAGGAGACCCAGGTTCAGCGCCAGGTCTGGGAAGATCCCATATGCCACAGAGCAACTAAGCCCGTGCACAACTAATGAGTCTGTGCTCTAGAGCCTGTGAGCGCGAATACCGAGCCCACATGTATCAACCACCGAAGCCCACGCGCCTGCAGCCCTTGCTCTGCAACAAAAGAAGCTACCACGATAAGCAGCCTACACATGGCAACGAAGAGCAGCCCCCACTCACCCCAACTATGGAAAAGCCTACGCAGCAGCGGAGACCCAGCACAGCCAAATATAAATAAAACTGTTAAAAAGAAAAATGCCACACAAGAGAATCACTTCTCAGATTTACAAAATAAATTCCAACACACACACACACACACATCCAGCAGGATTTCAGTGGCTTCTACTTTAAATTCTGCCAATTTTCACAATAATCCTGTATGGAAAACAATTCTACTGAAGGAAAAAATATACAGACTAAAAACATGCCTTATTTCTAACAGTCACTGTCAACATAGTGAATCTCTAATGTTTGTTGAAACCATGAACAAATGGCTAGGATTTCCAACCCAGATTTACTAACTACTAACCTAAACTTTGTTTTGCCAGTGGTAGCTGTCCTGACTTCCTGACTCGATGAAGACTCATTAAACACCAAAATACGGACATTTTACCTAAAAATTTCCCTACTCCACCCCCTTTTCTCTATTCTACCCCCTAGTTTTAGGTTGTTAAAACCTGGGTATTTACAGTATCTACACTAGTTAAGCTTTGCCCTCTCTCTAGACTTTCACTTCTCAAATATAACTTTCACAAAGTATTCAGAACAAGTTATCTACAGTATGACTCTGACCACACTACTCAAGGGCTCAAAGTTTTTTCCAGTGAACCCCCATATCATGATAAAGGCCATGTTCATTTACATAAGAAACTGTCCACCCTTCTCCTTGCCCTTATGTTCCAGCCTCATCTTTCTCTATATCTTGACTCATACCTCATACTTTAGGAGCCCAGGACTGCTTCTAATTCATACAAACTATGGTGCCTTCTGCATCAGGGCCTTTCCAGGCTGTCCTCTCGCCTGGAGTGTACTGGCTAAGGTACAGTCACTATCTGAGAGGATTTTAAGTGGCAGCTCTTCAGGTAAGCCTCCTGGGACCACTACTCTGGCTTGTACTCTTATGACACCTAATGTTTGCTGTTTATCATTCTGTTTTGTTATTTGTTTATAAAGTTTCCTGTAGGGCCAGGACTATGTCTTATTCAATTCTGTATCCTTAGTTCCTGCCACATTGTCTGGCACACAGGAACTTGATATATCTTTGTTGATTCACAATGGTTACAACAGATTTCTTGACTTAAATTCAGTGTTTTAAATCAATGTAAGCTGTTCAGGAAAAGGCTTCTTCTATAACACTGACTATCCTAATGATGAAAAAACTGTTGCCAATACACTATCATATTCTAAAATAATTTATTAAGGAAGATGCCCATGCCCAATAAATCAGTCAAACCCCGGGAGATAGTGAAGGACAGGGAGGCCTGGTGTGCTGCAGTCCACGGGGTTGCAAAGAGTTGGACACGACTGAGCAACTGAACAACATGACCATCAAATTATGGGAAAGTTGGACAATAAATTTTTTTTTTAATTTTTATTTTTACTTTATTTTACTTTACATGGACAATAAATTTTTAGAGGGACTGTCCTTCATCATGAAGCTTAACATTAAGGTCTATTTCCATGTTAAAAAAAAACCACTACTTCCCTTCTTTCATTTGTATAAAAGCTTTAGAGGAAAAAGGAAAAAAATCCATATCATTTCTGTGCTTTTAGTGAAAGTGGCTCAGTCATGTCTGACTCTTTGCGACCCCATGGGCTATATATATAGCCCAAGGAATTCTCTAGGCCAGAATACTGGAATAGGTGGCCTTTCCCTTCTCCAGGGGATCGTCCTAACCCAGGGATCGAAACGAGGTCTCCTGCATTGCGGGCGGATTCTTTACCAGCTAAGCCACAAGGGAAGCCCTTTTAGTAGTGCTTAGCATTATTAAAGTCATTTCAATAAAAATTAAATATTTCCAAAACACAGAAAGTTTTATTTTTCCTATTATGACAAAATAACTAAGCAGGCTCTCCAAAAAGGGAAAATAAAATTTTAAGTAGTTCTTACAGTGTGTATTGAGTATTACTGTTTTCCTAAAAACAAGATTTTTTAAATTAAATTTTATTTCAATCAGAGAAGTGCTACTGTTGTGCCGTCTGAAAATAACCATTAAAACAAGGTAGCGTTACAATGATTCTTTTTGTTTGTTATTTCATTTTTGGTGGTGGTAGAGTTAGTTATTTCTTTTACCCCATAGGAAATTTCATGTAACCTAGTGTTCTCAGAAACTTGTATTCTTTTTGTTGTCTAAGCTTCACTATCATCTTTTTCTAAGGGAAGCCCTTTCTAAGGTTTACTGAGGTATAACTGACATTAAAAGTGCATGCATTGAATATATACTTGATTATTTTGGACATATGAAGACACCTATAATATCAGCAAAATCAAGACATTAAACATAGCCATCAACTTCAAAAAAAAACCAAGTAGCATTCTATAGGTGATATATATAACTTTATAAAAAAAAGTTGTATTTGTTTTTTAATTTTAAAGATTTAAATTTAAAATATAAAGATCATCTAGCATGCTTTGATTTCAAAATGTAAGCAAAAGCAAATTAAATTTAAAAAATACTTTTTAGGAAAATTGATTTGAAGAACCTGAATTACCATTGTGCACATAAGTGAGCCTCCTTTCTTCTCTCGTTACAATGTTTGATATCCAAATATCATTGCTATGTATAAAAGCAATCCAGTCTGGATCAGCTGGGCATAGTTTTGGATCCATCCGAATGTTGGGACAACTAGTCTCCACTAAATTAGGCCGTAAGGGTTGTTGCTAGAAAAGTAAACAACATTTAAAGGCAAGTATCAGGCTTATACATACGTATTTACATACATACAATACAGGGTGTTTACTGGCACCCTTCCTATACAATGAATAATAATCCCAAGTATAATATCAACTGTGATAACTGCTCTCCAGAAAAATGTACTTATATGCCTTAACTTATAAGAAACGAATCATTTTTTTCCTATGAATTAATAAGCTAAGCATAACAGGAATGGAAATAAAGACAATATAACAGCACCTCACAAATTTTGTTGACCAAACCTGTTAAATAGAGTAATTATCATTTGTTGCATACTTTTATTAAACTTATATGCCTATTTCACTTATTAAATGTTTCCATTTTACCAGTATAAAATAATCTGTTCATAAAATTGTAATGAAAGCTAGAAGCATCACAATTCTATCAGAAGAANGAGCTGCAGGCTCTCCCAGGTCCCTTGCTGTGAGCTCAACTTGTCTTTTCCGAGGTGGAGAACACGAGAGAGAAATGGTCAGGTGGCACATGGAATGGCCCAGGGATCAGGGTAAACTTCTGGGTATGACTTTGGACCATGTTAATAAAAGAATATTTTCCAAGGGACTTTTTTTTCCCAGAAGACATCTTGGCATACATGGACATAATTGTAAACAGCATCATTTTAATTGTACCAACATCAATGTGCATTATACACCTACTTACTCCTTATGAAATTTTCTTCAGTCTCATCTGCAATACTTAGTAAAGCACCTCCTTGCATCTGGCATGAAGAATGAGCCTCGCTCCAGGACAGGGAGGAAAGCAGGTTGAATTGGTAGCAAATGCGTGAATGGAGATCCTTCTCCCAGACCGCATCGCAGCCCACCTTTGTGGATGCTGAAAACAAAATCCATTAGAACTTTATAACCTTATTTTATCTATACAGTGATATACTTCTGAGATTAATTTGAATGGCATGATTCCAACTTGTAATTCCTAAAACTTCAGTGCTCTTATCTATTCTTGATTAGGTTTTTATGACAAAAATCTGTATTGTTTTCCCACTGGCACTTTATGATAAAACTTGTTCAAGATTTAAAGGAAATTCAATAAATTATCAATAAAGAAGCTCTGGCCCCTTCTGGGGGGAAAAAAAAATTAAAAAATAAAACTATTTATTGAGATGAATTAAGCTTTTAGAAGAACTGTAAAGGGATTGTCTTGTGATATGATTATCTTTGAAAATTCAACTCAGCAATTACACAAAAAATGGCACACTGCTTCCTTTTACTAACTCTTCCTACATAACAAGTGTTTTCAGTATTTTAGAATTATATAACCAATGTCACTGAAAAATTATTAACTAAAACTTGGAAATTAATACCCATATTTCCTATTTTCTGTACTACTAAGTTAGTGGTAAATAACTGGTAAGCAGAATTTTTAAACTTCACTATCCTTCTGATTTGGACACAAATAATTTTAGGACACCTAACAGTTTATCAGGTAGTAAAATCAACTTACAGTAAATCCTTGTGGCCCTCCATCTTTTACATGGTAAATTCCACTACCAGCTTGAAACAGAAATGTTCCACTTCCTTGGTGATAATCATAAGAAGCAATTCCAACTGTTCCAATGCGTTTTCTTTCCCGTAACAGTTCTTCTTCTCGAGAATACATTCCATAGTCCAGTGTCGCCTAATGCAGAAAGAGAGAGGTCTCCTATTCCATTTTTCTGAAAGCCAGCTTTTTGCTTTTATTAATAGCACTGAAATTCTAGCATCTACAGTATTACTGAGTTTACGTTTTGAATGATCCCAAAATTTGTTACAACTTTAAACAAATTAATTTTGGGAAGTCTGCTGAAAAATTTGGTAAAAGGTCCCTAGAGGAATACTGCATACATTAGAGAGCAAGAGTTAAATCCATCACTTTGACTTGGCATTCAAGATCTCCTACAACTTAAATGTTAATACAGCAGCTCTGCATGCATTTAAGAGGAGACTCTGAAGTAGTTTAATTTCTTCAAAAGTAGTTTTCTTCACTTTCAGAGTAGTAATAAACCATCTATTTCAGCACTGTGAAGATTAACTTAGATAAAAATATGTAAAATGTTTATTAGCACAATGACTGGCACAGAGTAAAGTTCTCAAACATCAGCTGTCATTAGTACCTTTCCACTACATCCACTAATACTACTCTAATAAAATCCCAGGTCAGGCCCATCACATTACTGATGTAAAACCCAGTATGTGGTATTCTGGCTCCTGGCCTTTGTTCCATTTCTCTTCACACCAAGAGGCCATTTTTCTTTCTATCCATCTGAGTTTTACTGTTATCCCAAAACCTTAGTCCTAAATCAACGCTGGCCAGGAAAGTTTCCTGATATTTATATAAGAGTTACTATCTCTTTTACTCATTTGGCTATAGTTTTGTTTTTCACTTTCTTTCAGTAAATGAATTAAAAAAAAACCTTGAGAGCAGAATCTGTCTATTTTTGTTTTCCCACTTAAAGCAACAGCTAAAATCTCCCTCAAAGAATATTTGTAATTAATGACTGATGATGATGAGGGGCCTTCCCAAACTAAAAGTATTATCTGATACATATATATTTAATTTCACATGTATAAGAAGAAACATAAAGAAAACAAATCTAGTAAGTGCTAGTTTTAAGAATTTATATCCACAGCTTCCCTAAGAGCTCTTTATGATAAATAAAGGGATAAATAAGGGAAACAGACATGGTTTCTGCTATCAACGATTATTTTATTTTATTTAGCCATGCCACAGCTTGTAGGATTTTAGTTTCCAAATCAAACTTTGGTCTCCCACAGCAGATGCATGGAATCCCAAACACTGTACCATCAGGGATGTCTCAAGGACTAATACTTTAAAAGTAGTCAAGTTTATATAGCTGGAAAAACACATAATTTAAAAAGATACATGCAACCCAACATGCACTGCGCCACTATTTACAACAGCCAGGACATGGAAGCAACCTAAATATCCATCAGCAGACAAATAAACAAAACAGATATGGTACATATGTATGTACAATGGAATATCACTCAGCCACAAAAAAGGATAAAATAATGCCATTTGCAGCAATATGGATGGACCCAGAGATTGCCACACTGAGTAAAGTCAAAGAAATGATGCTGCTTATGTGTGGAATCTAAAAATAAATATAGATACCAAGTAAGTGGGAGGAGGGATAAACTGGGAGACTGGGGCTGACATATACAGCCTATTATGCATAAAGCAGATAACTGGCAAGGACCTACTCTACACCACAGGAAGCTCACTCAGTATTCTGTAACGGCCTATATGAGACAATAAGATAAAAAAGCGTGTATATGTAAATGTGTAACTGATTCACTCTACTGTATACCTGAAACTAAGATAACACTGTAAGCCAACTATACGCTAATAAAAATTTTATAAATAAAATAATCATATGGATTGAAATCCTTGTATTTTCCTCTCAACTTTATGGTAAGCCTAAAATTGCTTTAAAAAATCATTTTTAATGAAAAAGAAAAGTATGTATGCATATCCAAATCTATTAAATCGTACACTTGAATACTTGCAATTTTTATATGTCAATTATACCTCAATAAATCTTTAAAAAGTGAAACCATATAAAGCATTAGATGAAAACATGGGTAAATTCTTTTATAACCCGAGTGTAGAAAAACTGTCCTATGATAGAAGACAAACTCTAGAAGCAATATCAAAAGGATACATTTTATCATACAAAAATCTTTCATGTGCTGCCTGAACACATGCACATACACACACACACACCATAAAGAAAGTAAAAATACAAATTACAACTTCATGAAAACATCTGAAACTATATCACAAAGGGTTAATATCTCCAGGAACTAAAAGGCTTCTAAAAATGAAAAAAGGACCACGTTACATAAAAATGGTTTATAGACAAAAAGATGATCAACTCTCCCTATTAAAAAAAAGCAAATTAAACTACAATTGGGATAGCATTTCTATCAGATTTGCAAAAAATCCAAATGTCTGACTACAAATTGTGTTGGAGAATCTATGGGAAAACAGGTACAATTATTCCTTGCTGATGGAAATTCATAATGGCACAGCTCCTATGGAAGGAAATTTGACACCTTGCAAAGTTACAAAACCATGTACCGTTTGGTCCAATGATTTCGGCTCTAGGAATCTAGTTTAAAGATACACTGGCAAAATGTAAAAAGTTGTATGCCCAAGCCATTTTACTGCAGTACTATTTATAATACAAAGATTGAAAATAACTAAAATGTCCATCAAGAGGGAACTGGTTGAATATGATTTGTCTGTACAACACAACACAAATGTAAAATGTATACAGCTTGTCCCTCAGTATCTAGTACCCAAATCAAAGTCTCTTAATACCATTTTCCTCTAAAGGAAGCAGACAGATATGGCTGATTCCAAGCATGGAAAAAGCAATGTGAAAGATGATCATGAAACAGCTCCATACCACCAAGTAAGAGAAATACCAACTACTACCAGGATCATGTTAAAATGATTTGATATGTCAAGTTGACGGGGATTCTAATAGTCAAAAATAAGATAATTTGTACAATAAGAATAAGAACTGTCGATGGATCAAAAGATACCAAACAGGCTTACACTGTAAGTTAATAAAGATATAAAAATGAAAACAAAATACAATACTCTCCAAAACTCCTAATTTGTCACACACAGAAGACTGTGTTTGAAAAATGGGAAATAAAGGAAAGAAACATCCTGCCTTTCTATCGTGAACTCTTCCTCAGGATAACTGAATAATTGTTGAATAGCAGTTTTCTCTTTATAGAAATTTCTCAGTTAATAAATGAAGAAGGAATGATAAAAACTCACTCTTTTATAATAGATCTAGGTAATGATCAAATGATGCTATCTATCATCACAAGCAACTAAAGCTCTATATGACTTTTGATGGGGGCATACAACATTATTGATGAAGTATTCTTACTTTTTAAATTGTACAAAAATATATATATACATATAAATAACAAATTTACCACCTTAACTTTTTTAAGTGTACCATTCAGTACTGTTAATTATATTCACATTGTTCTGCAATCCCCTCCAGAACTTTGCCATTTTGCAAAACTGAAACTCTATATCCATTAAACTTATTAAACAGCACCTCCTCACTTTTCTCTCCCTCACTCCCTGGCAACTACCATTCTGGTAGTCTATTTGACTACTTTGGGCATCCCATATAAGTGGAGTCATACAGCGTTTGTCCTTTCGAGATTGGCTTATTTCACTTATCATAGTGTCTTCATGGTTCCCTTGATGTTGTAGCATGTTACAATTTCCTTCCTTTTTAAGGCTGAATAATATTCTATCACATGTATATGCCAGATTTTGTTTATTCATTCATCTGTCCATGGACACTCTGGCTATTATGAATTATGCTGCTATGGACATGGTGTAGAATTATTTGTTCAAGACCTTGCTTTCAATTTTTTTGATCTGTAAAGTAGTCTTGGGTGGGGAGGGGAAGCAAACCTGTGTCTCATCAAGCTTCTAGATCTGACTACCTATTTCTATTTATAGGAAATATAGGCAACTGAAGAATGTATCAAATAACACCATAGGAATACAATCAACATAACAGACCCTCTTTCTTCAATAGATAAACCGCAATGGGGAGAAAAGGACAGAAAGAAAATCAGAGGACTAAAAGTAAAAGAAATTAAGAAACCTATCAATCAAATGTGACATATGAAACATTTCAATCCTATTTAACAAACCAAGTGTAAAAAAAAGAGAACATTTATCTAAAAATCAAGAAAATTTGAATATTTCATATGAAGAAATAATGATTTTTTAAGATATGATGATACTGTGGTAATGTCTACAAAGAATATACATTCTTTAGAGACATGATCTATTTAGGAGTGAAATGATATATTTGGGAGCTCTTTCAAAATAATCTGAAAAGTGGGAGTGGGGACTGGTAAGGCTGTAATGAAACACTGATGGCCAAGATGTGATAATTGTTAAAACTAGTTCACATGGGATTCTACTTTTGTATGGTTTGAAATGTTCCATAATAGACCTCAAAAAAAACCCACAAAAACCTCTGACTCACTAATTTACAACCTATTCTATATGAAAATTACCATTATTTTAGTTCAACACACTGTTCTTAGAATAAGAAATGTTTCTGCTTTAAAAAAAATCACAAACCAATGTAAAAAACAACATCCTTGATAAACAGTTATAGTCAAAATGGTTAGCTGTCATGGAAGCTATTTTTTCTTTTTTTTACTAAGAGAAATATCACATTTTGGTTCATTTAGCCCAAATATGCCATTCAATAATATTCAATGTAAAAATATTAAGTAAGAACCTAAAAGGCAAATAACTGTACCCAAACTATGATACTGTTCTTTTGATGTTTTCGACCATTTACATTTTGTCTAAAGACAAAATATTGAAGGAAAAAAACCTTTGATTTTCCCTAAACTGAATCATGCTATTTAGAAACAAAAACTGAACTTAGTACCTTTATTTAATCCTTGTATTAGTACTGTTACTAAATATCAGAACTACAAATTCAATTTAAAGATTTAAATAAAAGCTTTCTGGAAATATATATTACTTCTTTCATGTGAACAATTCTTTCCCAAAATGTGAGAACCATGTAACTAGCAAGTTTACAGAAGGGAAAGGTGGTTAAACAGGGAGAAGATAGTTTAAAAAAAAAATCTGGGAACTTCCCTGGTGGTCTAGTAGTTAAGAGTCCATGCTTCCACTGCAGGGGGTGTGGGTTTGATCCCTGGTAGGGGAACTAAGATCCTACATGCCACACCACACTGGGTAGCCAAAAAAAACTGTATTATATTAATAACATCTAATATCCCTAGTCTCAGATATTGAGAATTAAATGAAATTTCAGGATCATACACAGAAAAACATAAAAATATTTTAATTCTTTTTTTATACTATGGCTTATTGGTCTTTTAAAATTATTTTTATTTATTATTGCTTTATTAACATATATCTCAATTCCTTGATTCATATCTACTTCAAATATAAGATCCCAATTGAATCTCTGCCCCTAAATAAATGCAATACTAAAAACATACACAAAATCATCATAATAACATTTAATCCTACCTGAAAAAGATCCAAAAGAGGCTTCCAAGAGAGCATTAAGACTGCTGCTCTGTTGATGGTTTTGGGAATTTCAGAATAAAACAGTGTATTTTCTCTGTTCTCACCAGACATAGCTATGAAAGAAAGCAATCATTTTTTGTTACTTTAAAAAATGGCAATCTGTTTACTACAATCACAGCAGTAAGTACACAATGCCTCTTACAAACTGCAGGATGCTGTACTCTGTGGGACCTATAACGCATGTTAACAAGGCAGAGATGTGCACGTCATACGCCATGGCAGTTTTCTTCAATAAAACCCAGGCTCCCAAAAAATATTCAAATTTTAGGCCTTCTCAAAGCAAACATAAAAGGTGTATAAGATGTTATAAGGGTTAAGTGTCATTTTTAGTTTTTTTTTTTAAATTGTTAGTGTCTTACAAATTGGCAACAGACTTACTAGATTTCAAATGGGGGTGCTTTGTGACAACTTCAGATGATTAAGCTTCTTTTTCTGAATCATTTACAGTATTTATTTAGAAATATACATAGGTCTAACTGAATTTGAGTTTTTCTTCAATATAAATATCTATCACTATAATCACTAATAAGCTTCAAATGAAAGGACATTCACATTAAAACAACACAGAATCTGGTATCTGATTTGCTAAAAGTCTCTTTATCCTTTATTCAGGAACTGGGAAAGAAAGAAGTCCATACTAAGAAGTAGAAGACGGGTCTATTCTGTGAAATCATAGGATAACTGAACGGGAAGATCACAGCAGTGTAGAATAAACTACATAACAGAGAGAAGTAACAGAAATACAACATGGTTATGAAGAGGTGAACCAAAGAAAACTCATAGTAAAATAAAGTCCTTCTACTCTACCATAAAGGTACCAGAAAGGTATCACTTCCAAAAAAAAGGTAGGGAGAGGAACAGAAAGTAAATAACACAGGAAGAACAAAAACTCTCTCCTAGCGGAATATATCTTCAGCCTTGTGTTTCTGATAATGGCAGAGAAGGTAGTTTGTGGAAGGACATGCTAACTTCCATGCTAACGCTTGCAAAGATTGGGGATGAGTCCCCAAAGATCCACAGCTTCCTGTATCCCTTTATTATCCTAAGTTTTACTTAAACCTTTCTTAGTCTGTCTTGCCTTAGTAAAAACTTAGTTATCAGCTGATACTTATTTTCAGCATTTGTGGGAGTGTTAGTGGCTCAGTTGTGTCTGACTCTCTTGCGACCCCATGGACTGTAGCCTGCCAGGCTCCTCTGACTATGGGACTCTCCAGGCAAGAATACTGTTGTGGGTCGCCACTTTCTTCTCTAGGCGATCTCCCCAACCCAACACTTACCTTAAATCTACTTTGCACATTCCAGAGTTACTTTGTTACAGATTTCTTAAGACAGGAGCCACTTATCCATACTACTCATAATCTTACAAAATATGATCATATCCTCTCTTTAAGCCTTTCCCTTCTAAGAGCTTTCAGTATGCAACTAGGATAAAGCTGGTTCTCATCTATTCTCAGTGAGAGTCATTTCCCACCATCCCTTCACATTCCCCTCTTAAAACTGCTACTGTTCCATGTCTTCTAGGATTCAACCATGACCAATAAAAATTTCTAATGTACACACACTCCAGCTCTGTGTAACACAGAATGACCTTTTCCCATTGTTTCTTTCTTGCTGACGCAACAGTATTTACTGGTGTCTGAAGTATATTAATTTGTTTTGAAACAAACTTACATGGAAAAATTAATATTCGGGTAGCTATAAAACACTTGAGCAAATAAAATGGCATACAACTTTCTTGAAAAGCTCATTATTTTAAAGAGGACTTCTCTGGTGGTCCAGTGGTTAAGAATCAGTCTGCCAATGCAGAGGACACGGTTTCAGTCGTTGGTCCAGGAAGACTCCACAAATCACAGGGCAACTAAACACACGCATCGCCAGCGTGGAGCCCACGCGCTGCAGATACTGAAGCCTTGAGCACTAAAGTCTGTGCTCCACAGCAAAAGAAGTCACTGCAATGAGAAGCCTGAGCACAGCAACAAAGAGTAATAACCCCTGCTCACTGCAACTAGAGAAGGCCCTTGTGCAGAAATGATGACCCAGCACAGCCAGAAATAAATAAATATTTTAAAGACTGACAACTTTCCTAACTCCATCTATAAATATAATGCAATCGTAACACAGTTTAAGTAGGATTGGGGGACAGGAGCTTTAAGCTAACTTAAAGTTCTCACAGAAAAACAAGCAAACAAAAATAATCACAAACAGTATGAAAAAGAGTAGTGACAAGTAGTTTGTTTACTATCAAACAGTAAAACATCTAAAGTTACAGTAATAATAGTAAGAACAGCACAGTATTGGCACTTGACTTGACAGACGGATCAATGGAGCAAAACAAAGTCCAAAGTACATAAGGATTTCAAAAAAATACAATCTGGAGTTGAAATAACCTTTTTAGATGTCTAGATGGGAAACAAAACTACATAAAAAGTAAAAATTTAACTACCAAAAAAACCCAACAACCCACAAATTTCTACAAAAGGGCAAAAGGCACCAAAGGCAAAAAAACATTCAACATTCAGGGAAAAAACTCAACATTCAGGGAAAAAATATCACAATGGATTAATTCCCTCACTGTACAAAAAAATGCTTTAAGTTGACAACAAAAGTTCCCACAACCCAATAAAAAATAGACAGTGATGACAAACAGATCAGTCACAGAAAAAAAAAAACACAAATGCCTTGTAAATATGTGAAAGGATGCTCAACTTCACTCATAGGAGAAATACAAATTAAAGCTACAGTGAAACATGGAGATATAATGAACAGCACGATGCCTATAATTAATAATACTATAGTGCATATTTGAAAGTAGCTAAGAGAATAAGTCTTATAGTTCTCATCACAAGGAAAAAATTTTTTTATTAACTGTATGGTGACAGATGTTAATTCGACTTATTGTAATGTTCATTTCACAATGTATACAAACATTGAATCATTATGTTGTANAAAATATTCAAATTTTAGGCCTTCTCAAAGCAAACATAAAAGGTGTATAAGATGTTATAAGGGTTAAGTGTCATTTTTAGTTTTTTTTTTAAATTGTTAGTGTCTTACAAATTGGCAATAGACTTACTAGATTTCAAATGGGGGTGCTTTGTGAAAACTTCAGATGATTAAGCTTCTTTTTCTGAATCATTTACAGTATTTATTTAGAAATATACATAGGTCTAACTGAATTTGAGTTTTTCTTCAATATAAATATCTATCACTATAATCACTAATAAGCTTCAAATGAAAGGACATTCACATTAAAACAACACAGAATCTGGTATCTGATTTGCTAAAAGTCTCTTTATCCTTTATTCAGGAACTGTGAAAGAAAGAGGTCCACACTAAGAAGTAGAAGACGGGTCTATTCTGTGAAATCATAGGATAACTGAACGGGAAGATCACAGCAGTGTAGAATAAACTACATAACAGAGAGAAGTAACAGAAATACAACATGGTTATGAAGAGGTGAACCAAAGAAAACTCATAGTAAAATAAAGTCCTTCTACTCTACCATAAAGGTACCAGAAAGGTATCACTTCCAAAAAAAAGGTAGGGGAGAGGAACAGAAAGTAAATAACACAGGAAGAACAAAAACTCTCTCCTAGCAGAATATATCTTCAGCCTTGTGTTTCTGATAATGGCAGAGAAGGTAGTTTGTGGAAGGACATGCTAACTTCCATGCTAACGCTTGCAAAGATTGGGGATGAGTCCCCAAAGATCCACAGCTTCCTGTATCCCTTTATTATCCTAAGTTTTACTTAAACCTTTCTTAGTCTGTCTTGCCTTAGTAAAAACTTAGTTATCAGCTGATACTTATTTTCAGCATTTGTGGGAGTGTTAGTGGCTCAGTTGTGTCTGACTCTCTTGCGACCCCATGGACTGTAGCCTGCCAGGCTCCTCTGACTATGGGACTCTCCAGGCAAGAATACTGTTGTGGGTCGCCACTTTCTTCTCTAGGGGATCTCCCCAACCCAGCACTTAGTTTTACCTTAAATCTACTTTGCACATTCCAGAGTTACTTTGTTACAGATTTCTTAAGACAGGAGCCACTTATCCATACTACTCATAATCTTACAAAATATGATCATATCCTCTCTTTAAGCCTTTCCCTTCTAAGAGCTTTCAGTATGCAATTAGGATAAAGCTGGTTCTCATCTATTCTCAGTGAGAGTCATTTCCCACCATCCCTTCACATTCCCCTCTTAAAACTGCTACTGTTCCATGTCTTCTAGGATTCAACCATGACCAATAAAAATTTCTAATGTACACACACTCCAGCTCTGTGTAACACAGAATGACCTTTTCCCATTGTTTCTTTCTTGCTGACGCAACAGTATTTACTGGTGTCTGAAGTATATTAATTTGTTTTGAAACAAACTTACATGGAAAAATTAATATTCGGGTAGCTATAAAACACTTGAGCAAATAAAATGGCATACAACTTTCTTGAAAAGCTCATTATTTTAAAGAGGACTTCTCTGGTGGTCCAGTGGTTAAGAATCAGTCTGCCAATGCAGAGGACACGGTTTCAGTCGTTGGTCCAGGAAGACTCCACAAATCACAGGGCAACTAAACACACGCATCGCCAGCGTGGAGCCCACGCGCTGCAGATACTGAAGCCTTGAGCACTAAAGTCTGTGCTCCACAGCAAAAGAAGTCACTGCAATGAGAAGCCTGAGCACAGCAACAAAGAGTAATAACCCCTGCTCACTGCAACTAGAGAAGGCCCTTGTGCAGAAATGATGACCCAGCACAGCCAAAAATAAATAAATATTTTAAAGACTGACAACTTTCCTAACTCCATCTATAAATATAATGCAATCGTAACACAGTTTAAGTAGGATTGGGGGACAGGAGCTTTAAGCTAACTTAAAGTTCTCACAGAAAAACAAGCAAACAAAAATAATCACAAACAGTATGAAAAAGAGTAGTGACAAGTAGTTTGTTTACTATCAAACAGTAAAACATCTAAAGTTACAGTAATAATAGTAAGAACAGCACAGTATTGGCACTTGACTTGACAGACGGATCAATGGAGCAAAACAAAGTCCAAAGTACATAAGGATTTCAAAAAAATACAATCTGGAGTTGAAATAACCTTTTTAGATGTCTAGATGGGAAACAAAACTACATAAAAAGTAAAAATTTAACTACCAAAAAAACCCAACAACCCACAAATTTCTACAAAAGGGCAAAAGGCACCAAAGGCAAAAAAACATTCAACATTCAGGGAAAAAACTCAACATTCAGGGAAAAAATATCACAATGGATTAATTCCCTCACTGTACAAAAAAATGCTTTAAGTTGACAACAAAAGTTCCCACAACCCAATAAAAAATAGACAGTTATGACAAACAGATCAGTCACAGAAAAAAAAAAACACAAATGCCTTGTAAATATGTGAAAGGATGCTCAACTTCACTCATAGGAGAAATACAAATTAAAGCTACAATGAAACATGGAGATATAATGAACAGCACGATGCCTATAATTAATAATACTATAGTGCGTATTTGAAAGTAGCTAAGAGAATAAGTCTTATAGTTCTCATCACAAGGAAAAAATTTTTTTATTAACTGTATGGTGACAGATGTTAATTCGACTTATTGTAATGTTCATTTCACAATGTATACAAACATTGAATCATTATGTTGTACATACGAAACTAATAATATGTCAATTATACTTCAATTAAAAACAATAATAAATAAATTACAGTGAGGGATTGCTGTTTACCAATTAGATTAGGAAAGATAAAATGCTTGCTCACTCACTATTGGTACAGGTACAGAGAAATACATACTGAGACAATGCTGATAGGGATGTAAACTCTAACTTCCATGGAGGGGTAGTTTGGCAATATCAATAAGAATTCAAAATCTGTACACCTTTTGTCCTAGTAATGCCACTCTTTGCAATTAGTCCTATTAAGCAAATTCACACGTGTATAAAATGATATACAGTGATATTTGCTCCCTCATTTTTTGTAATACCAAAATAGAAAGACCTAAATGCCCATTATTAGGGGCCTAGTAAAGTATGGCACAATTATATAATGGAATACTCTGAAATTGCTTTTAAAAAACTCTATAATTACTAATGTGGACTCATGCAGAGAATCTCTCTTAAAAAAAAAACAATCAAACACTTTTGGAGGAGGGCAGGAGACCTATTTTTAAAAACTTGGTAAACAAAGGCACATCAGGAGGTCAGTGCCCTCAAACTCATCTCAGCCCTTCCTTTCCCACCCAACTCTTAGCTGTGGGAGTTTACTCGGGCCTCAGCTCTTTCGGTGTTCTCATCTCACATTCTTTTCTTTCTCACTCTACCAACCAACAGCAACCAAACATTCATTCCCTCAGGCTATGGGTTAGGAAAATGAAAGAGCATAGCATGACTACATGAAGGAACTCCAAAATTTATGGGCTTGGGATCCCATTTCAACTACTGTATTAGGGGTAAAATCCCTTTTGGTAAGCACTTTTAATGGTAATTAATAAACTTTTTTTTTAATAAACATTTTTGTGAGACATTTGTTTACCTTTAAGAACTACAGACAGTATGGCTATAATTTTTAAATACTATACAAAATATAAGGCCTTCCCCCCTAATTTTGCCCAGACTCTCTTCCAATCAAATTGCCTGATTTAGCAATTATGGATGAGCTTTTCTTACAATGCTTCTCTAATCAAAGGAAAGTCTGATTTTCTGCTTCCAACAAAGCCACAGCGTAAGTTTCTTGAGAAAGACATATATGTATTTCCAAGATGATTTGGGCTTCCCTGGTGGCTTAGATGGTAAAGAATCTGTCTGCAATGCAGGAGACCTGAGTTCAATCCCCAGGTTGGGAAAATTCCCTGTAGAAAGGAATGGCTACCCACACCAGTATTCTTGCCTGGAGAATTCTGTGGAGAGGAGTCCGGCAGGCTACAGCCCATGGGATCACAAACAGCAGGCATGACTGACAGACTCACTTTCACTCAGATGACTTACCTAAATATTTCAGCACCACCTCTCAATAAATGTATTCAATAAGTGACAATGAATGAATGAATGGGCCTTTGGGACTTAAGCTAATAATAGTACAAATAATAATTACCAGTTGGTGAATACTAGGTAGCATACTGTAATTTACAACTATTTTTTTTTTTCGGTATTTTTTACAACTATTATTTCTAATCCTAAAAAATAATACTGTAGTGCAGACAACTGCTTGGGAGATCACATAACAAAAAAATTTTTTTTCTTTTCTTTCTTAGTTTTCTTCTTCAGACTAGCTGTAGTAAAATTTGTTTTGGTTGTACAACAGTATTGTGTTTATTAACATTTGTTTAAATTTGGGTTGGCCAAAAAGTTCGTTCAAGTTTTTCCATATGAGCATACAAAAACCCAAACAAACTTTTTGGTCAACTCAACACTTAAGACAATCCTATGAGATAGATATTAATCCTTGTTTGATAGATGAGGAAACTGAGACTCACAGGGTCGGTCAGTCAGCCATGGAGTTGATACCAGAGCCCAGGCTTCCGATTCCAAGACCGCCTCTTTATCTTCTGCCCTGAGTCTATGTATGTGACAGATGAGTCATTTCTTCCAATGCTGTGCTGTGCTTAGTCCCTCAGTTGTGTCCGATTCCTTGCAACCCTGTGGACTGCAGCCCACCAGGCTCCTCTGTCCTTGGGGATTCTCCAGGCAGGAATACTGGAGTGGGTAGCCTATGCCTTCTCCAGGGGGATGTTTCCAGCCCAGGAATCGGACCAGGGTCTCCTGCATTGCAGGCAGGTTCTCCACCAGCTGAGCTACCAGCTGTGCCGAAGCTGCATGGTGCTCAGGCTTTACCACCTATTCCTTTCACCACAACATTTAAGTATTTAAGGTGTATAAACAAAAAGGAAACAAAGTCAATCAGTGATATAATAGACTTCATGTCGACATATCTTAAATCTGGACTGAATGGGCTCAGGAGGCAGAGACCAAGACCAGCCTTGATTTAATAAAGTGAAAGCAGCAGCTGTTGAGAGTGGGAACAAACTACTGGTTTTATTATTTGTGTTCCTCACCCACCATTTCTAAAGAATCTGACCATTCTGAAGGGAAGTCATTTAAAATTAGCTTTAGGAAAAAGTAATATCTGGCATCTTTACTTTGAAAGTAAGATCATGATCAACTGATTTGTTATCTGCAAATAAAAACAAAATTAACGGGACAAAAAGTTAAAACAGTACCCAAACTGAAGTTCTTCAAATTGTTTTTTTCTCTTTAGTGGAACCATCACTGATTCACTTATTTATTCACCAAAATTTGAGTGCCAGTTGCATCTAGGCTCTAATTTTGAATTAAGAAAGCATTTCCTTTCAGAAACTATGACTTCATACTCACCAAGGTAATAGATCCTGTCCGAATGAGGCCCATCTGGGTCATTCCTCTTCACAAACATAAAATCATGTGGTGCCTTAGCCATCATGTAGCCATGGTATTTTCTGGTATCAGCAAGTAGCTTTTTAAGCTGACTCCAGGAATATCGCTCGACATAAAATGGCTCCAATTTAGGCCGATCCTGTGATTCAATATTCTCCTCACACTCTGCAGTTTCAAAGATCTCAACACCCAGCTGTTCTGTTTCCATCGCTGCTGCCATGTTGCATTTTCCTAAAATAAATAAATAAGCAAGCCACACGAAGTTCACAGATCTGTCCTCTCTTACATTAATCAAAATGACAGCCTGATTAGGGTCCCTCTTTCCCCCCCCCCAAAAAAGGGGAAAATGCTTTGCAGTACAGTTGCAATGAAACTTACTAAGAAAAGCAATAGCTCCCCCTTCTCTGAGTTCAGTTTGAAACTGAGATTTTTTTAAAAAATTGAGGTCATGTCTATTTCACAGTGACTATAAATCTCTTTGGGAACTTTTATAAAAGGCTCTCCTTAGATATCTCTTGCCAAAATTCCTTCTTCTTTCCCACACTGGAAGGAAACAGGCCATACGCCAGTTGGCTGCTATGTTCCTTCAAAGAGCATGTCAATAGTGAAGCTAAATGTGCCAAGAGAGTTGTGTTTTTGCACTTTAAGAAAGTAATACATTTGATTACTAAATTAATAAATTACGGACTTCTTCAGCTAACAGAAATAATCACAACCAATTAGAACACTAGTAAAATTGTTGCAAAAAATGTACTTGTAATAATCATCCTGGAGCATTTACCCAAGATAATACAAATACTGTTTCTTTTTAATAGGAACTCCAAACACCAAAAGACCTAACTAGTTGGTACCTTTTTCTAGTCTTTTGCACTTGCCTAGAGATATCCATCCCATGTGTACCTTTATCTTTTATTACAGATTACACAACTTTTACTCTCATGACTAAATGAGAAAAAAAAGTGGCTTTAGTTGTAATTTATGCTGAAAACATTTAATGTTTGTATTATCAATATTTTGACAAAAGTCTGAACCCAATTTACCAGTTCAACCCCAAAACAATATTAACATTTCATCTACTAATGATGTTTCTTTCATTTTACATATCCAGATGATTTTTTCCCTTTATCCAGTTCAATATTTAAATATAACTGGTGCAAAGTATCAGAATAAATAACAAGAAGTGTTATTATAAGCCACTGTAAGATATTCTGACATGCATTATTTACAACACTACCAAAAAGGAGCAACATAAAAATCTGGGGCAACCTGCTCTTTTGGAAATAATAAATGTCAAAAACATGAGGACCTGGGAGATAAACTACACTGCATTTGTGTAACCAATCCACATAATTATTAACCACTTCTACAGCAAAAATCGATACACAGCTGTAAATTTAACGTGTCTTTTTAAGGTTTAACTTCACAGGTTAACAGGAGCTTATGGTAAAAAACTACCAGCCACCGAGAAGACGACTATCAAGTGTAGGCTGTAAATTACTCCATCAGGTGTGCTGTGTGATGAAATAAAACTGAATGGCTAGGATACTGTGCCTTTTTTCAAGTTACAGTGAATTACACTGCCATTTTCAGTATAATAGTAGCAAGAGCGGTCAGAAAACCTATTTCGAGAGTTTTATAGGTATGCAACTTGGAACATTATTACAACTGGGCATTTACCTCCAATGATTAAAATCCACACAGCTCAACAGAAAAGTCATTCAGCTCAACTGATACTCAGCATACTGATGTCAAGTAGCAGTATATGACAGTAGTGGTTGTTTGCCCATCTAAAAGCTGGTAGAGGTCTGTTTTCTATCAAATATGTAAATGGATCTAGTTTGATTCCTAAGAGAGTGAGGGACAGGTTAAAAGGAGATATACAAACAGGGCTCACTGTTGTCCACTCCTTGTGTTAAATTTGGAACTTCATCTCCAAATCACTGCTTGAAACAATAGAGCATGGGGATGGAACAGGGGAAGCTTAGCAGACAGACTTCCCAAGCTCACCGCCCAGCTTCTTGAGCTACTGACATCACTTGTATGTAAAACTTGCATTACCCTGCACTTAAGCATAACTATCAGATATTCCTAAATTGTACTAGATGCCCATACTCACCATTTCTCTTTCTCCACACTCTCACACACACATTTTACAGTTCAAATGACACTACTCCTCTGTATTTTATGGTAAATGTATGTTCTGCATTTCCTTGCATAGACCTGATATTACATAATTTTAGTTATATACACAAATGTGTAACTAATTTCCATATTTCCATAGCACCTTATATATACATCCTCAAAACATGTGACCAGAATTTTTTAATTTCAACAATTAGAAAATAGGCCAGTACACATTCTCAGTACCGTGCATTTATTTCACTGCCCCACCTACCTCTTCACCTTAGGCCCTTCCCTGGTGCCTACCTGATTGTATTTTCATCTGTTCAGATCTCTTCCACATTCAAAGAGATCTTTTTCAAGTGACTCAACTTCAAGCATAGATCCCTCTGCTCATCCTGCTCTCTTCTCACAGGAGTCTTTCCTTTTCTCACCATCCAATCCTGCTCACCAGGATAATGAAATAAGATACAAGCCTGTTGATCATTATTAAAATGGATATGTGCCCCCAAAATATTAAACCTAAAGTTTCAATTAGTACTTAGAACTGATACATATTTTTTCTGATACAATATACAATGCCTGGATTATTTTGTATCTGCATTTTCTGAAAATTATAAAATGATTTTATTTCAGCAATGTACAGCTGAATTTACTCCAAAGACACAGTAGTCTAGTCCTGACATTTGGATACATATTAAAGGTCAATTATAGAAATTCTTTTAAAAATATAAAAGAAAAACAGATGTGAGATTATTCAGTGGCTATTACAAATTCTCAAAATGATAGATAAAGGATAATAAAATTTATTTCTGTGCCTGGTCCTGTTTTTCTGTCTTTTACATAATAATCAATTTTTATTATTTTACAGAATTCATATTTAGCAGACTGGAGACAGAACAGATTCAGTATAATAACCAGTAAGAACTATCAGTACAGAACAGACCACGTCTGTGGAAAGAGAACATGCTGTTAACATCAAGATTTTCACAAGATAAAGAATGTACTATCCATTTTCAGTGCACTCCATTTTTGCTTCTTTCCTTTCCATGTATACTTCGAAAATATTGATAAATGAATTAGGTAACTTTTCTGAAACACGGAAGTGTTAAGTTTGTTGAAATTCTGGCTTAGTAAAAGAAAAAAAAGCCGAGTCTACGATTACACCCGTTACTTGGTTATCGGTTTTAATCAGAGGCTTTCATAGCCCTGACAGGTGATGGAGAGACATGCGGGTCACTGGCAAATGGAGGGGAAAAAGTGAAGTTGTGCTAACACGGTCAACAACAGGACTAAGAGGTCAAGACACCTTCTCATGCACTAAGACTCTCATTCAGAGAAGAGTATGTCGGGTTAGAAAACACGACTCTTGAATCTGGACCCACTCAAATATCATTCCTTAATTTTTAATCCAGGCGCCAGTTTGTCCACTTAAACACCCCAAGGCTCACTGAAGCCTAGTTATTTCACTCGCCAGGATCCACACAGCTAGTTGAGAGGTTTATTACCACCAAGTGGGCAAAGACCTTGAGAGCTAGAATGAAGAACAGTAGTGTAGCAGAGAATATTAAGGGGACTTGGGAAGGTGCCAAGACTTAAGAAAAATGTGTGAGAGGACAGGTTTGAAATAGGAAAGGAAAGAACCTATCCTGCCCTGGTGGGCGAAATAGAATGAGAAGGGGCCAGTGAACAAGGAGGGAAGGAATCGACCTAGAAATGGGGCAGCAGAAAGAACACCAGCTAGGAAACCAGAAAAATCTCAGTGCGAATCCGGTCTGCCACAGTCGGACTTTAGGCAAATCCCTGTGTCTCTGTGGACTTCCGCTTCTCATCTGTAAGCCTGGACAACACCCGGCTCGCAACCCCAGCAAGGCTCAATTAAGATAACGGACGTGGAAGTCCGGCGGCCAGCACCCAGCGCTCAGGGGGCGCCCAGTGAACGTTGGCTGACTCGGAATCTGAGAGCCTCGGCTTCCTGTTCCGGCAGCTGGGGCTCTACCACCGGCTGTGGCCCGCGCAGAGCGGCGCGCCGGGTAAACCGCAGAGCTAGCTAACCGGGAGAATGCGCCGGGCAGCTCCTCCGAGAGGCGGAGAGGCCCGAGTGGGCAGGGGCGCAGGCCTCGCGGGCGAAGGGGAAGGAGAGAGGGCGGATACTGCACCTTCCCCCCTCCCCGGCCCCGCCCGGACCGTCCTGACGCGCGCTAAGGAGCGGGCCTGCGCCGCTTCATGCCGCGCCGCCTCCACTCCAGACCCGGCTGCAGCGGCTTCCTTGGCGACGGCGCCGGCGGTAACCGAAGGGGTGAACACGGCACTTAAAGGCGGCGGCGGCGGCGGCTGCTCCGGCACTTCCGGTTTCTTGCGCGTTGCCCTCCGACCGGGGAAGGCGCAACGGGGCCAAGAAGGGCGCCGCTCTCTGTTAGACGGGGTTCGCTTTCGACAGTGCCGTCTAGTGGCCAGAGGGGCGAACGAGGAGCGGGAAAGAAACTGCGCGAGAGTGGGGGACAGAACAAATCCAGAAAGCAGCAGTAACTTGCTGGAAATTACTGGAAGAATTGTGGCGTCTCATCTTTTTTTTTTTTTTTTGTCCCCTTCGACAAATACATATTGAGTGCCTCTTATGTGCGAGGCGGAATTGTAGACGCTGAGATTAGAACAGGGGCCAAGTCAGGCAAAAATCCCTGTCCCTTCATAGAGGAGACATGGAGAGGGAAGGGACCTCCGCCTGGGGATTTCTAGGTGTCTCATTGTTATGGTGCAAAGAACCCTGACAGGACGTGCTAGTTGGCTCAGATGGTAAAGAATCGGCCTGCAATGTGAGAGACCTGGGTTCGATCTGGAGAAGGAAATGGCAACCCACTCTGGTATTCTTGCCTGGAGAGTTCCATGGACAGAGGAGCCCCGTGGGCTACAGCCCAGGGCATCGCGAAGAGTCGACAGGACTGAGCAACTAACACACAAAGAAATCTGAACTTGGAGTCAGAAAGCTTGGCTTTGATACTAATGACCTTCAGCGGGTTAGTCTTCTTGAGCCATGGTTTCTTGATCTGTGACAGTGATATACTAACATCGCTTAGTTACAATTAAGGAAAACCATGTGTGTCGTGCAGATACATAAAGATGAAGAAACGGGGACTCAGCGCAAGGAAGTGAGTGATCTTGCTTTTAGCAGAACCAGAGGCAGGTCTCCTGACGGGTAATTTATTTTCTATTCTGCACTACCCATTGGCTGAGAGAAAGAGGAAAGAGGCGCCTTGGGAGATGACTAGGAAGGTGCTAGGTGTAGAATGAAACAGTGGACAAGCTGGGCCTTCCCTATTTTCTATTATTGCAAGGAACCATTTGTCAGAGGTGTCATGAGGGTTTATTTATTTATGCAATTATTCACCCTGAACTTAAATGTGTCTTCACTCAGAATTTTTTTTTCAGTTGTTCCCCTAAAAGAATAGTCATTTTGTCACTGGGACTCCTCTATGAATTTTGTGCAAAAAAACTAAAACACAAAACACCTGAAAGGACTTTGAATGCACATGCTAACAAAATAAAACATCTTCATTTCACTGGTGAAAAAGCTGCCTTTGAACTAAACATTTAAATAACTAAGATATCATGGCATCCAGTCCCATCACTTCATGGTAAATAGATGTGGGAAAAATGGAAACAGGGCCAGACTTTATTTTTTGGGGCTCCAAAATCACTTCGGACAGTGACTGCAACCATAAAATTAAAAGATGCTTGCTCCTTGGAAGAAAAGCTATGATGAACCTAGACAGCATATTGAAAAGCAGAGACATCACAAAGGTCCATATAGTCAAAGCTATGGTTTTTGCAGCAGTCATGGGATGTGAGAATTGGACCATAAAGAAGACTGAGTGCCAAAGAATTGATGCTTTTGAACTGCGGTCCTGGGGAAGACTCTAGAGAGTTCCTTGGACAGCAAAGAGGTCGAACCAGTCAATCCTAAAGGAAATCAACCCTGAATATTCACTGGAAGGACTGATGCTGAAGCTCCAGTCCNCAAAGAATTGATGCTTTTGAACTGCGGTCCTGGGGAAGACTCTAGAGAGTTCCTTGGACAGCAAAGAGGTCGAACCAGTCAATCCTAAAGGAAATCAACCCTGAATATTCACTGGAAGGACTGATGCTGAAGCTCCAGTCCTTTGGCCACCTGCTGCGAAGAGCCTACTCAATGGAAAAGACCCTGGTGCTGGGGAAGACTGAGGTCAGGAGGAGAGAAGGGGGCAAAAGAGGATGAGATGGTTGGATGGCATCATCAATGCAATGGACATGAGTTTGAGCAAACTCCAGAAGATCAGGAAGGACAGGGAAGCTGCTTGCAGTCCATGAGGTCACGAAGGATCAGACGTGACTGAGCGACTGAACAACAAAAATGTGTACTGAATCTCTGCCGTGTGCCCGCCACTGTTCCAAGCACTGGGGCTATAATAGTAAACAAAGCAGGCAAGATCCCTGACTGTGTGCAGTTTACATTCAAATAAGAGGAAAGAGACCTCCTCAAAAGCAAACAAAAACTATATAATTTTATTGATTAAAAAATACAAGCTCCAAGAGATAACCAACAAGGACCTACTATGTAGCACAGGGAATTCTGCTTAATACTCTTTAATAACCTATATGGGGAAAATGACTTGAAAAGGAATAGAAACATGTATGTTTATAACTGAATCACTTTGCTATAGATCTGAAAGTAACACAACGTTGTTAATCAACTATATCAATATAAAGTAAAAAAAAATTAAAAAAAAAAAGAAATTAACAGTAAAGCTCAGGGGAAAAGAAAAACACCAACCCTCTCAAAACAAACAAACGCACTTCAGAGAGGTAAAAGATTCTCTGAAGTCATGTGGCTAATGATGGACTGAACTAGATTTGAATTCAGATTTCTTGTTTTCAGTCTTATTTTCTCTTTCTATGGCAGGCTCAGTGGGTAAAGAATCTGCCTGCAGTGCAGGAGACATAGGAGACAGGGTTCAGTCCCTGGGTCAGGAAGACCCTTGGAGCAAGAAATAGCAACCCATTCCAGTATTCTTGCCTGGAAAATAACATGGACAGAGAAGCCTAGTGGGATACAGTCCAAAAGGCTGCAAAGAGTTGGATACGACTGAGTGGCTATGCACACGTACGCGTGGCAGGCTTAAAAAGCCTCTAACCCTGAGAAAGTGGTGGGCGAACATCTCCATGAACCCTGGCCACCTTGTATGTAACCACAGAGGCCTCCCTCCCAGGTAAAAGGGTCAAACCGATACTTACCTGAGTTGTAGCAGAATACTTTGTGACTTTTCTGAAACTGGAGAGGACCAGAAGCCTCTGAAGACCTTGTCCCCCTGCAGGTCTGATGAGCTGGAGACTTTCTGCTCCATCCCCCGCTACTCCCCCAGAAGAGAGCTGAGAATATAAAAGCCTCTTAGCTGCAGCCTAGAACTGGCTCCTCAGCAGGCAGTTATCCCAGAACTTACATTGCAGTCACCTGGCCCCTTTTGCTTCAGGTGTGTCCTTTTTCATTTGTGGGATAAGGATCACTGGCAGCTGGCACCTTGATACATTCTTCCCTTGGTGGTATATGTAAGTAATGAACTGTCTGAGGCTAAACTGGCTCCTTGCTTTTCTTTCCTTTTGACCATGCCATGTGGCATGTGGGATCTTACCTTCCTGGCCAGGAAGTGAACCCACAGCCCCCTGAGTTGGAAGGGTGGACTCTTAACCATTGGAGTGCCAGGGAAGTCCCTAAACTGGCTCCTTGTATATTTACTGGCTGAATCAGTCAGGTCTGGGCCTTGCCAAACTTGTATATGTGTGCTTGACAAAACCTACTTAACTGTATCATATTAGGCTACACTCTAGGAACTCCTCAGGAAAAGGCAAGTTATCTAGCACACATGGTCTGAATAAATAGCATGCTGGAGATGATACAAACCCACCCTTGCTGATCGAAACAAATCCAAAAGCATCATAAAACAATTATATTCTGACATAATGGACAGCAGGCAGGTAAGTGTGAATGAAAGCTAGAGTAATAAGGCCAAGTGAGAACCCTTTCCAGGGAATCCTGGCTGCGACTTAAAAAAAAATTTTTTTTTTAAATTTAAATTTGGCTACATCAGCTATCAGTTGGTTAGGTATTAGCTGCAGCCTGGAGGATCTTTTTTTTTTTTTTTTCCCTTATGGCCTGTGGCCTTCTTTCTAGTTGTGGTTCAGGAGCACAGGGGTTCAATAGCTCCTCTTGCCTCTTTTATAGGATCTTAGTCCCAGAACAGGGATAGAACCTGTGTCCCCTGCATTGGAAACTGGATTCTTAAACGGGACCACTAGGGAAGTCTCTGGACTGCATCTTGAAATCCACGCCTGTTTGAGGTAATCAAGTCCTCATACAATTCTGGGCTTCCCAGGTGGCTCAGTGGTAAAGAATCTGCCGGCAATGCAGGAGACAAGGGTTCGATTACTGGAAGAACCCTGAAGTAGGTAATAAATTATTTCCCTGGAAGTAGGTTCTTCCCTGGGTCAGGAAGAGCCCCTGAAACAGCAGCCCACTCCAGTATTCTTGCCTGGAAAATTCCATGGACAGAGAAACCTGGCAGGCTGCAATCCAGGGGGTCACAAAGAGTCAAACACGACTGAGCACACTCATTTTTAGAAAACCTGATACCTTTTCACACTGGGCCTCCTCAGAGACCAACCTGTCTCTCAGTCCTGCATCTACCAGTCCATGATCTTCAGGCAGTGGTACTTTTGCTCAGGGACTCATGGGTCAGAGCCTGGATTTCTGGAATCAGGCAGTCCTGGGCTCCCATTCTGGCTCGTCTCCTTACTAACAGATTAATATCAGGCGCCTCTTTTTATTTCTCTCATCTGTAAACATTCTTCTCCCTCTTATACTTGGAAATTTTAAAATAAAGTTGTAAAGTATAAAAGAGAGAAAGCTTCTGACATAGACATCAGAAGGGAGCAGAAAGAGTGCCTAGAAAATTTTTATTTAGTCTGAATATTACTCCAAATATGTCCTGTCTTGAATGTTCAACTGAGGTTAAAAGAGAAGAATCTGATGTCTTTGTTTTCTAACCTCGAAGTTACAACTCCCAGAAAACAATGGTTGCCTCATGCTAGCTCCCTCTATTGGGAAGGATCAAGGGTTAAAAAGGAAGAAAACAAAAACACAAGTTACTCCCTAGTATTTTACGGCTATATAAAGCTGTAATCAAAATTTTTGTATCTTTTATCATAAATATTTTCAATACTGCTATTTTCTTTTTATTTTGCACAGCTGTATAGTTTTTCTACTAACTTGTCATACCACAGTTCATTTGCTCATTCTTAAGTCCCAATGTTTGTCTATGTGACACTGTAAACATCTTCATATACACATCTTTCTTCCTTGAAATTATTGTGTTAGAATAAAATCTCCAAAGGGGAATTACAAAGCCAACCAGCATAAACACTTCCGTTTTTCTTGCTACCTCTTGCAAAATTGCTTTTCAAAATGATGCCACGAATTCACACTGCCCTTAGCTACACTCAGTATGAGTGTGCCAATTTCACTAAAACTTTTCTAGCACTGGGCATTATCATCAACATGCACATTTTAAGCATTTACTTTCTAAGACATTGTACTAAGTGCTATAGGATACCAAAAGGAGACAATCTGTGTTGCAGGACCAAAAGGAGACAATCTGTGTTGCAGGGAGGTTTACAACTTAGTTCAAGGGTTCCCCAACCTCTGGACCATGGACTGGTACCTCCTGTCAGATCAGCAGCATTAGATTAGAAATAAAGTGCACAATAAATGTAACGTGACTGAATCATTCCCAAACCATCTGCCCTGTCTATGGAAAAACTGTCTTCCATGAAATCCATCCCTGGTACCAAAAAGGCTGGGGACCTCTGATCTAGTTGAGGAAACAGATCACAAGCATGTAATAGCTGTTGACTACATCATATCTGATGGGTTAGAGTTTGTTTTTCCACTTCCTCTATATTTTGCACCTTTTTGGAGACAGTACAAACCAAGCTGCCGTAACAAAAAGGAGCCTTTTCAGTTAATTTTCTTTTCATATTTAGTTTTTTGAACAAAAGTGTATATAGTAAAAATATTCTCCTATGCTGGTCTTTCAGTCACTGTTTCCCTCCACACAAGAAACTGAGGTTATTAGAATCTTGCATATACCTTCTATGTAATATTTTAATGTGTGTATATTCGTCACTAAGTCAGGCACGACTCTTTTTTTGCGACCCCATGGACTGTAGCCCACCAGGCTCCCCTATCAATGAGATTTCCCAGGCAAGGATACTGGGGCGGTTTGCCATTTTCTTCTCCAGGGGATCTTCCTGACCCAGGGAGTGATCTCGTGTCTCTTGCATTGCAGGCAGATTCTTTACCACTGGGTCACCTGGGAAGCCCATTTATTCTTTTGTAACAGCTTACAGAAAAGCCAGAACAAACTTTTTGGCCAACACAATATATGAATTTATTGTTGTTCAGTCGCAAGTTATGTCCGACTCTGCAACCCCATGGACTGCAGCACACCAGGCCTCCCTGTCCCTCACCATCTCTTGGAGTTTGCCTATGTTTGCCCATAAACAAATGCCTATATGTAAATGTAGTATTCTTCTCTCCACTCCACTATTTTTCCATAAATGGTAGTACACCAACTGTCTTCCTGGCAACCATATGGGCAGCCCAGAAAGCCAAGACTTATCAGGTAGGTCAAATTGAACAGGGTGGAAAGGCCACTCCCCACACTCAAGGAAAGGGGCATCTCTGCACAGTCATCTGAACCGGGGATTGACAGGTTGAGGGGACGGTTTTTACAGCAATGATTGGCTGCAATGCTCACCATCCTCTTGGCACAGTCAAGAGGTTACAGGGATATGAACTGGGTGGGCACAGATTCCCCAGTAGATGCCTGGGCTGATCGCTCAGTCTCTCTCCACTCTCAACTTTGTGCCATCTAGATCGAGTAACTTGATTTCGGTTAAGGATATCTGGTTGGGTGATCCTGGGTGAGACACAGCACAGCCAAATTCAATAGTTCATTTTCCAAAGATTCTTATAGATATGAAAAGCTTCTGTAAAATGCTGGACAAGGAGCATGTGTATGATGACTTGCCAAAGGCAGGAGTACAGATTTATGTACTGAGCATGTGCTTCAGCCCCAGGAGAAGGAAAAGGCAGCCACTCCAGTATTCTGCCTTGGGATTCCCATGGACAGAGGAGCCTGGCAGGCTCCAGTCCACGGAGTCACAAGAGTCAGACACGACCTAGCAGCTACATCACCACCACCATGTGCTTCAGCCACAGAAAGCACTCAGCAAATGCTTCCGGTGGCCAGAGGAGGGAGGGGTGACCCTGGGTTTTTTTTTTTTTTTTTCCCTTATGGCCTGTGGCCTTCTTTCTAGTTGTGGTTCAGGAGCACAGGGGTTCAATAGCTCCTCTTGCCTCTTTTATAGGATCTTAGTCCCAGAACAGGGATAGAACCTGTGTCCCCTGCATTGGAAACTGGATTCTTAAACGGGACCACTAGGGAAGTCTCTGGACTGCATCTTGAAATCCACGCCTGTTTGAGGTAATCAAGTCCTCATACAATTCTGGGCTTCCCAGGTGGCTCAGTGGTAAAGAATCTGCCGGCAATGCAGGAGACAAGGGTTCGATTACTGGAAGAACCCTGAAGTAGGTAATAAATTATTTCCCTGGAAGTAGGTTCTTCCCTGGGTCAGGAAGAGCCCCTGAAACAGCAGCCCACTCCAGTATTCTTGCCTGGAAAATTCCATGGACAGAGAAACCTGGCAGGCTGCAATCCAGGGGGTCACAAAGAGTCAAACACGACTGAGCACACTCATTTTTAGAAAACCTGATACCTTTTCACACTGGGCCTCCTCAGAGACCAACCTGTCTCTCAGTCCTGCATCTACCAGTCCATGATCTTCAGGCAGTGGTACTTTTGCTCAGGGACTCATGGGTCAGAGCCTGGATTTCTGGAATCAGGCAGTCCTGGGCTCCCATTCTGGCTCGTCTCCTTACTAACAGATTAATATCAGGCCTCTCTTTGTATTTCTCTCATCTGTAAACATTCTTCTCCCTCTTGGAAATTTGAAAATAAAGTTGTAAAGTATAAAAGAGAGAAAGCTTCTGACATAGACATCAGAAGGGGGCAGAAAGAGTGCCTAGAAAATTTTTATTTAGTCTGAATATTACTCCAAATATGTCCTGTCTTGAATGTTCAACTGAGGTTAAAAGAGAAGAATCTGATGTCTTTGTTTTCTAACCTCGAAGTTACAACTCCCAGAAAACAATGGTTGCCTCATGCTAGCTCCCTCTATTGGGAAGGATCAAGGGTTAAAAAGGAAGAAAACAAAAACACAAGTTACTCCCCAGTATCTTACGGCTATATAAAGTTGTAATCAAAATTTTTGTATCTTTTATCATAAATATTTTCAATACTGCTATTTTCTTATTATTTTGCACAGCTGTATAGTTTTTCTACTAACTTGTCATACCACAGTTCATTTGCTCATTCTTAAGTCCCAATGTTTGTCTATGTGACACTGTAAACATCTTCATATACACATCTTTCTTCCTTGAAATTATTGTGTTAGAATAAAATCTCCAAAGGGGAATTACAAAGCCAACCAGCATAAACACTTCCGTTTTTCTTGCTACCTCTTGCAAAATTGCTTTTCAAAATGATGCCACGAATTCACACTGCCCTTAGCTACACTCAGTATGAGTGTGCCAATTTCACTAAAACTTTTCTAGCACTGGGCATTATCATCAACATGCACATTTTAAGCATTTACTTTCTAAAACATTGTACTAGGTGCTATAGGATACCAAAAGGAGACAATCTGTGTTGCAGGGAGGTTTACAACTTAGTTCAAGGGTTCCCCAACCTCTGGACCATGGACTGGTACCTCCTGTCAGATCAGCAGCATTAGATTAGAAATAAAGTGCACAATAAATGTAACGTGACTGAATCATTCCCAAACCATCTGCCCTGTCTATGGAAAAACTGTCTTCCATGAAATCCATCCCTGGTACCAAAAAGGCTGGGGACCTCTGATCTAGTTGAGGAAACAGATCACAAGCATGTAATAGCTGTTGACTACATCATATCTGATGGGTTAGAGTTTGTTTTTCCACTTCCTCTATATTTTGCACCTTTTTGGAGACAGTACAAACCAAGCTGCCGTAACAAAAAGGAGCCTTTTCAGTTAATTTTCTTTTCATATTTAGTTTTTTGAACAAAAGTGTATATAGTAAAAATATTCTCCTATGCTGGTCTTTCAGTCACTGTTTCCCTCCACACAAGAAACTGAGGTTATTAGAATCTTGCATATACCTTCTATGTAATATTTTAATGTGTGTATATTCGTCACTAAGTCAGGCACGACTCTTTTTTTGTGACCCCATGGACTGTAGCCCACCAGGCTCCCCTATCAATGAGATTTCCCAGGCAAGGATACTGGGGCGGTTTGCCATTTTCTTCTCCAGGGGATCTTCCTGACCCAGGGAGTGATCTCGTGTCTCTTGCATTGCAGGCAGATTCTTTACCACTGGGTCACCTGGGAAGCCCATTTATTCTTTTGTAACAGCTTACAGAAAAGCCAGAACAAACTTTTTGGCCAACACAATATATGAATTTATTGTTGTTCAGTCGCAAGTTATGTCCGACTCTGCAACCCCATGGACTGCAGCACACCAGGCCTCCCTGTCCCTCACCATCTCTTGGAGTTTGCCTATGTTTGCCCATAAACAAATGCCTATATGTAAATGTAGTATTCCTCTCTCCACTCCACTATTTTTCCATAAATGGTAGTACACCAACTGTCTTCCTGGCAACCATATGGGCAGCCCAGAAAGCCAAGACTTATCAGGTAGGTCAAATTGAACAGGGTGGAAAGGCCACTCCCCACACTCAAGGAAAGGGGCATCTCTGCACAGTCATCTGAACCGGGGATTGACAGGTTGAGGGGACGGTTTTTACAGCAATGATTGGCTGCAATGCTCACCATCCTCTTGGCACAGTCAAGAGGTTACAGGGATATGAACTGGGTGGGCACAGATTCCCCAGTAGATGCCTGGGCTGATCGCTCAGTCTCTCTCCACTCTCAACTTTGTGCCATCTAGATCGAGTAACTTGATTTCGGTTAAGGATATCTGGTTGGGTGATCCTGGGTGAGACACAGCACAGCCAAATTCAATAGTTCATTTTCCAAAGATTCTTATAGATATGAAAAGCTTCTGTAAAATGCTGGACAAGGAGCATGTGTATGATGACTTGCCAAAGGCAGGAGTACAGATTTATGTACTGAGCATGTGCTTCAGCCCCAGGAGAAGGAAAAGGCAGCCACTCCAGTATTCTGCCTTGGGATTCCCATGGACAGAGGAGCCTGGCAGGCTCCAGTCCACGGAGTCACAAGAGTCGGACACGACCTAGCAGCTACATCACCACCACCATGTGCTTCAGCCACAGAAAGCACTCAGCAAATGCCTCCGGTGGCCAGAGGAGGGAGGGGTGACCCTGGGCCAAAGAGGGCTGGGGAGGCTCACCTGGAAGGTAGAATACAAAGACTCTGCTTCATTTGCATTTTCATTTGACTGGTATCATAAAACCCTCAGCCCTTCCTAATTCAGCTTGGCAGGGCTACTTCTGCTCTGCCTTTTTACCCCCTCTGCTATCTTTTATAATTTACCTGGATGCTACTCTTTCCCTTCCCCGTTTCTTTCTTTCTTTTTTTAACTGTATTTCCCATGGAGAGAGAGGCCCGCAATAGTGGTCCTCACAGGAAACATTAGGAATAGCTGAGAAGAATATTGGCGGGCACTCCCTCATTTGATGGATATGGAAGCTCAGGCCCAGAGACATCATCCAATGGGTCAGTGGTGGTGGAACCACTCTGGATAAGTCCCCTTCCTCTGGACTTTTCTTACGGAGCATCTGAGGCAAAACGTCAACGTTCAGCCTCCTTGCTTACCAAGAGCCTTGAATTCAATTCACCTTGGATAGAAGTCAGTTGATAAACCTCAGGGTTCAGATATGCTGGACTAAAATTATTTTTATTGTACAGCCTCCAGGATGACCAGGGCTTTCCTGGTAGCACAGCTGGTAAAGAACCCGCCTGCAAAGCAGGAGACTTCAATTCAATTCCTGGGTCGGGAAGATCCACTGAAGAAGGGAACAACGGTTACTCACTCCTGTATTCTGATCCGGAGAATTCCATGGACTGTACAGTCCATGGGTTCAAAAAGAGCTGGACATGACTGAGTGACTTTCACTGTCACTATCAGGAGGACTAAAATTTAAAAGACTAAAAGTACCAAGGAAATAGAGCAACTAGAAAAAGCAAGAGAGTTCCAGAAAAACATCTACTTCTGCTTTATTGTCTATGCCAAAGCCTTTGACTCTGTGGATCACAACAAACTGTGGAAAATTCTTCAAGAGATGGGAATTCTAGACCCCTTACCTGCCTTCTGAGAAATCTGTATGCAGGTCAGGAAGCAACAGTTAGAACTGGAAATGGAACAAAAGGCTGGTTCTAAATTGGGAAAGGAGTATGTCAAGGTTGTATATTGTCACCCTGCCTATTTAACTTATATGCAGAGTACACCATGCGAAATGCTGGGCTGGAGGAAGCACAAGCTGGAATCATGATTGCCGGGAGAAATATCAATAACCTCAGATACACAAATGACACCACCCTTAATGGCAGAAAGTGAAGAACTAAAGAGCCTCTTGATGAAAGTGAAAGAGGAGAGTGAAAAAGCTGGCTTAAAGCTCAACATTCAAAAAATTAAGATAATGGCATCCAGTCCCATCACTTCATGACAAATAGATGGGGAAACAGTGGAAACAGTGAGACTTTATTTTCTTGGGCTGCACAATCACTGCAGATGGTGACTGCAGCCAGGAAATTAAAAGACACTTGCTCCTTGGAAGAAAAGCTATGACCAACATAGAGAGCATATTAAAAAGCAAAGACATTACTTTGCTGACAAAGGCCCATCTAGTCAAAGCTATGGTTTTTCCAGTAGTCATGGATGGATGTGACAGTTGGACTGTAAAGAAAGCTGAGTGCCGAATAATTGATGCTTTTGAATTGTGGAGTTGGAGAAGACTCTTGAGAGTCCCTTGGACTACAACAGATCAAACCAGTGAATCCTAAAAGAAATCAGTTCTGAGATTCATTGGAAGGACTGATGCTGATACTGAAGCTCCAATACTTTGGCCACCTGATGTGAAGAACTAACTCATTGGAAAAGACCCTGATGNACTGTGGAGTTGGAGAAGACTCTTGAGAGTCCCTTGGACTACAACAGATCAAACCAGTGAATCCTAAAAGAAATCAGTTCTGAGATTCATTGGAAGGACTGATGCTGATACTGAAGCTCCAATACTTTGGCCACCTGATGTGAAGAACTAACTCATTGGAAAAGACCCTGATGCAGGGAAAGATTGAAAGCAGGAGGAGAAGGGGACGACGGGGGATGAGATGGTTTGATGGCATCACCGACTCAATGGACATGAGTCTGAGCAAGCTCCGGGAGTTGGTGATGGACAGGGAAGAGTGGCGTGATGAGGTCCATGGCGTCACAAAGAGTTGGACATGACTGAGCGAATGAACTGACTGAATGACTGAGAGCAACTGGAACTTTCAAACTTTGCTTGTGTGAGTGCAAATTGATTAAAAGTCTTTGTAAAACTGCCTAATAGTATCTACAAAAGCTCAACGTACATAATCTGCTGCTGGTGCTGCTGCTAAGTTGCTTCAGTCGTGTCCAACTCTGTGCGACCCCATAGACGGCAGACCACGAGGCTCCCCCGTCCCTGAGATTCTCCAGGCAAGGACACTGGAGTGGGTTGCCATTTCCTTCTCCAATGCATAAAAGTGAAAAGTGAAAGTGAAGTCGCTCAGTTGTGTCCGACTCTTAGAGACCCCATGGACCGCGGCCCACCAGGCTCCTCCGTCCATGGGATTTTCCAGGCAAGGGTGCTGGAGTGGGGTGCCATAGTCTATGACCTAGCAATTCCATTTCCAGGTATTTACCCGAGACAATTGAGTAGTATATCCACAAAAAGCAAGCACATAAATATTCATGACTAAACATGGAAAACAATGCAATGTCCATCATCAGGAGAACGGACAATTTGTGAAAACTTTATACAGTAAAACGCTATACACAGACTAAAAAAGTATGAACTGTTGATGCATACAACAGAGATAAATCTCATATACATTACGTTGAATGAAAGAGACCAGACACAAAGTGTACATATGTCGATCCTATTTACATGAGATTCAAGAATAGACAAAACTACTCTATGCGGATCGAAGTCATGATAGTAATTATTGGGGTCTAGGGAAGGGTAGGCAAATGTATATTGACATGAAAGAACATGTAGAATGATAGAAATGTTCCAGATCTTGATCTGGATAGTAATTAATCATACAGGTATAAACATACAAAAATTCAGCTGAAGTCGAATATTTAAAATTTGCCTGGTTCCTATACCTCAGTTTTTAAAATGTGCCCTATGTTGTGTCTACACTGTAGTAAAAGCAATGCAATAAAAGTACTTTCATAATTAAAAAAAATATTTTATTTTTAAAATTCAAGGCTATCAAAGGTTGCTGTTTTCACTATGTCATAACAGGAAGATTATATCACCTCCAACTGGTTTGTCTACTACTAATTCCTCCTCACATTTTTTTGTTTTTGTTTTTTGCCCAGTGCATATGTGATTTTGCTAATCTCCTGTAACAAACTTCCTTGACTCCTCTGTGTCTGTGGGATAACGTACAAACAGCTATTAAGACAGACTTCCCTCATCCAGCCCCTGGTCTTTCCAGACCCAGGGCAGCTGCTTTTCTTCATGCCCTTAACCCCCACTATGTGTCCCTGTGCTCAGTCCCTCAGCCATGTTTGACTCTGCAGCCCCACGGACTGCAGCCCACCAGGCTCTGTCCACAGGATTTTCCAGGCAAGAATGCTGGGATCTGTTTCCATTTCTCTCTCCAGAGCATCTTCTCCACCCAGGGATGCAACCCATGTCTCCTGCATCTCCTGCACTGGCAAGCAAACTCTTTACCACTGAGCCACCTGGGAAGCCCCCACCTCCCAATACGCAGAACTTTCCATCTCTCTTCAACTTTGGACTCCTGCCCTGTGGGTCTACTGCCCTACCTCTGCTTCTCCCTCTATCAAATTCCTCCTCACATTTCACAGCCCAGCTCTCAAGGATTTGCTCTCAAATGTCTGCTACTGGTTTCTACAACCCTCAGCTCCTACCTTCCTGCCTCTTTGTAAGCTCAGCATCTTTCTCACATTGAAACCCTCTATATTTTATATGACCTACTCCCTGAGCTAAATGTTTTCTGAGAACTGGCATCATTTCATCTTTGGATCCCTGTGCTCAGGACTTTGCTAAATAAATGGGTACTAACAGATTGAATTATAAAGTTCAATTTTGTCCCAGATTTCTGGTTTTCCTTGTCATGTTGCTTCCTATCAAATTCTTCGCTCCAAGCCAACTTGGGGCTGAAAGTGGATATAGACGTGATATTTTAAATTAGATATGAATTGGTATCCTCTCTAGTTTGGGTTTCCTATTTAAAGAGATACAAGTCTCCTGCGCTGTCCCATAGAATAGCCATTAATTTGCGACTGTTTAAGTTAATTATAAGTAAAGGAAATAAAAAATTCAGTTTATCAGTCTCTTTAGCCACATTTCGAGTAGTCAAAAAGCCCCATGTGGGCAGTGGCTAACGTTATGGACAACGCAGAATGGAATATTTCCATAATCGTATAAAGTTCTCTGGGACAGCGTTGGAAATCTTTGGCCTTTACGCCTACTCTCTTCTCTTAGAACACTCTTCCGTCATCTTCCTCGCTTTCCCAGCGTTTCTCTTAGAACCATCATCATACTTATATCTATAATTCCTTGCGGCTTTTAATAGACTGAGGGTTTCAAGACGTCAGGTACTGTGACTTACTCCTCTGCGGGGTTCTATCTTTGCAGCTCAGGCACATAAGCAGACGCTCAACAAATGTTGAATTAATGAGTGACAAATGGGAGGAACCTTCCAGATACACCAATCCCAAGTCCTTTCTCTATGCTGATCAGTTCTTCATGACTCTCCAGCGTTTTTCAGTTTTTACGCTTATTTTTTAACCGTCTTCCAGCAGGTGAGAGGGACCGACAACGAACCAGCCAACTACCGAGGCGTTTGCAGCGAGCGGCGGCGCCACACGCCCCTGCGGCCCGCCCCGCCCCGCCCCCGCCTCCGGCTCGCCGCGGGGCCGGGAGCCGGCGCCGCGGCCCCTGGCTCACCACTGCGCAGGCGCGGCCCGCGAGCGTGGGTCGTCTGGAGGCTGCGGGCTGCCGGCACTTCCGAGCTCGGGGGTTTGCGGCCTTCGTCTGACCAGTTCCAGCCGCGCACTACCTGAGACAGCGAGGCGCAGCGAGGCAGCGAGCCGCTCTGGGCAGTGTGGTCATGGAGACTCAAGTGCTGACGCCTCACGTCTATTGGGCTCAGCGGCACCGCGAGCTGTATCTGCGCGTGGAGCTGAGTGATGTGCAGGTAAAGGCCGGGCGACGGGACGTGCGCCGGGTCTCGACTCTGGGGACCCGCTGGGACCCCCGTCCCCTTTGTCCCGAGAGCCAGCAGCGTGTCAGGGGGATCCAGGACGCGGTGCGCTCTGGGCTGCCAGGCCGGAGCACGGGCTGGCCCTCATCAAGGCAGACCCCGGGCGCGACCCCCTGAAGGTTCAGGTACCTTGGGTGCTCCGTGAGCCCCGCGCAACAGAGGCTGCCCCGGCAGCCTCTTTGTTCGCAGTTTGCGGCCTGGTGGAGCCCGAGCCTGGCCCTGCAGGCCTGGCTGTCTGGATTCGGGTTTGCCGAGGCCCCTCGAGGCGTGGGATGAGCTCGTTGGGTCAGAGATGCAGTGTGACAGTGGCTTGCCGGGCCGCGGCTGGACGTCCAGCGCTGGTCTTAGAGGTCCAGCGGCCCCCTCGGACCTTCAAGAGGCCCGCCGCTGCCTCAGGCCGGGGGAGGGGGGCACACCCACCTCCCAGCCATTCAGTGATGGAAATCATTCTTGTTCATTTTGAAGTCCAGAAGACCCCGAAGGAGTGATTTCCCCCCCTCTTCTGAAGGCTGTGAGCTCACGTTGGCTGAGTTGCTACACAGAACTTCAAAATTATCTTAACTCACATTGAGCATTTATGCTTGATCTCACTGACTTCCATGTGAACAAGCTGAGGCTTCTTAAATGGTGGCCATCTCAGGACCTATGTACCCCTCTGTCTCTGTCAAAACCATCCAGGATTCCTTTCCCATCGTTGAGGAGCTGAAGTTTGTAGTCTGGAATGTTCTTTCTACCGTCGTTCTTACTCCCTACTCTCCTTGACATCTATGGCACTTTATAACCTCCTTCACTCTGGCTTAACTCTCTCTGCCTCTGAGTCAGGCGTTTATATTCGGTTCTCTTAGCCCATCTGGCATATTGTCTTGCAAGGGATAGGTGATCTTTGGTTGTAGACTTGAGTTTGTTGAATTCAGTCTTTGCTTCTGGAATATAAACCTGTTTTCCTATTGAAAGATAGTACTGGCCAGAATGCTGTAGGCTGTGGCACTGCATGCTGTGTCGTTTAACATGTTAAACCAGGCTGAATTGTACTTTTACCTCAGAGGATGAATAAATGTTCTATGCAATGTTCCTCTACTCTGCTTCAGGGTGTTTTAATAAAAAAGGAGAAAAAGCAAAATCTTTGTAGATGGGGATCAAAGTCTCTTTCTAGAGAGAATTCTAACAGTAATCAGTAAGAAAAGTATGGACCTTGTGTCCTGGCAATGTCTCTTAGATATTCAGTTAAACATTTTGTAGACCAGTTAAACTCAGAGACCCTCTCTAGTTATAATAAGGATGTGATATCCTGGCATACTTCTGAAACACAAACAGAAAAGCTGTTTTTAGGGGAGGTAGGGTGGTGTTGGAGGGGGAAAAAAAAATGTAAAATTGTTGGGCAAATGAAAGCATCACACTTAAATTTTTCCTGAAAGTTCTAAACCTTTTAGTTAAGAAACATGAACATACATGTTAATTGTATTTGCTATATTTTCAACTAAGAACGTATGTGTTTGAAATATCTTATATTTAAACAAATGTAAAGGTGGAGGGAAAAAATGGGATTTTCTTTTGGAAAGGGAAATCTTTTTTTATTTTTAGGGAAAGAAAGAAATATTTTGTCCCTAGTTGAGTCCCCCCCCCCCCACCTTAGATTGCTCGTCTGTAATTCTGAGGCATCCATTGGCGCTACCATTAGTTTTAAAGTAACATGTCAGTATCATTCATAAAAGAAATCCCCTACCATGTGTGAAACACTACAGATTTACAAAGATGAGTCAGACAAACTCAGCTTTCCAAGGGTATTCTATCTAGGAGGAAGGATATTATATATAAACAAAAAATTCTGTGCATGAGTGTGTTTATTTGTAGATTTGGGGTTAAGTATTAAACCAGGTCCCTGGTGTTAAAGGAATTTGTTACCTCTCTTTTATTAATTCCCTGGTGGCTTTTATTAATTCTTTTATCGCTTCGCTGGTGGCTCAGATGGTAAGCGTCTGTCTGCAATGCAGGAAATCCAGATTTGATCCCTGGGTTGGGAAGATCCCCTGGAGAAGGAAATGGCAGCCCACTCCAGTACTCTTGCCTGGAAAATCCCATGGGCGAAGGAGCCTGGTAGGCTACCGTCCATGGGGTTGCAAAGAGTGGGACCTGACTGAACGACTTCACTTTCACTTTACAGAAATAAGATAAAGTATTCTTGTCAGACTGAAACTGGGAGAACTTTCTGGAAAGAGGATGGCATAGACTTTCAGATCATCTGATTTGCTGTAGGAGTCAATGCCCTACATTGACACTGCCAGGAACACACCTCTAGTTAAACAAGTTGTGTTTATTGCTCATATCAGCAAGGGAGAGCATACCCTGTGGGCTAGCTCACTAGAATGTTAGAACTGATTATAGGATTTGGACTTTGGAGACTGAAGGATAGACTAAGGAAGCAAGGATTCACTTTAGATTAAATGCTGTCAGAAAACAGGAGCAATGCTCTGGTTGGGTATCTGAATAAATCATATATAGGGAAGAGAGATTAGAACAAGAATAAACCTAATTGGGAGAGAAGTGACAGTCACTTATTTTGGCCGAGGGGCAGGGTAACTGATGTTTTGTGAATGGCAGTGTGGCCACATTTTTGTCTGTGCTTGCACAGAATTTTGAAATGGCTTTATCTCATTTTATCAAGGTATTCTGTTCGTGTATAATAGCAGAGTAACCTGTCCTAGCTGTGAATGCCAGGCCAGCTTTTGAATGTCAGGGGCTGCTCCTTTTTAAAAACTTCCCAATTAATTGCTCCATCCGTGGCCTGTGGAACCAGTGATTCTGGCTTGGGATGAAGCGTTTCGTTTATTTGCTTAATGAAGACCATTTGTGGAGTACCTGCTTTTGTCTCACATTAAGCTCGGTTCTGGGTTGTCGGACAGTTCTCTATCGCCCCCTGCTTTCTGTAGCTTGTGTGTAAGTGAGTTTCAGTGTTGAATTCCAGTTTGGGGGCATCAGACATGCTCCCTTCCTGGGACACAGAGAACTGTCAGATTTTCGCATCTCTCCTCTGTCTTTGGAGCTGTAGAGCTAGTGCCTGGTAAGAAACCACCACTGAGGTGAGAAGAAAAAGACTTCATCAGCAGCTGTTTCTGTGTTTGAGGTGAGACACCAGTGAGAGTCCATTGGGGCTAAGGCATGGTTACTTTCAGAATAAAGTTGGTTTACAGGATAAGCTTGAAGGACAGATTTGTGCCAACAACCATAGTTGTTAAAGCATTTGTTCATTTTTCGAGGTTTTTGTTCATTTCAGTTGTATGAGGGCTGTGTGTTTAGCTTTGTTTGGAAGCTGTTTGAAAGGTACTGTTCTTGACCTTACCTAATAGAGAGTCTGGTGGAAAGAGTTGGTTCCTTACTCTTCCACTTAATATCTGGTGTCCGTGGATTATTCACTTAACCTTTATGAGCCTCAGTCTCTTCATACAAATAAATGTGAATAATAACACCTAATTCATGGGATTGTTTTGAGGCTTGAATTGGATAATAGATTTGAAAGTGCTTTGTGAATTCTAGTGTGCTACTCAAGTGTAAAACATTATTATTGTGATACTAAACCTTAGATGAGAAACACAAAGAGCAATAGAACAGAATAGACTTGCCCATGTGTGAAAACTTATTGAACAGCACTGGTGGCTTTACAAATTAATGGAGGAAAGGGTGAACCATTCAGGAGATCGTGTTGGGACAATTGGTAATCCAAGTGGCAAAAAGATAAAATAAGATCTTATCTTATGCCATACACAAAAGTCAATCTCTCCATTTCTGAGTCCTTCAGAAAAGACTCAGTTGGGTGTCGTGGCTTGGGATCTGTCATGTGGTTGTTCAGATGTCATTTGTGGTTGACAACATATGATGACCTGAAGTAGACTCTTCAAGGATGTGTCACTCACCTTATTGGCAAGTGGGTATCCACGAGTTAATCCTCCACAGAGGAAACGTGGGACTGCTGGAGTGTTCTCATGCCCTGGTGTCTGAGTTTTCCCAGAGTGAGCTCAGGAGGAAGCTGCAGTGCCTTTTATGACCTAGCATGAGAAGTCACATCGTTCATTTCCACTGTGTTCTATTGGTTACACAGATTCCTGATGTCATTTGGAAGACTGACAAGAGTATAAATACCAGGGGGAGAAGATCATGGAGGGGGCATCTTGCAGGTGGCAACCACAGCAGACTTACACTTGCATTTCCAGAAAAGAGAAAGAACATTCTCCAGTTCATTTGATGATGCAATTAGAAGAAAGGGAAATTATAGGCCAATCTCATTTATAGACATAGATGTTAAAAATTTTTTTTTTATCACTTCTGTGTCTCTTCCTTCCCAGTTTTGAGCTTGTTTCTGGCAGATTTTTTATTTTTTAATTGAAATACCTTCCTTAATTACCAACACCTTTGGAGAAGCTGACATGCCCACGTACTGCTGGGTAGGAGTTGATGGTGGTTTAGTTGCTAAGTCGTGTCTGACCCTTGTGACCCCATGGACTGTAGCCCACCAGGTTCCTCTGTCGATGGGGTTCTCCAAGCAAGAATACTGGAGTAGGTTGCCATTTTTTTCTCCAGGGGATCTTCCTGACCCAAGGATTGAACCCTGGTCTCCTGCTCTGAGGGCACTTTCTTTACTGACTGAGCTTCCAGGGCAGGATCTAAAATCTGTCTCAGTGCTTAATGAACTGCAAGCCGTGTGCTGTGGCTAGAGCTTAAACCTTGGCTGCTCACATCTTACGTCTGAGGAGAATAAACTGAGCCCCCCACAAACTCCTTTTTTCCCTTCCAAGTGAATTAGGATATGGGGAACACAGAGTAGGCAAACAAGTGACCTAAATAGGAAATGTACCACTAAGACACCCCATAACTCAAGCTTTCATGATAATACTCACACTAAAACCCTGCTTCCCTTAGAGAGGAACCATGCCCCTGAAAGTATAACTTTTTTTGGTGAAGTTCCTTAATTCCCTGTCCCTGGTACAGAGAAGATCATCTGGTTTATTAGCCCCTGTGGGTGAGCTTCTCAGCCTTAAGGCTGTACTCTCACCGGGGAGGTTCTTGGCTTAAAAGCTCCCTCACCCAGCCTTCATGCTCCCCCTTTTCCTAACACTTGGCTATGAGTGAAGCATTTAGGCTTCTACTGTTAGAATAAACATACCCTTCACCTTCTTTCTGCCTTGTTTGTTTTTCTTTGATGCAAGATGGAACACAGAGGGCAAAGCCTATAGAAGAATAGTAAATGAACTAGTTATGGCACTGGAAACATGCTGCTTCTTGCCTGTTAATTTTGATCTGGGAATTAGGGTGCAAACTGTTTCTCATCCCCTGAAAAAAAAAAAAAAAAGAGTTAAGTTGCTAAAAGGCACATAGCAACTTCTGGGAATAAATAACAATTTAGAGAACTTCCATCTCTTCTAGCCTTGGTTTTGATAGAGGTTAAGAGAGCGTGGAACCTAAGACTAAGGGACTGCACATTTTCATTTTCATCCAACTGCCTGTAATCTGCAGCCCTTCACTTAACATACAGGAATTAATTTGTTTTTCATGATGCAGTTGGGTGTCCCTCCTGTTAAGGCTGTCCCCAATGGTTCTGTTCCTGTTATACTCACTCTCTTCTTAAACTCCCCTAACACTTAACTGTTTTAAACGCCGGGAACACTTAACTGTTTTTTACTACTCTTTTGGTCTTGAGCATATGTTACTTGATACTATATTGTTTCTTCTCACAGGATATGACTCATCTGTTCTACTAGATTCCCTGCCTCCACAGCTCAGGGACTGAGTCTTAGAGATCTGTGTATTCCCCCATGGCACCTCACACGGCACCGTCTATCACTGCCCATGAGCAGAATGGACTGATTCAGTATATGATTGCTCTGCACAGCAGAGCGGTTTAGGGTCCTTCCTGTGGGAGCCTGCAATCTCCCATGTGTACAGATAGAGAAATCCTCCACAGAGATGGGAGTAAATGACCGAGTATATTCTCTGGAGGAAGCACAGGGCAGGAAGGGTGAGTCCCCAAGGTGGAAGGATGTAGGGAGGGAAGTAAGCCACTGGTTTTATTTGATTTTTCTCTTCATTAAAATGTCCTTCTTGCTTTCTTGGTCTCTTTCCACAGAATCCTGCCATCAGCATCACTGAAAATGTGCTACATTTCAAAGGTCAGTATCTGGGCAGAGGTTCCCAGGCCTCTGCACAGTTAGAGAGACATTGTGAGGGTTGCTTTTTATTTTTATCTGTTTATTTTACTCACTCTCTGTTGTTGTTCACCTTTCTGATACTCGTGGGGTACATTGTATTGTTTTGAGGTATTTGATCAGAGAGCTCAGAAATTTAACATCCCACTTTCCCCTGGGAAAGGTAGGAGATATAGCAAAGTGGTATTCTAGGTTAGAAATCAGGAGATTTATCTTTTAGCTTAAAATTCTGCTGCTACTTTGGACAACTTATTGATTTCTGTGGGCCTATGAAATTAGGATATTGCGTTATAATCTGTGTTTCTTAAACTTGAAGATCCAGGGACACCTGAACATATATCTACAGAATCCTCTAGGGCCATAGACGCTAGATTGAGAAGCATGTTAAGAGTTAAATATGGTCACTGTAAGTGATAATTGGCTCTATTATACTCGTGAACACAGTGGCAAACAGCAGCTGAACTCATAAGTATTACTTGATTATAAGGTAGCCATCTAGATGACTCCAAATATGCTTCTTTTTAAAAATATTAGAACAAACCCCCCCAATAGAAATTTTCTTAACAAGACTTTGTGGCTCCCTGATGTTATACTTACAGACCAGTTTAATACACACTGTACTTTAGACGATATCTGAAGCCTTTCCAGCTCTGAGAGTCTTTAATTCTGTGAATTCACCTCCATCTCCTTCTTAGTTCATCAGCAGGTTTTCTGCTGAGCCTGAGAGGGTAGGTCGGGATTCATTGATACCCAGTGGAGTGGGATTCTCCCTGCTGTCTTTCTATTCTGGTTCCTTGGAATGTCATTAGTAAGTGACTGGGGTTATGGGAGATTGAAGAGTTTCTGCCTTATATGAGACTCCATCTACCTTAATATACTTACGTGAAAGCACAGCCTGGATTTTGAATCTACTTTTCCAAGTGAGAGCCCTGGTGGTAATGGCTCAGATGTTGGAGGGAGCTCAGCATTTGAAAGGAAATTAAAATGATAAACGTGTATGTTGCCATGTGGAGCTTTCTAGACTGTCCTACCTTAAGGAATTTGTGGTCTTAGAGAATAGCTACCTGTAGCACATAATAGGCAAGTCCTTCCACACACGATCAGATGAGGAAAGATAATCCTAAAAGTTAGAGGGCAGGGACATCCCGTAGTCACTGGCTTTTAGGCATGGCAGCTGCTGCCTTCGGGGGAAAATGCCATGTCAGGGCACAGGAATGGCATGATGGTCAACCTGAGGTCTTTCCCCCTAGTTCCATTTGTCCTCTCAGTAATGAGCTAAGAAAATGTTACTTCTCTTTTTTATTCCATTTGGAATGTGCTAAAGGAGCAGTCAGCTGCTCCATTGTCTACCCCCGGTTGTGTGTGCAAGTTGCTTCAGTCGTGTCCGACTCTTTGTGAGAGGCCATGGACTTGGCCTGCCAGACTCCTCTGTCCATAGGATTTCCCAGGCAAGAATACTGGAGTGGATTGCCATGCCCTTGGCCTGCCAGACTCCTCTGTCCATAGGATTTCCCAGGCAAGAATACTGGAGTGGATTGCCATGCCCTCCTCCAGGGGTATCTTCCTGACCCAGAGATGGAACCCATGTCTTATGTTTCCTGCACTGGCCAGCAGGTTCTTATCACTGGTGTCACCTGCAAAGTCTCCCGTCTCTGGTTGGAAGGTGTTAAATTTAGAATTTTCTTTGAGACGGTATATTAGAGGGTCCGTGAACCCTGCAGCTTTCCTTAACTGCAGTCAAGAGAATACACCTACTTGACTTTTCTCTGCTGTGGATTCAGAGCCAAAGTAAATGTGAACATTAAATTTATATAGAGTGTTAGGTTTGGCTTTGCTTTCTGTATTCTTTTTGCTTGTCTGTTATTTATACTGGCCATCATTGAGGCCTCATTAGAACATTAAATATTCTAGAACTGATCACTAGAAAGTCATAAGGAGATAAACTTTTGTCAAGGATTTAGCTTTCATCTAGCTGTTGAGTAGCTCTGCCCGCAAGCTCCCACTCACTTGGCAGGACCCATTAATATTTGCATACTTCTGAAAGAACTGCACCAAGCTAACATTTGAATGGCATTGCTCTGCTCAAGTTCACAGCAACCCACATTTCTTTATAGCTCAGGGGCATGGTGCCAAAGGAGACAATGTTTATGAATTTCACCTGGAGTTCTTAGACCTTGTGAAGCCAGAGGTATGTTCTTTCCTTCCTTACTTCCCTTTCTATTTTAAGAAATAAATACTTATAGTTTTGTGAAATGGGGGCAAGCCTTATGGGGAAGAAGAAGATAAACCTAAGCAGAATATACTTTTGTTTGGAACAGAGCCCAGGTGTTAGCCACAGAGTAAGAGGAAAATTGGAGAACCTGAGTTGAGTCTGGGCTCTGTCATTATTAGTGTGGTGTGAAGACGTCTCCTCACTTCTTTGCATGTCAGTTTTCTCATATGTTACATGAAGGATTGGGTTAAGTGGATCTCTAAGGTTCTTTGCAGCTGTGAGTTTCTTAATAGTCAGCAGTCTGGGACTTGCTTTGGAGGCAAAGAGAGAGGCCATATAGAGAAATAATGAGCTGGAGCAGTCCCTAAGAATTTGAGTTTAGTTGAGAAGGCTCTGTAGTGAAAGACTGATTTTAAAAAAAGCTGTAACTGATATAGTACAGTTCTGGCCTTGATGCAGGCCTTTCTAAATGCTGGAAACCACTGACCATTTGAACTGAATCATCTTCATGGGAAGAAGATTTGGAAGGCAGTGGTGCACTTGAGAAGGTGGTTGGATGTAGAGCCTGGCATGATGTAGATCCAGTAGGGTGTTCATGCTAATTTCTGCTGAGATAACCAAGACTATCTGCCTTTCTTGTCTGGCTTTCCTCCTGTGTCCTCGGCGGGGCAGGGTGGTAGGGAGGGAACCAGAGCAAGACACTGCTGTTCTTGGCGTTCTTCCTCGTGTCAGCCCTTGGTCTAGATGTTCTCTTTGCCCCAGGACTGTTAGGAACCGAGAAGGAATGGCAGTTAGTACCATGCAGCTTCTCTGTGCAGCCACAGGGGTCTGTGCGGTTTCAAGGGAAGGAGTGGGGGATGGGAAAGGGCATTCTCACGTTCTTGCTTTTTCTCCTAGCCGGTTTACAAACTGACCCAGAGGCAGGTAAACATCACTGTACAGAAGAAGGTGAGTCAATGGTGGGAGAGACTCACCAAGCAGGAGAAGCGCCCACTGTTTTTGGCCCCTGACTTTGATCGTTGGCTGGACGAGTCTGATGCTGAAATGGAGCTCAGAGCCAAGGTCAGTAAGGATCTGGGATCTAGACAGAAGTCATGAGGAACCCAAGTTATTTGGGGCACCTCAGATATCTATCAGGATCTGATAGAATAAGGACAAAAATATAAATTCACTGATTGACCTGGAGACGTGGTTTTATAGAAGTATTGCTCATGTATTTTGTAGACTATTCCTCAGTTGGGTTTTGTTTGATGTTTTTCTCTTGATTAGCTTAGGGTGATGGGTTTTGCGTAGGAAGGCCACAGAGGTAAAGTACCATTCTTATCGTGTCATATCAAGGTTGTATACTCTGAACATGACCTACAGCTACTGATGTTAATCTTGCTCACCTGGATGTGGTTAATTTTTGGTAGGTTTCTCCACTGTATGGTTTCTCTACTCGAATGTTACTTCTCTCCTTTCTTTACTGTTTTCTTTGGAAGGAAGTCACTGTGCACAGTCCACACTTAACGAGCCAGGAGTTATGCTTCCCATTCTTAGAGTGGAGTAGCTGTATACTTTCTTTGGAATTCTGCATGGGAGATTTTTCTTTTCTCCTTTATTTATTGTCATTTATTTATATCAGTATGGATATTGTCATTATTTATATCAGTATGGATAATGTCATTTATTTATATCAGAACAGATTTGTTTTATAGTTTGTGCTATAATCCAATACTGTGTTATATATCTTGTTGCTCAAATTGTTCTATCTTTGGCCATTGGAAGCTCTTGCAGTTGGCTTTTGTGTCCCTTTGACACAGCTCCATCATCATGGGCCTTTTTTTTTTAAAGTGCATCCTTAATTTCTGGCACTATAAGCTGCTCCAGGTTTATCTTGTATATTCCCAGGCCTGTGGTTTTTATTGCAGGATGACAGTGGAAACCAGAATCTGGGTGATCTGGGTGCTAAGAGTGCTCATTGCTACTGACATATTACTTTTACATTCTCTCAGCTGACAGCACAAGGAAATACATGTGTGTATATCAGCCCGTGTATATACATGTATCTATAAGTATTTCCATCTATATCTATATGATCCTAATATAAGTTCACACTAATGTTGGAGATTTGATTTTAGCGTCTAGAAAATTATCGAAGTCTTAAAAAATGAAATAGCAGTCTATTTGCTGTCTTAAATTTCTGTTTTGTTTCTACAACCATGACAGATTTTCTAGATGTCTTTTCCAGCTCGAAGGTCTTAAGGCTGCCCACTTTGTAGCTTGGAAGCCAGCTGATTGGTTTAATTCTGTGAGCGCTGGATGGTCATTCTCTAGTGCCAGTGCTGCCCAGTAAGGAGTTAGGCTTCTTACTTCCATGACTTCAGACATTCTCCCAAGGAAGTGAGAACACAATTGGAGGAGGAGGTGGCTTGGAAGGAGTCATATCATTTATCTCTCATGTGGGCTTCTGCAAGCATCTGGGAATTTTAACTTGTGGGTTTTTTTTTTTTTCCAATTTATTTTTTTACTGAAGTATAATTAAAATACAATGTTAAATACATTATTGCTGTACAGCAGAGTCACTCATTTATACACATATATACACATCCTTTTTCATATTCTTTTCCCTTATGGTTTATCACAGGATATTGAATATAGTTCCCTGTACCATACAGTAGTCTAACTTGTGTTCTTGGAAAACTTCTGTCCAAATTCTAGGAAGAAGAACGCTTAAATAAACTCAGACTTGAAAGCCAAGGCTCCCCTGAAAGTAAGTTGCCCCTACTGCTATGGTAGTTACCAGTTAACTTGTGACAGAGGTGGGAGTCTGGATGAGTGTGAAACGGCAGGAGGGCTCGTATTGGGCAGATGAGTTTATGAGAAATCCGTAATGCCCAACGCTTAAGCTGTGCAAACCCACATCAAAAGTGTGATTTACTTGTAATGTTTCCCTGCTGTTGGGGGGCCTGACATCATCTGAGTAGACCAAGGCAGGTGTAGCAGCATGGAAGAACCTCAGCCTCCTGGAGGGTGCTAGGTGGCAGCAAGTCCTGCAGAGACCTGGAAATTACTGCATAGGTCCATGACTGCACTTCTTCCAGTCTGGTGGTGTTTTCCTAACTGAGATCATCAGGGCTGTGGTTGTCAGCCTTAAAGATAGAAGGTATTCTGTATAGTCCTGCTGTTCACTAACCTTTTAAAAATTCAGTTCTACTTTTATGTCTGTCCAAGTGTGTCTGTCTAAGTGTGTTATCTTCTGGGTATCATAGATTAAATTCAGCAGCTGTCTTAAATTCATGCTTTATGGAAAGCGTCGTCCTAGGCCTTTGAGCTTTGGAGCCAGTGAATCCATCAGAGCACCTGTGCTCGAAGAGCTTATCCATTCTTGTTGGAGGACCAGGCAGGGCTATACAAAATTAATGCTGAAAAGCAGAATGAATAAGTGTTCCTCATGTGTCCAAAATCAAAAACTTCTCAAGTTTTAGTGGCACTTATTTGGCATGCCATAAGTAGGGAAAGAGCTTCCCTGACAGCTCAGTTGGTCAAGAATCTGCCTGTGATGGAGGAGACTGGTTTGATTCCTACGTTGGGAAGATCCTCTGGAGAAGGTATAGGCTACCCATTCCAGTATTTTGGCCTTCCCTTGTGGCTCAGCTGGTAAAGAATCCACCTGCAATGCGGGAGACCTGGGTTTGACCCTTGGGTTGGGAAGATCCCCTGGAGAAGGGAAAGGCTACCCACTCCAGTGGCCACAGGACTGGAAAAGGTCAGTTTTCATTCCAATCCCAAAGAAAGGCAATGCCAAAGAATGTTCAAACTACGGCACAGTTGCACTCATCTCACACGCCAATAGAGTAATGCTCAAAATTCTCCAAGCCAGGCTTTAACAATACATGAACCGTGAACTTCCAGATGTTCAAGCTGGTTTTAGAAAAGGCAGAGAAACCAGAGATCAAATTGCCAACATCTGCTGGATCATCGAAAAAGCAAGAGAGTTCCAGAAAAACATCTACTTCTGCTTTATTGACTATTCCAAAGCCTTTGACTGCATGGATCACAGTAAACTGTGGAAAATTCTGAAAGAGATGGGAATACCAGACCACCTGACCTGCCTCTTGAGAAACCTATATGCAGGTCAGGAAGCAACAGNGGTGTTGACCATCTGGTGATGTCCATGTGTAGAGTCTTCTCTTGTGTTGCTGGAAGAGGGTGTTTGCTATGACCAGTGCATTTTCTTGGCAAAACTCTATTAGTCTTTGCCCTGCTTCATTCTGCATTCCAAGGCCAAATTTGCCTGTTACTCCAGGTGTTTCTTGACTTTCTACTTTTGCATTCCAGTCCCCTATAATGAAAAGGACATCTTTCATTTTATGTCATACCTAATGTAAAACTTTTGTTTGTTTCATTCTTATAGCTTTTGTAACATTCTACTGTCTGTTTATCTGTAGACTCCTTGAACTGTCGTTTTATAGATATTTACTGAGTTGTAGTTATGCCATGTGCTATTCCTGCTTATTTAACTTATATGCAGAGTACAACAGGAGAAATGCTAGGCTGGAAGAAGCACAAGCTGGAATCCAGATTGCCAGGAGAAATATCAATAACCTCAGATATGCAGATGATACCACCCTTATGGCAGAAAGTGCAGAGGAACTAAAAAGCCTCTTGATGAAAGTGAAAGAGGAGAGTGAAAAAGTTGACTTAAACTCAACATTTAGAAAACGAACATCATGGCTTCTGGTCCCATCACTTCATGGGAAATAGATGGGGAAACAGTGGAAACAGTGTCAGACTTTATTTTTTGGGGCTCCAGAATCACTGCAGATGGTGATTGCAGCCATGAAATTAAAAGACGCTTACTCCTTGGAAGGAAAGTTATGACCAACCTAGATAGCATATTCAAAAGCAGAGACATTACTTTGTCAACAATGGTCCATCTAGTCAAGGCTATGGTTTTTCCTGTGGTCATGTATGGATGTGAGAGTTGGACTTTGAAGAAAGCTGAGCACTGAAAAATTGTTGCTTTTGAACTGTGGTGTTGGAGAAAACTTTTGAGAGTCCCTTGAACTGCAAGGAGATCCAACCAGTCCATTCTAAAGATCAATCCTTGGTGTTCTTTAAAGGACTGATGCTAAAGATGAAACTCCAATACTTTGGCCACCTCATGCGAAGAGCTGACTCATAGGAAAAGACTCTGATGCTGGGAGGGATTGGGGGCAGGAGGAGAAGGAGACGACAGAGGATGAGATGGTTGGATGGCATCACCCACTCGATGGATATGAGTTTGGTTAATCTCTGGAAGTTGGTGATGGACAGGGAGGCCTGACGTGCTGTAATTCATGGGGTCGCACAGAGTTGGACACGACTGAGTGACTGAACTAAACTTGGTGTTGGGCTTCCATGGTGGTTCAGTGGTAAAGAATCCACCTGCCAATGCAGGAGATGCAACTTTGATCCCCGAGTCAGGAAGATTCCCTGGATGAGGAAATGGCAACCCTCTCCAGTATTTTTGCCTGGAAAATCCCATGGACAGAGGAGCCTGGCAGGCTACAGTCCATGGGGTTGCAAAAGAGTCAGACACAATTTGGTAACTAAACAATACTTGGTGTTAGGTGATACATTGGTGAGAAAAATAGAAATGGCAATTGTCTTACAAGTTTCTTAATGGAAAAGCCTGGATGTATTCATTATTTTACTTTCTGAAACAGTGACTTTCACATAGAATGTGCTCAAAGAGAACAGAGATTGCCTGGGACTGAGAATGGAAGAGGAGGTAAACTGATTGCAAAAGAGTAAAAAGAAATCATTTAGGCTCTATTGAAATAAATGTTCTACATATGGATTTGGCTGCTGGTTACATGAGTACATACATTCATTAAAAGCAATCAAACACTTATGATAAGTGCATTTTATCATTTGCAATTCATACATCAATAAAGTTGATTTACAAAGTATAGATAACCACTGAATTGAATGAATGCAAGGGAATGACTAAGTATTTGAAAAATGAAGATAGTGGTTATTTTGAGGAGGAAGAAAGATGAAACTATATTGGGATGCAGCACATGAAAGTGTTCATGGGGGAGGTTGTCAATGTTTTATTTCTTGAACCAGATGGTGGTTACACACCNTGCAAGGGAATGACTAAGTATTTGAAAAATGAAGATAGTGGTTATTTTGAGGAGGAAGAAAGATGAAACTATATTGGGATGCAGCACATGAAAGTGTTCATGGGGGAGGTTGTCAATGTTTTATTTCTTGAACCAGATGGTGGTTACACACCTGTTTCATTTACAATAATTCATTAAACTATATATTTGTTTTGTGCGGTGCTCCTGTTTTTTATTTTGTGATCAAACCATGAAATTTTTAATTGAGAGAGATTCTCATTATTACTTGATGGTCACCTATCAAGCTGAAACACTGAAAAATATAGTCATAGAATACTAGAACTGAAAAGAATTGAAGTGATTGACTTGTCCAACCTGTTTATTTCACAAATGGGTACCCAGAGAACCTGAGAAGGCAGCTTTCTAAAGTCACACAGTGAGTTAGTCCCAGCCCTGGGACTATGTTTACTATGTATATCACACTCTTTAGCTAGCACAGGCAAAACAAAAATACTTACTTTCCACTAAAAAGGTACTTCAGCTATTTGACAATTCATGACAGCATACCCTATTGCTTAGTTAATTTGGTAGCACATTGTTCATTTAGAACTTGGGAAAAAGAAGATGTCTGATTTCAATAAAGCTTGCAAAGATAGCAGCACTGGAAATATTTGTTTTGTTAAATATAAATGACTAAATTTTCATCATCATTCTTGCAGAGCTTCAGTGACTTCAAAGACTCTCTTCTTCCACAGGAAAACTCTACTAGGAGTTGAAGACAGACAACACTTTGGAGGGATATTGCTTTGAACTTGAGCTAATTATTAAAGTTGCAAAATGTCATGCTGATTATGCACAGTTAAAAACTTTACTATTCACTACGTAAGAGATTGGGATATTTTTGTTGACTGCTAATGTTTATTATTACCCTCAAGGCCACCAATATATTTCAGGCAAGTATGGAACATGAGCTTCCCTGGTGGCTCAGACAGTAAAGAATCTGCTTGCAATGTGGGAGGCCTGAGTTTGGTCCCTGAGTTGGGAACATCCTCTGAAGGAGCATGTGGCAACCCACTCCAGTATTCTTGCGTGGAAAATCCCCATGGACAGAGCAGCCTGGTGGACTACAGTCCATAGGGTCATGAAGAGTTGGACACAACTGAGTGACTAAGCACAGCACAGCACAGCACAGCACAGCACAGCACATGGAGCATCATTATATTTACTTAAGCTCAGATTTTGAAGTATACATCCATTTTCACATATGCTGTAATGTTGCTGTCACTTGATAGTTTTAGAACATACTTTTAATTCTTATGAGATCTTTTTTTCCCCAATTTGATTTTCTGCCAGCTCTAGAATATATTGCCACCAATAGTGATATAGGAAACAATGGAAACAGCGACAGACTTTTTTGGGGGGGGGGCGGTGCTCCAAAATCACTGCAGATGGTGACTGCAGCCATGAAATTAGAAGAGGCTTGCTCCTTGGAGGGAAAGTTATGACCAAACTAGACAGCTTATTAAAAAGCAGAGACATTACTTTGCCAACAAAGGTCCATCTAGTCAAAGCTATGGTTTTTCCAGTACTCATGTAATGATGTGAGACTTGGAATATAAAAAAAGCTGAGTGTCGAAGAATTGATGCTTTTGAACTGTGGTGTTGGAGAATACTCTTGAGAGTCCTTTGGACAGCAAGGAGATCAAATCCGTTCATCCTAAAGGAAATCAGTCCTGTATATGCATTGGAAGGACTGGTGCTGAAGCTGAAACTCCAATACTTCGGTCGCCTAATGCGAAGAACTAACTCATTTGAAAAGACCCTGATGCTGCGAAAGATTGAAAGTGGGAAGAGAAGGGGACAAGAGGATAAGATGGTTGGATGGCATCACTGACTCAATGAACACGAGTCTTAGTAAGCTCCACGAGTTGGTGATGGACAGGGAGGCCTCATGTGGTACAGTTCATGGGGTCACAGAGTCGGACATGACTGAACTGAACTGAATGATATAGGTCTGCATTTGAACTACAAATCATAAAATTTGACAGAAGTTTAAACTGAAATAAAAATGTTCCATACATTAGTTTTAAACATTAATAAAATTGCTATTTTAAGAACTGAAGTTAAACACAATAAAATAAATAAATGTAATCATAATTAATGTATTTATAAATAAATAGTTTTAAAGGAATCAGCTTAGAACAGAAACAACTACAAATTAAATAATTAGAAATCTCTTTCATTTTGTACCAATCATAGTCAAAGCTAACTAATAATGTATTTTCAAACTTTAATTAAAAGAGTTTTCTCTAGTATACTCTGAAACATGGGACTATATGCCATTCTCTATCAGGCAAGTTTTGGGGGAGGAGGAATATTAACTGGGCCTTCTCCTGTGGTTCAGTGGTAAAAAATCTGCCTACAATGCAGGAGCCACAGGTGATGTGGGTTCGATTCCTGGGTCAGGAATATCCCCTGGAGGAGGGCATGACAACCCACTCTAGTATTTTTACCTGAGGAATTCCCATGGACAGAGGAGCCTGGCGGGTTACAGTCCATAGGGTCACAAAGAGTTGGACACAACTGAAGTGACTTAGTATGCATGTAACTACCTAGAAGAATTTAAATTGGGTTTTTTTTTTCCAGAAAAAAAGAATTATTACCAGATAAAAAGTTTATCTACCAACTGTATAGCCAGGCAAACATCTAACCACCAAACATCTGCTTTTCTTACTGAAGCCAAGTATGATGCAACAGAACTCTTGGGTACAAATCCTTTCTGTATGCCCTGCTTCTTGTTTGTAGGAAATAGGCTTTATTCAGCTTCCATGACCTTCCTTGAGTTTCAAAGGGCAGATTCAAACAGCTGCTCATCAGGGAAGGGAGGGAAGGCAGAAAGGAGGAGGAACAGTCAAGTGGGGATACAGCCTTAGGGCAGGGTCCTGGTTCCTCCTCAAGGAATATACATGATAATCTTTGAGCTCTTCAGCAGGAACAAAGGATCCCCCACCAGGTTGAGGCTGGTAACTTCAGACTGAACACAAAACTCCTAGAGAACCACCTTATTACTTTACCACCAACCAATCAGGAGAAAGCCACACAACTTGCAGCCCTCATCTCAAATTTTGCCTATAAAAATTTTTCCCCCAAATCCATTGCAGAGTTTGGGGGTTTTGAGAATGAGCTACCTGTTCTAATGTTACCTGTCTGTCTCTGAGCCTCTCATGAATGCAGGATCTCTGACCATCTCATATATGTGGGGTTTCTGTATATATTAAAGCAAATTTGATTTTTTTTTCCTTTTAATCTGTCTCCTGTCAGTTGAATACTTAACTAGCCTGAAGAACCTAGAAGGGTAGAGGAAAGTTTCCTTTCTTTATGACTGTAATAAAATGGCACTTTTGTAAAAAAAAAAAAATAGGTTTACAGAATACAATTTCTTTCTTTCTAGACTTCTTCCTAACTCTGCTACCATTTGCCCTTGTGATATCCTTATGACTTTTACGATGGTAACCAGTGATTCTCAGATGGAAGAAACTATCTTAAGATATATGAAGGAAAAGGCCATTCTAAGTATTTACATTCAATTATAATATATTTGTTTCTAATTGCAATCAAAGGAAACATTTTCTTTATGTAAGAGATCAATTCTTTAGAAGAAGTATTAATACAATTGTAGCAGTTGAGGACCAGTAGATATAAAAGTCATATCTAGGAAGACAGTGTCTTCAGGTAACATATTCACTTTTACATTTCTATTTTATATATTGATTTGTATTTTATAGTTTCAGATACCTAATAGGTTGAAAAGAATGTGTTTGTGTGGTGGTGGGGATGGAGGTTGGGGTGGAAGAAGTGTAATCAAGTTGTATCCCAGGCACAGTGAGAAACCCTAAATGCTATAATAAAAAAATATGTCTTCCATCACCAAAGCAGAAATCTGTCCCTATGTATTGGATATTGACCCTCTAATGACACAAATGCCTTCTCAGATTCCATTTCTTTGTTGTTTGGTCACTAAGTCAATTCTGATTCTTATGGACCCCATGGACTGTAGCATTCCTGTCCTTCACTGTCTCCTGGAGTTTGCTCAGATTCACGTCCATTGAGTCAGTGATGCCAGCCAACCATCCCATCCTCTGTTGCCCCTTTTCCTGCATCAATCTTTCCCAACATAAGGGTTTCCAATGAGTCATCTCTTTGCATCAGGTGGCCAAAGTATTAGAGCTTCAGCATCAGTCCTCCCAATGAATAGTCAAGGTTCATTTCCTTTCAGATTGACTGGTTTGATCTGGCAGTCCAAGGGACTCTCAAGAGTCTTTTTCAACACCACAGTTCAAAAGCATCAATTTTTTGGTGCTCAGCATTCTTTATGGTCCAATTATCACATTCATATATGACTACTTAAAAAACCATAGCATTAACTATAGAGATTTTTGTCAGCAAAGTGATGTCTCTGTTTTTCAATATGCTGTCTAGGTTTATCATAGCTTTCCTTCCAAGGAGCAAGTGACTTTTAATTTCATGGCTGCAGGCCCCATCACTTCAGTCGCTCAGTCGTGTCCGACTCTTTGCGACCCCATGAATCACAGCATGCCAGGCCTCCCTGTCCATCACCAACTCCCAGAGTTCACTCAAACTCACATGCATCAAGTCGGTGATGCCATCCAGCCATCTCATCCTCTGTCGCCCCTTTTCCTCCTGCCCTCAATCCCTCCCAGCATCAGAGTCTTTTCCAATGAGTCAACTCTTCGCATGAGGTGGCCAAAGTACTGGAGTTTCAGCTTTAGCATCATTCCTTCCAAAGAACACACAGAGCTGATCTCCTTTAGAATGGACCAGTTGGATCTCCTTGCAGTCAAGGGACTTTCAGGAGTCTTCTCCAACACCACAGTTCAAAAGCATCAATTCTGCGATGCTCAGCTTTCTTCACAGTCCAACTCTTATATCCATACATGACTAATGAAAAACGATAGCCTTGACTAGATGGACCTTTGTTGGCAAAGTACTGTCTCTGCTTTTCAATATGCTATCTAGGTTGGTCATAACTTTTCTTCCAAGAAGTAAGCGTCTTTTAATTTCATGGCTGCAGTCACCATCTGCAGTGATTTTGGAGCCACCCCAAAACAAAGTCTGACACTGTTCCCACTGTTTCCTCATCTATTTCCCGTGAAGTGATGGAACCAGATGGCATGATCTTCGTTTTCTGAATTTTGAGCTTTAAGCCAACTTTTTCACTCTCCTCTTTCACTTTCATCAAGAGGCTTTTCAGTTCCTCTTCACTTTCTGCCATAAGGGTGGTTTCATCTGCATATCTGAGGTGATTGGTATTTCTCCTAGCAGTCTTGATTACAGCTTGTGCTTTATCCAGCCCAGCTTTTCTCATGATGTACTCTGCATAGAAGTCAAATAAGCAGGGTGACAATATACAGCCTTGACTTACTCCTTTTCCTATTTGGAACCAGTCTGTTGGTCCATGTCCAGTTCTAACTGTTGCTTCCTGACCTGCATATAGTTCTCTCAAGAGGCAGGTCAGGTGGTCTGGTATTCCCATCTCTTTCAGAATTTTCCACAGTTTATTGTGATCCACANTTGAGCTTTAAGCCAACTTTTTCACTCTCCTCTTTCACTTTCATCAAGAGGCTTTTCAGTTCCTCTTCACTTTCTGCCATAAGGGTGGTTTCATCTGCATATCTGAGGTGATTGGTATTTCTCCTAGCAGTCTTGATTACAGCTTGTGCTTTATCCAGCCCAGCTTTTCTCATGATGTACTCTGCATAGAAGTCAAATAAGCAGGGTGACAATATACAGCCTTGACTTACTCCTTTTCCTATTTGGAACCAGTCTGTTGGTCCATGTCCAGTTCTAACTGTTGCTTCCTGACCTGCATATAGTTCTCTCAAGAGGCAGGTCAGGTGGTCTGGTATTCCCATCTCTTTCAGAATTTTCCACAGTTTATTGTGATCCACACAGTCAAAGACTGGCATAGTCAAGAAAGCAGAAATAGATGTTTTTCTGGAACTCTCTTGCTTTTTTGATGATCCAGCGGATGTTGGCAATTTGATCTCTCATTCTTCTGTCTTTTCTAAAAGTAGTTTGAACATCTGGAAGTTCATAGTTCACATATTGCTGAAGCTTGGCTTGGAGAATTTTGAGGGTTACTTTATTACCATGTGAGATGAGTGCAATTATGCAGTAGTTTGAGCATTCTTTGGCATTGCCTTTCTTTGGGCTTGGAATGAAAACTGATCTTTTCCAGTCCTGTGGCCACTGCTGAGTTTTCCAAATTGCTGGCATATTGACTGCAGCACTTTCACAGCATCATCTTTCAGGATGTGAAATAGCTCAACTGGAATTCCATCACCTCCACTAGCTTTGTTCATAGTTATGCTTTCTAAGGCCCACTTGACTTCACATTCCAAGATGTCTGGCTCTAGATTATTGATCACATCATCATGATTATCTGGGTCATGATCTTTTCTGTACAGTTCTTCTGTGTATTCTTGCCACCTCTTCTTAATATCTTCTGCTTCTGTTAGGTTCATACCATTTATGTCCTCTATCAAGCTCATCTTTGCATGAAATGTTCCCTTGGTGTCTCTAATTTTCTTGAAGAGATCTCTAGTCTTTCCCATTCTGTTGTTTTCCTCTATTTCTTTGCATTGATTGCTGAGGAAGGCTTTCTTATCTCTTCTTGCTGTTCTTTGGTACACTGCATTCAGATGCTTATATCTTTCCTTTTCTCCTTGGCTTTTCACTTCTCTTATTTTCACAGCTATTTGTAAGGCCTTCCCAGACAGCCATTTTGCTTTTTTTGCATTTCTTTTCCATGGGGATGGTCTTGATCCCTGTCTCCTGTACAATGTCATGAGCCTCCGTCCATAGTTCATCAGGCACTCTATCTATCAGATCTAGTTCCTTAAATCTATTTCTCACTATCACTGTATAGTCATAAAGGATTTGATTTAGATCATATCTGAATGGTCTAGTGGTTTTCTCTACTTTCTTCAATATACGTCTGAATCTGGCAATAAGGAGCTCACGATCTGAGCCACAGTCAGCTCTCTGTCTTGTTTTTGCTGACTGTATGGAGCTTCTCCATCTTTAGCTGCAAAGAATATAATCAATCTTATTTCAGTGTTGACCATCTGGTGATGTCCATGTGTGGAGTCTTCTCTTGTGTTGTTGGAAAAAGGTGTTTGTTATGACTAGTGCATTCTCTTGACAAAACTCTATTAGCCTTTGCCCTGCTTCATGCCGTATTCCAAGGTCAAATTTGCCTGTTAGTCCAGGTGTTTCTTGACTTTCTACTTTTGCATTCCAGTCCCCTGTAATGAAAAGGACATCTTTTTTTGGGTGTTAGTTCTAAAAGGGCCCCATAAGGAGAGCTATATAGGGAACCCAATTCATTGAAGGTGTTAAGCATTGAAAACAAGCTTTAAAACACCTCAGTTGTTTTAAATTAAGGATATTGGGTCCAAATTGGTATTAGGGCAATTTCAGAAAATTAATTAAAAGGGCACACAGCTCTGATCCAGTGAAATCGAACAGGAGCCTGTGGAGCTCCTGGACAGGGTAGTCTTTTAAGCAGTTGCTAATCAGGGAAGGAAGGGGACACAGAGGCAAGGGGGGAGCAGTTAAGACACAGCAGTGTAGCCTTGGGGCAAGATCCTGGTTCTACCTCAAGGGATACACATAACAATATCTGAGGCCTTTACAGAACTAAACTCCCCCAACAAATGGAAGATGCTAGAATTCTTCATTCCAGATATCAGTTTGATAACCAGAGAAGCTCATCAGGAGATCACCTGAGACCAGATTAAAGGAGTGCAGGGCCTGCACACATCCTAATCTTTATTAGCAACCCCACCCAAAAACCATGGCTATAAAACTCATAACCAAATCTTTCCTGGCTGGGGCACACAGTTTTTTGTTTTGTTTTTTTTTTTTTTGGGTCAGGAGACCACTGTGTCCCCCTTTGCTTGGCAAAGCAAATAGCTATTCTCTTCTACTTCATGCAAAACTCACTCTCATTTTTTTTAATTCCTTTTCTTTTTTTTTTTGTATTTATTTATTTTTTTACACGAACTCCCAAACATGAACCCCCCTCCCACCTCCCACCTCACATCATCCCTCCAGATCATCCCCATACACCAGCCCAAAGCATCCTGCATCCTGCATTGAACATAGACTGGCAATTCATTTCTTACATGATAGTATACAAATTTCAATGCTATTCTCCCAAATCATCCCACCCTCTCCCTCTCCCTCTCCTTCTCCCTCAGAGTCCATAAGTCCGCTTTACACATCTGTATCTCTTTTGCTGTCTTGCATACAGGGTCCTCATTACCATCTTTCTAAATTCCATATATATGTGTTAGTATACTGTATTGGTGTTTTTCTTTC